>JZKD02S1689859.1:504658-538987 GCA_000966675.3 Picea glauca
TAATACACGTAATCTCTACACCAAGACCAACAAAGCAGGGTGAGTAACTCTGCCAGTCTCAATGCGACCTCGTGATTGACCCTTGTGTTAGAAGGGCTTCCCATGAAAAAATGTAGTAAGTGGATTTAACTCTCCCTATCACAAGACACTATGTTTGTTTGCCGCTTTGGAAAGTTATCTTTCACACCTATTCCAAATCCCTATGACTAATCTAATGTATGTTTGCTACCAAAAAATATAAAAATGTCTAATCGGTTTTTTATAAGCGCTTTATTTTATGGCTATTGTTACTCAATAGGAAAATGGTGTGAACAATATGGTGTTTTGACTGACTCGAAAGTTATGCAAAGAGATGAAGATGCAATCTTTTCATTTCTATGAAAGCTATGCTACAAGAAGGAGAAAACATTTATCATTCCCATATACAAAATGTCCCAAAATATATTAAACTCATCAATATCAAGATTCTCAAGAAATGGGAAAAAGGTATTGTACACCAATGCACGATTCATGGCCTCCCCTGGCCATGACGGGGGGAATTTTTCATAATTTAAGATCAAAAAATGCCAAGAATCATGCAATTCTGCTACTTCAAATGCAAGGATGCCCCCAATCCAATATAAAGCAAGAAATTAAATCTTTTTGTTTCACAAATTTCACTAAAAGCAATAATGAACTTTCTTAAAACAAAGAAACCCAAACTAAAAGTTTTCTTTTAAAGTAAACTATTCAGAAGAAATCTGATCTTTCCCTAAACAATTCTAAAGAAAACACAGGCTTTGGAATTGAAAGACACTCAAAGAAAGAGACTAATCCTTCAAAACCAAACAAAGCAAAGATGGATAAAAGCAACTCAAAGAATGTCAAGCAGACTGTAAACAGATCAATATAGGTTCCAAAAGTTCAATCCAGCTAATCAAAGCAAAACTGGGCATCAAAAAGACAGGAAGACCTAATCCAAAAATTTTACAAATGAGTTCACAGTTTGGTAGTGGGGTACAATGCGAGAATTAGGGATTCTTGCAGTCTAGATACAGGTAGGGTGTGAGAAGGTCGCACTGAATTGAACAGTAGGGTGAGAACATCAATGATTCTTGCAGGCCACAGAGAGGTACAATGTGAGAATGTTTGTAATCAAGAAAAATTTGGAAAAAGGACAAAAATTTTGAGTGAAATTTCAGATCCAGAGAGTCTGGATGGATCTCCCATAGACTCAGAGACCATAAATCAAGCAATCAAAGCAAGGGAAACTATACTAACTAGTAAACAATATGTTCTCCAGTGGAGTCACCATTTTTCATTGCTGGATAAATAGGTAGGTGTGGACACTAACTGATCTCCCTAGATCCACCTAGATCTAGAAAAAAACATACCAGAACATGATGATTTCCTTAAGGTTTATATATTGAATTTACTAACTAAAGAGGGATAGGTGATGTTAGCGACCAAAAAATAATGATATTTTTTAAGAAATCCCTCATTACTCGCTACTTGAATTATCATTCCCCTAGGTATTTTGGCCAGTATCAAAGTCTCAATTCTTCATCAAGCCTTGAATAATCTCCTATTAATCTCTTTGCCTAATATTACTTTGATACCATAGCTCTTAACCTACAATATAAAAAGACACAAGAAATGTTATTCCCTAGATTTTTATATCTTTATATTTTGAAAGAAAATGTATATTTTTATTTCTAAATATTCCCCAAAACATAAGTGATGTGTGCTTAAGTGTGCATGAGAATTACTTACTATCTTAAGACATGTTACATATGCCAAACGCTGAGCCCACAGCCACCACATAAGTCAACACACATCCTGCGCAAGTGCAAGCTCTCCTTTTCACATATGTCATTGAAATTCCCTAGTGACTAAAGCATAATTAAAGGTTACAATCTTCAAAATCATGATGCATGTGATATTTGTCTTATGAGCAGAGTTTTAAACACAAAACGTAGACAAATGAAAAATTCCCAAGATTGCAGGTGCTAGAGATTGTGCAGATGGCATTTTTGTTTTTATCCAGTTGCTTGTAAATTTTAAGGACAATAAAGAAACCTATTGAATCTTCATATGGGAAAAAGAGGAACGTTCTGGAAATAGTCTTCTAAATCGTTAAAAAGTTGTCAAAGTTCAAAAGGCCAAAAAAATTGAAGAGATATTCAACAGAAGGAATTGATGAATATGCCACTAGTGTATCTCCATCTCCTAGATATCAGCATGTTTGCAGCCTTGGTGGATAGCATATGAGACAAGGAACGTAGAAACTTTTCCGACAAGATTACAGGTCAAGGGTTTTAAGGGTTCTCGTGTTAAAGACACAGGTATTGGTTAAAATAATTGCGCCATGTATCCCGTATAGAAGTTTAACCTTTCATATTAGAGCCATGAAGATTACAGTAGTTTTAATTAGGCGAATAAAGAAGGTTTGGACTTCAAAGTGGAATGAAAGGGCATACATTAGTGCTCATAAAGTAAAAGTAGAACACAATAACCTATGTATGGACATGATGGTTTTAGAATTAATCAATGCAGATTTTGCATTTGTCATTCATACAGCCAATCTAGGAAACACATTAGAGATATATGCCGAGATTGTGAAAGGTTTGGGGGAAATATTAGTGGATGTTTAACCTGGTCGAGCAATGAGTTTCGTGACAAACAAGTATTCCTTACAGTCTCCATAGATAGTTGGTTATCTAAGAAATAAGATGGGTCTTTTCATAAAATAATCAATCATATTTCGGTCAAATTCAAATAGTGAAGATTTGGAAGGCTATAAATATTGTGATGGGCTTTATGACAGTGTACCTATGAATCAAGAGGAGCTTGTTTCAGATGCAGATTTTGCAGATTGCGTCGAGTTCTAGCCAGAGCTCCAACAGTTGAAGTTGTGAAGGAACAATTGGGATTCTGACACTTATCAGTTTGTTGAAGTTCTTACTCAATTTGCCTCTCAGAAGCGTGTTTACGGAGTTGTAGAAAAGCCTGTTGTTGAGAGTGTATTGGAAGGGTACACTGGAATCGTGATGGCATATGAGTAGACTGGTATGGGAAAAACATTTACTCTTGGTCGATTAGGGGATGAAGATACTACAGACCGAGGAATTATGGTGCGGGCAATAGAAGACATTCTAGAAGACATTTCTCCATAGCATGATTCTATAACAGTTTCATATATGCATCTTTATATGGAGATTGTACAAGATCTCCTTACTCTTAGTAATTACAACATTCTTATTATGGAAGATCTAAAGTTAGGGGATGTATCAGTGCCTGGTGCAACTGTTGTTGAAATAAGAGATCAACAGAGTTTTGTAGATTTATTGCGGATAGGGGAAGAACATTTTTGAAATTTTACAGCTATCCAAAGATAGATATTTCACTTGCACAAAAGGTGAAATTATAACCAGTTAGCTGATGAAAAGCAGAGCTTTCACCAGCTAACTAGTAGATCGTAAGGTGAAATAGCTGGTGAAACCTAAGATGGCCAGAGAAAGAGTAAATTTTTCCCAAATCGAAGTTTTATTATCTTACAGAGCATGAAGATGATTTTTAAGTCAAATTTATAATTAAGAGGATCTGCTTCAAAGTGTTGTTCCAGTTTTTGAGGTGCCAGCAAGATGAAAGAGATAAAGTTTGTTACCTATTTATGGCAAGAATGACTTGTTATTCTAGGTGGCATTTTTTGACCTCATCTTTCAGCCTTTGAAGATTTTCTGCCTTGTCATCACATTGAAGGATGTTGAATACTTTTGCAGCTGTCAAAGACTTTAGTTTAGATATTGTTTGGTTTCCTTTAATAAAGGATCTGTTCCTTTAGAGTTTACAATTAGTTTTATGTTATGTTATTTTTAGTATCCTAGATCCCTTTTCATAGGATCTAATCTGTACATTGTAAATCTATAAAGCTAAATACAATAGATGAATTAAAGGGGGGTTCAATCCTAGATACATTTTGGCCTATGTACTAAGACTCTTATCTTGATATGAATCATAGTCTTCTTTTGCTACCAATATCAGATTTGTTCATGTGTTTCATTTCTCTGTACTTTAATTCAGTTTAGCTCAGCTTTTAAGAATTGTTATCTTCTTATTTAGCTCATGAATTTGAATTGAAGGATCTCTTACTATCTTGTATGACCCTGCATGTTAATGTACTTGGTTATCTAGACTAGTGTTCTTCATACCCCATTCCAATTACTGTATCTGATTATTGATTTCTAAAAGCACTAGCTCATTTGAATGCATGATAAGTTGTTCTTCTCATTAGCCATTGAGTTATCGCATTGATACAAGCATACCAAATTTACCATATTCTTTATTTACCAAGCATCTTTGTCCTACAACCCCAAAGAGTTTCTTGGAGTTATAAAAAATTGGTGCAGTTGCTGGGGAGAGGAGATTGAAGCTCATCTTCCTTGGGAGATGATAAGATCTATCTTTGATGATAGACAAAGTCTGGACATATATTCAGTTGTAATCATCTATCTAGCAACTCCATGAAGGACGAATTCAGTGGTGACTCCATGATATTCAAATTTCAAAATCATTTTCTACTCTTTTGGCTCGAAGGTTTGTGCCCCTTGACTTCTCTTCAGTTCCTGGTTTCCCACATCCAGTACCTGATATGTCGGAATGGGGAGATTTTTTTCCTATCTTCAAAGAGAGAAAATGAGACAATCCTACAGAACACCTCCTCAAGTTTCATGAGTGCATGGATCTATTAGATATACAGCATGAAGATGTTTGTATGAAGATGTTCATGTTTTCATTGTATGGCGATGCACGTCAGTGGTATTTTTCTTTACCTCCTTCCAGTATTTCATCCTTGAAGGATTTTCACCAAGTATTCACTGAACATTGTAAAAGGTACTATTCAGATGAGTTTTCATTCAATAATTATTGTGAAGAATATGAATTGCATTCTCAGGTTGAAAATGTAAATAGAGAAGAATATCTCCCTCATCATCTACATAATATCTCTAATGATCTTCATGATGATGTGCTTTCACATCAACATAAACTAGAAATGGATTATAAAGGAGTTGAATGTTCTCTAGATACATATGGAAATGATCAGCTTTCTATTGGTCAGATATCCATTGAAATAAGTAAAGCTAGCCCACAATTTTCAGATCTGCAGATCAAGAGAAGTGGTAGAAACTATGAAGAACAAGATTTTCAAAAAACATCAAATCTCCAAGAAGGACAGCAAGAGGATTATTTTTCTCCTTATGTACCTTACATGTTGATGTCAGATGAGAAGGATGAATATGATGAGGTAAAAGGTGATATTGTTTCAAATCTATTTCAAGATCCTATTGATGATGACTCTATGCAAGAATCTTCATCTCCATCATTAGAAATTCTTCTTGATGTTCCCATATTTGATAAATATAGTGATGAGGAAGAAGAATTTAAGTATTGGGAAGGATTGTTGACTACTAAAATTGCTTCTAATCCTACTTTTCAACAAAAAGATGATTATCAGATTGACACATTAGCAGGTGACAGTTTTAGATCTGTGGCAAATACTATGAGCAACCCTCATCTTTCAAATTTGCAGACACAGGGAAATTATAGCAGACATGAAGACTTGAAAGGTGATGAGTAGATTGACAAATCAACAAGTGAAAGTGTTGAGTCCGTAGTAGATGTTGAGGGCAGCTCTCAATTTTTGGGTTTGTAGACAAAGGTAGATTACAATAGATATTTGCAGGAAGGAGATAAGCTGAAAAGTTCTGATCAATAGTTCTTCTTATATGACTCTCTGACAAAGGATGAGTAGTTTGTTTTCAGCATAGAGACCAGTGAAATCAATCAGTAGCTGCAACACAGTCAATTGGACCACCAGCTCAAAGAGGTATTCTTTAATGATTTTGAAGACCCTTTTGTTGACTATTTGGAGTCTATGAGCAACATAAATGTTAAAATATTTTTGTCAGAAGAAGATTGTCTTTATCATCTGTTCAAACCTCTTTTCTGCATGATATGGCTTCCATTGTTTTTCGGGTCAAGATATAGCATGATGTCAGTAAATTAGTTTCTCACATGGCTTCATTGGAAGCATGACTTCACTTGATAAGAGGTAGTACAGTTGGTTAGTGTAGGAATAGGCAGAAGAATAAGCTCTTCATATGAGCACTTAGATTGTTTTTAGTTATTGGTTGAATAAGCACAACAGGCTATAGGTTGTCCGAAGATAAGTTGCTCAGGCCAGATGACTCCATAGCCTAATGGACTGACACAATACAAATTGTAAATGATTGTTGAGAAGGTGGCAGAACTTTTAAGTTAATGGATAGGCATAGGTCTGCTTGTTCTTGGAAACCTCACAGGGAGGTCTCCATCCCAGGTAGCGATAGATGTTAGCAACCAAAAAATAATGATATTTTTTAAGAATGCCCTCATTACTCGCTACTCTAATTATCATTCCCCTAGGTATTTTGGCCAGTATCAAAGTCTCAATTCTTCATCAAGCCTTGAATAATCTCCTATTAATCTCTTTGCCTAAGATTACTTTGATACCATAGCTCTTAACTTGCAATACAAAAAGACACAAGAAATGTTATTCCCTAGCTTTTTATATCTTTATATTTTGAAAGAAAAAGTATATTTTTATTTCTAAATATTCCCCAAAACATAAGTGATGTGTGCTTAAGTGCGCATGAGCATTACTTACTATCTTAAGACATGTTACATATGCCAAACGTTGAGCCCATAGTCACCACATAAGTCAACACACATCCAGCGCAAGTGCAAGCTCTCCTTTTCACATATGTCATTGAAATTCCCTAGTGACTAGAAGCATAATTAAAGGTTACAATATTCAAAATCACAATGCATGTGATATTTGTCTAATGAGAAGAGTTTTAAATACAAAATGTTGACAGCTGACAAATTCCCGAGATTGCAGGTGCTAGATATTGTGCAGATGGTGTCTTTTTTTTGTCCAGTTTCTTGTAAATTTTAAGGGCGATAAAGAAACCTATCGAATCTTCATATGGGAAAAAGAGGAACATTCTAGAGGTAGTCTTCTAAATCGTTAAAAAGATGGAAAAGTTCAAAGTGACAAAAAAATTGAAGAGATATTCAATAGAAGGAATTGATGAATGTGCCACTGGTGTATCTCCATCTCCTAGATATCAGCATGTTTGTAGCCTTTATGGATAGCATATGAGACAAGGAATGTAGAAAATTTTGTGCCAAGCTTACAAGTCAAGGGTTTTGAGGGTTCTCGTGTTAAAGACACAGGTATTGGTTAAGAGAATTGTGCCATGTATCCCGTATAGAAGTTTAACCTTTCATATTAGAGCCATGAGATTGCAGTAGTTTTAATTAGGTGAATAAAGAAGGTTTGGGATTCAAAGTGGAATGAAAGGGCATAGATTAGTTCTCAGAAAGTAAAAATAGAAAACAATAACCCGTGTATGGTCATGATGGTTTGAGAATTAATCAATGCAGATTTTGCATTTGTCATTCATACAACCAATCCAGGAAACACATCAGAGATATATGCCGAGATTATGAAAGGTTCAGGGGAAATATTAGTGGACGTTTAACCTGGTCAAGCAATGAGTTTCATGAAAAAAAAGTCTTCCTTACAGTCTCCATAGATAGTTGGTTATCCAAGAAATAAGATGGGTCTTTTCATAAAACAATCAATAATATTTCGGTCAGATTCATACAATGAATATTTGGAAAGCTATATGTATTGTGTTGGGCTTTATGACAGTGTACCTATGAATAAGAGGAGCTTGTTTCAGATGCATATTTTGCAGATTGCATGGAGTTCCAACCAGAGCTCCAATGGTTGAAGTTGAGAAGGAACAATTTGGATTCTGACACTTATCAGTTTGATGAAGTTCTTACTCAATTTTCCTCTCAGAAGTGTGTTTACGAAGTTGTAGAAAATCCTGTTGTTGAGAGCATATTGGAAGGGTACAATGGAACCGTGATGGCATATGAGCAGACTGGTGTGGAAAAAAAATTTACTCTTGGTTGATTAGGTGATGAAGATACTGCAGACCGAGGAATTATGGTGTCGGCAATGGAAGACATTCTAGCAAACATTTCTCCAGAGCATGATTCTATAATAGTTTCATATTTGCAGCATTATATGGAGATTGTACAAGATCTCCTTACTCTTAGTAATTACAACATTCTTATTATGGAAGATCTAAAGTCAGGGGATGTATCAGTGCCTGGTGCAACTGTTGTTGAAATAAGAGATGGACAAAGTTTTGTAGATTTATTGCGAACAGGGGAAGCACATTTTCAAAATTTTATAGCTATCCAAAGACAGAGCTTTCACCAGTGCAAAAGGCGAAATTATAACCAGTTAGCTGATGAAAAGAAGATCTTTCACCAGCTAACTAGCAGTTCGTAAGGAGAAATAGCTGGTGAAACCTGAGATGGCCAGAAAAAGAGTAAATTTTGCCCAAATCGAAGTTTTATTATCTTACATAGCACAAAAATGATTTATAAGTCAAAGTTATAATTAAGAGTATCTGCTTCAAAGTGTTGTTCCAGTTTTTTAGGTGCTAGCAAGATGAAAGAGATAAAGTTTGTTACATATTTATGGCAAGAATGACTTGTTTTTCTAGGTGGCATTTTTTGACCTTATCTTTCAGCCTTTGAAGATTTTCTACCTTCTCATCACATTGAAGGATGTTGAATACTTTTGCAGCTGTTGAAGACTTCAGTTTAGATATTGTTTGGTTTCCTTTAATAAAGGATCAGCTCCTTTAGAGTTCACAATTAGTTTTATGTTATGTTATTTTTAGTATCCTAGATCCCCTTTCATAGGATCTGATTTGTACATTGTAAAGCTATAAAGCTAAAGACAATAGATGAATTAAAGTGGGGTTCAATCATGGATACATTTTGTCCTATGTACTAAGACTCTTATCTTGATATGAATCATAGTCTTCTTTTGCTACCAATATCAGATTTGTTCATGTGTTGCATTTCTTTGTACTTTAATTTAGTTTAGCTCAGCTTTTAAGAACTATTATCTTCTTATTTAGCTCATGAATTTGAATTGAAGGATCTCTTACTATCTTGTATGACCCTGCATGGTAATGTAGTTGGTTATCTAGACTAGTCTTCTTCATACCCCATTCCAATTACTGTATCTGATTATTGATTTCTAAAAGCACTGGCTCATTTGAATGCATGATAAGTTGTTCTTCTCATTAGCCATTAAGTTATCCCATTGATCCAAGCATACCAAATTTACCATATTCTTGAGTTACTAAGCATCTTTGGCCTACAACCCCAAAGAGTTTCTTGGAGTGATAGCAGGTGACATACCATTTAAATGTTGCTTCCTCTCACCATCACCATCCTAGCTCCGTTCCAACACTCATACAATGATGAACCTGCAAAAGAACAAAACCAACCAAAGTGATAGTAATAGCATAAACTCAATATAAAACTATGTATGTGATCAAGGAATCGTACAATAAAACACAAGCTTTATAGGAAAGAATCATATTATTGTATCATATTAAATGTGAAATAGAGATTACAACCATGTCCTTGATGTCGTAAGGTCCCTTCCAACTGTCCTTCGTTCCCCACACACTTCCACTCCAAGAATTCTGAGAGCATAGATCTGATAATATTCATAATCTATCTTGACAAAGTGGCTCATCTAGCCAAGCTAACAATCTCCAAAGCTCAATCCAAAGCCAACTTTCTCCATGAGATCTCCTCTCCTTTTATAAGTTAAAGAGGATAAGGTGAGGAGGTTAGAATGATCCCACTAAATCATGAAAGCGAATAAGATCCAAACCATTCAGATGCCACCTCACCATGGAAGTTTCTCCTTCTAGAAGCATCAAGAAGATGCTTGTTTTTCCCACGTATGAGCATTCTCACACCTTTCTTATAGAGAAACCTGTGAACCTCTCGTAACCTAGCTATGGTGCAGCCTGCAAGAATCTGGCATTCTCGCATCCTAGCCATAATGCAACATGCGAAAATCATCTTTAATAGGGTTTTCATATATGAAAATGCAACTTCTTTTCTCAAGAAAAGTTCTTCTCCCTTCTTTCTTTAGGAACTCAGGCCACTGACCCCTCTGAAGGAAAAATATAGGCTTACATCATTAACGGTCATAGGGATGATGAAAATAATGTGTAACACTTGGGCACACTGGCATTTTAATAATTTTTTGGGCACTCTGGCCTCTTAGTATCATAACAATACATTATTTAAAATGGGGTTTCAAAACCTGGGGTGTTACACCATCTCTATTTAAAATGGGGTTTCAAAACCTGGGGTGTTACACCATCTCTCTCATAGCACCATGGTCTATTTTTTCAAACCCCCCTTTTAGCAGCTATACAAAACTATCCATTTTCTATTAATAACAGAAAATACATACATTTACCTTTTATAACAAAAAGGTTCATCAAATCCAACATTCACACATATCTAGTCTGCCATAGTCTCTTGGCTAGTTATAGTTATATTTACAAAATGGGGAAATAGGGGTATTACAATCCCCCTCTTAAAGGAACATCGTCCTCGATGTTCTATATGTTGATGTGCTCTATATGTACAAAATTAAACAAAAATGGGTATTCTTGTTTCATGGCATCCTCCATTTCCCATGTGGCCTCATCTGGGCCAAAGTGTTTCCACTGCACATTGACCTGTGCAATGGTTATTTTCCTGAGTTGGGTTTCCTTCTTGTCTATTATTCATTGAGGATCTGGAAGGAATTCTCCCTTTGGTTCCACCTAAATCATAGACCAGTCAATTATAACATTAGAATCATGTACATATTTTTTCAATAATGAAACATGGAAAACATTATGTTCCTTCAATGCGGGAGGAAGTGCTAATATATATGCTACAAGCCCCACTCTATCCAAAATTTCAAAGGGTTCACAATATTGAGGTGCCTACTTGTCACAAGCTCCCATTCTCAAGGAGATTCTCCTGGGTCTAACTATGAGATACACATCATCATTTGTTTTGAACTCTCTATAAGTTCTTTTTTTTTCTGCATAGATTTTTTGTCTATCTTGAGCTATTTTCATATTCCACTTTATCTTCATTACTTTTTGTTCCATTTATTTCATCATTTCTATTTTAATGGAGATTATGTCCACTGGGTTATTCAAGCTGATTGGAATCTTGCACTGTTTACCATAGAGGGCCTAAAATGGACTCATCTTCAAGGACTCTTGATAGCCATTGTTGTAGGAAAACTCTACCAGTGGTAGGTAGTCTTCCCACTTCTTAGGTTGATGAATTGCATGCATCCTTAACATGTCCTCTAACACTTGGTTTAACCTCTCTATCTGTCCATCATCTTGAGGGTGATAGGTTGTACTAAATAGCAATTTAGTTTAAAAACCAAAAAACATAGATTTCCAGAAGTTTGAAGTAAATTTTGTATCTCTGTCAGATATGATCTCCTTAGGCATGACATGCAGCCTAAATATTTCTTTCATGAAAATAATAGCAATATTTATTTCCTTGCAAGTTGACTTGATGGGAATGAAGTGAGAAACCTTGCTCAATTTTTCCACCACTACCATGATGGTATCATTCTATTTGGCCGATTTTGCTAATCCTATGATGAAATCCATGGAGATGGTTTCCCATTTCCATTATGGGATTGGTAGGGGATGCAACATTCCTATTAGATGTCGGTGTTCAGCCTTAACCTGTTGACATTCTAGACATTTATCCAAATAATCTTCTATGTCCTTCTTTAGTCCTGGCCAATAAAACAGTTTCCTAGTGGTTGTGATCATCTTCTGATAACCAGGATGACCAATATATGGTCTTTTGTGTAGTTCATCCATCATGAGCCTTTTCAACCAGGATGACCAATATATACAACCTACCTTTGTAAGTTATCAGACCATCATTCAATAATTGATAACCTTCATACTTCATCCCTGTGGGCTCTTGTTCTAAGTATAATATTACAGTCTCGAAAAATTCATATGTTTCTTGTGCACTCTTGACTCTCTCCCTGACATCCGTTTCATAAGTGCTTACAGCTTTCGGGTGAATCAATTTCATACTTCTTCTAAGGGCATCAACCACCCTATTTTATTTTCCTTTGATATGTTTGATTTCAAAATCAAACTCACTAAGAAGAACCATCCATCTAGATTGTCTAGCATTAAGTTTTGGTTGATCAAACAAGTACCTCAACCCACAATGGTCTGTCATAAGAAAAAGTATTTCACCCATGAGGTAATGCCTCCACATTTTTAAAGAATGAACTGTGGTGGCCAATTCTAGATCGTGGGTCACATAATGTATTTCATGCTCATTCAATTTTTTGGATTCGTATCAAATTACATGTTCTCATTGCATAAGGACTCCTTCGATTCCTTCCTTGCATACATCTATACACACAAGGAAGTCCTTGTTTGGATATGAAATCTTCAACACGGGTGAATTGGTTAGAAGGCATTTCAACTCTTGGAATCTCTCTTCACATTCTGATGTCCAAAGGAATTTAACTCCCTTTTTCTAAAGGGAGGTGATTTGGCAACCAATATTGGAAAATCCTTTTATGAACCTCATATAATATCATGCTAGGTCCATAAAGGATCTGATATTAGATACATCCTTTGGGTTAGGCCAATCCATAATGGCTTTGATCTTGTTAGGATCAACTTCCACTACTTCTTCATAAATAACATGGCCTAAGTAATGGACTTATTTTTGGAAGAAGTCACACTTACTAAAGTTAGCATAGAGCTGATGTTCTCTTAGTACTTGAAGCACAAGTTTGAGATGTTCTTCATGCTTCTTCCTATTCTTATAATACATTAATATATAATCAATGAAAACCAATACAAATATGTCTAAGAATTTACAAAGTGCATTATTCATTAAGCACGTAAAAGTGGTTGGTGCATTGGTTATCCCAAATGGCACCACCACAAATTCATAGTGACCATATCCTGTCCTAAAGGTCATTTTGTGGATGTCTTCATCCTTAATTTTGACTTAATGGTATCTAGACCTCAATTCCATATTTCATAAAATCATAGAACCCCTTAATTGGTCAAACAAGTCATCGATCCTTGGCAAGGGATACTTATTCCTTATGGTCATATTATTGAGTTGCCTATAACTTATGCACAATCTAAGTGTGCCATCCTTATTTTTCACAAACAAGGTTGGTGATCCCCATGGAGACACACTAGGCTTAATGTAGCATTTGGCCATAATTTTGTTTAGTTGTAGCTTGAGCTCAACCAACTTTGGTGTACTCATTCTATAGGGTGTTCTAGACACTAGCACCGTTCATGGTGCAAGTTCTATTGAAAAGTCAATATCTCTTCTTGGTAGACCTTGTACCTCTTCTAGAAACATATCTATATACTCTCTTAATATGGGATGGTATTCTAGGATTGGTTTGTTTTCCTCAACAGAGTCCAACACTTGTATTTTATATAAAAGACATCCTTTTCTGCAATACTTCTTCACTTGAAGGGTTGATATTTGTATCACTGAGATAGGATTTTGAATCCTTTGTAGAGTTACCTTTCTCCCTTCTTCATTTTTAAACTCCAAAATTTTATTGTAGTAGTTCAACTTGGTTTTATGGGAAACCAACCAGTCCATGCCAATCAACAGATCATAATATCCTAAAAGGAGCATGTTTAGGGTTGCATGGGTGGGTAATCCACTCATAATGAATTGGCATGTTGGTATGACCTCTGTTACCTTTATTTTTGTTCCAGTGGTTAGTTGTACCAGCCATGATTTAACATGCTTAACTTGTTGCAATTTACATTTCTCAACATTTTGAATGGAAACATAACTCAAATTAGAACTAGGGTCAATTAAAATGGAAACTAGATGGTTGTTAATCATACCTTCCATCTCCACCACTGAAGCTTGGTGGTTGACTTGTCTATTATCCAAGGTTGCATAAATATGTCGCATGATCCTAGCCATGCCAATGACTGTGGTAGCCTCTTGGACTTTGTAGACCCTCCTATTGTTCTATTTCCTATATGGGAAGTCTCTTAGTAGATGTTATTCTCCACAACCCCAACATTTCAAGGGTTCTCTCTTTGTGTTATCAGTCTTACCTAAGGCTTCTCCAAAGGGTTTATTTCCACTTTGAGAGGGAAAGTTCTGTTGATATACACATTTAGTAGGAAGTCTCATCTTTGAACCTTTCCCATATTTCTTAAACCTTCATGGTTTAAAACCCTTCTTCTTGAATCTTGAATTACTTTTCTTCTTCCAGTCCTCATGAGGTTTTGTCTTATTCTTGAATTTATCATAGCAACACCTTTCCTTCCAGATAGTCTCTTCTAAGGTCTTTGGCTCATCAAATTGAATTTTGTCTCAGAAGGACTGAGGCAGTCCACTAATAAATCGTGGCATTTTTACCTTTCATCTCTTATGTAGGGAACATACCTTATCATCTCAAGGAATTTGTTGATATATTCATTTATTGTAAGTTGTCCCAACTTGAGTTCATAGAACTCCTTGGTATTCCCATCAAATTATTTCTCTGACATATACTTATTCTTTAATTATTTATTAAAATGTTTCCATGACAAGTCTATCTCATGGATTCCTTTCCATTCAGGTTAAAAATAGATATTTGAACCTTTAAATTTTCAGAGTAGTAATGGACTATGAAGTAATTCCTCAAGACAAGAAGCCAAACTTCTACTTCTTCCCCCTTCTTAATTTCTCCATCGAAAGTGGATGGTTTGGATTTCTTGAACTCCTCAAGGTCATGACTCGTGGAATTTTTCCTCTTCCTTCTTTTCCTCTAGGAATGTGAACCAGTTTTGCTACTAGAATATTCCTTGGAGTTGTCAGTTTCCTCACCAGAGGATTCTTCTAATGAGTGTCTCTTGGCTCCATGTTGGGCCTTCTTTGAGGTGCTCCTCCTTGTGTGGCGACTTTCAAGTCCATTCTTTCATATCTCAAGTGGACTCTAGGTTTTATTAGTATGATGAAGTTATCCTGACCAAATCGCTTTCCTACAACCCAGGTATGTTATTTCAACATCGATTTTTGAATGATTTGGTTTGAATTAGCATAGCCAATTGTGTTTTCTCTGAATTAGTTATGTTTTGTTTGAATAGATTCAAAAGCGATTCTGTTATTTTTGAATTACCAAGAATGATTTCGTTTTGAATTATGTTTACATTGAATCAGTACAAAAGATTTGTTTGCTAAAATCGAATATAGCTATGTTTTGATTGAACCGATTTAATATGATTTTATTGTTCTTGAATTAGTATAAACGATTGTGTTGGCTCTGAGTTAGTTTGATTTAGTTCTGTTTGGTTTGATTCAGAAACGATTCTGTATGTCTTGAATTAGCATAGTCGTTTGTGTATGCATTGGATTAGTATCAAAGATTGATTTGATAAATAGAATATAATCTGTTGATTCAAAAACGATTTCGTTGATTTTGAATTGTCAAAACGATTCTATCTGTTTTGAATTGGTAACAAAAAAGTTGTTTGACAGATCGCATACATCCCCATTACCATTCGATTACTTCAATACGATTTCGTTTATTTTTAATTGGCATAAAACATTTGGTTAGTTTTAGTGTGAATGATTGGCTTTGCTTTGAATTAGTAATTAAGATATACATTTATGTTATCATTTGGATTGATTTAAAACTATTTTGTTTGTAAATATGACCAGCTACAGAATCATGAGATTCTATAGCTAGTCATAAAATTTTGATTTTTGTTAATTTTACAAATAAAATATTATCTAAACTTGCTTATTCTTGTCCACCTACAGGTACACACGAATTTCAATGGGAAATTGGACATGCTGTGGCAGTCTAGGACATGCTTTTTGTTATATAGTTTTGTTTTAAGTTGTTAGTCTTAGGCAGAAATAGAGATTTGGGAGATTGTTCCCATATTTTTTGCAAGCAATTTTTGATAATTCCCACAGGGATGTTTTACCCTGTGGCCTTTATATACTCATTAATTTTTGTAAAGAACCCATCACTGTTGGGAGAACAAATACTATGGACTTATGATGATACAAACTCGAATGGAAGTGGATCTTTTGTAACAGCTTTAGCTTTCAATCTATCTTACTTTTGTTCAAGTTTCTGTGCATTTTAATTTGTAATCAAATTATTGACTATTTTAGATATCAAGATTTGTTACAGGTTGATGCGTTATGATTTAAATTATGTCCATACTTGATGTGTCTCATTTTACTCACAGCAATTACTCTGTTTGAATTTAATTAACAAAAGGTTTATCTTCTTAATTAAATGAACGATTATATGCAAATCTTCGCACTGGGATTTATCTAAATGTGATGATCTGTAAACCTTAAGATTGTTGATGTTTTATGTCTTGTTTGTTCTATCATTCGTATTCAAAGAGCATTGTTGCTTCCTGTTTACAAGAAGCTTCTAGAAAATCTTGTGCGGGCTTCCTCCCATCATACAGCTAAATCGAGTACTGTGCACAGGACAAATAGGAAGTGTTACTTCAGGTCGGTTTGTTATTTAATAGTTAATAAATTCGAGAATTCTCAGTAGTTTAGATAGATATATAGTTCAGATTTATAGTTAGGATTATTATTTTAATTTCTCAGCATAGATAGTTTTCATTTTATTCCTTTCTCATAAAAATCAAAAATAATAGTTTCGCTGTCATTTTACAAATGATTTTGGAAGTTTCGATTAAAATTTGTTTTATGTAAATACTATACATATGTAATTGATATTTAATTGTATTGATAGCTGAACATTTAATAAGTAGGACGATTTCTCTATAGTATTAGTTAGTAAATTGTATATATATGTTTTAGATTTGTATATAGTTTGTTGTAGTTGCTTTTTTCACTTAAATTAGTTTCTTTAGCTTAGTTTTTCTTTCGTTTTCCTAGGACTTAGATCAGCCAACGGAGCCGCTAAACCCGTCAGAGTGGATCATCCCAAATGGCTTGGGTTATTTAGACAACCCCAGACCGGATCCACCCCTCCAGTTGATGAGTGTTCAATTTCACCCGTCAACACATCTCCAATTTCCTACCTCACATAGGGGAGGTCCATCCATCATCCAATACAATGGTGGGACTTGATCCTCATCTAACACACAAGCTAGAGGGGAATTCAACATTAGGCATTGAATGTCCCTTTACCTTTCTGCATGCATGTCCTTCGGAGTCTCAAATTCCTGAACTCCCAAAGGAGTTTGAAATATCACCATGTGGCTCTGGCCTTTGGGCCTTTCAACTTACCCTAAACAATGCATTCCAAACCATAAGAATCTTGAAGTCCCAGACTCCAAAGGATCCACCCTAGCACATGGTGACATACTAGACATGGAGGCACATATAGGTGGGTCCTGAATTCTCCTCCCACCAAACAGACTAAACTGGTAAGTGCCAAAGGTGACGTGTGGCAAGTTAGAGATGAAATGTGGCCCCTATAGTGGGTGACACGTGTCACATTTTAATGGGCACATAGGGTCTACAAAACGTATGAATCTGGGTGAGATGTGGCACATCAAACATGGGTCCATGTCACCGTAGGTGATGTCAGCATACCACATTACCTTGGATTGATTGCCTTCCAAGCCCTTCGATCTCATGTTCAAGGTGTGTCCGCGTAACCCCTAGATCTACAAACTTCGTTACTTTGTAACTTCGGTGTTTGGGGGATCCCTGGTGTGACTTCCTCCTTTCTCCCAAAGTGGTCAGCGTCGGGATGACCATGCTCTAGATCTAATGGTCAGGGGATATCCCGAAGGGTCCCTAGATCTACAGTCTTCGTTACTTCACAGATCCAGCCTTCGGGAGTTTCAACATTATGGATGCTCTGCTCTCCCGAGGTAGGACTTCATCAAAGTACCGTATGCGTGTCTCTCCACTGGATGATCGGACGGTTAATAGGAGTTCTTAACAAACTCCCTAGATCCATGACTCTCATCACTTCGTAACTACAGCATTCAGGGAGTTTGGTGCCATCACATCTTGTTGGCCCTTGATCAAGTTTTGGAGATCTTTGGTCAAGTTTGACCTATTTTGGGACTTCAACAGGTTTTCAAAGGTGGATCCCAAGTCGAAGTGGAGATCGTAGGATCTTGGCCCCTTTTTAGGGAACTTTTGGGTTTTGGGCTTATGTAACAGGTATGGGATGTCGGCCCATGGGTTTACCCATGTTTAGGCCCTTTTGTAATTTATAAATAGAAATCTAGGCGATGTAAATAAGGTGTGTGTGTGTGTGTGGGTGTGTGTGATGCTAGGTGCTAAGGTAAAGTGAAGGCCAATGTGCTAAGTGCAAGTGATAGTTGTAATTTCTTTGTGTATACTGTGTGAGACTTGGAAGGCTAAGTCAAAGTAACTGTAAAAGACTATGTAAGGGATTTGTGTTGTAACCTAGCTCAGGGAAGGAGGATCTGGAGAGGTGTGCATAGATCTCTTGTCCTCGACGGAGTAGGATTTTGATTCTATGTGCCTATAAGAAGCTTGACAAGAATATAATAAAGAAGAGAAGAGTCGGTGGATGTAGCCCCAGGTTGGGGGTGAATGTTGGCATAGGAGAAGACCCAAGGTTCAACACTTCAACAACACACCAACAAAACCCTAACTACCAACCCTTTCTAGAATACCTGCGAAGAAGATGAAGTCTCACCCGAGGTAAAGGAAGGGGTGGTTGCAAGACTCAGGTGTATGCAACCTTAGTTGGGACACAGATCTGTGGTTCTAACACTTAGCAACACTTTATCATAGATTATCCATCAGTATTTAACCCTCATTTCACTACACAAATAATGCAGAAAACCGCAACATTCACTTAGATCTAGGTTAAGTTAGCACTTAGCAACAACAAAATAGGTCTAGCATTCAAAAATTTCATAGATGTCAGATCTACATCCATACATCTAAGAAGCACAAAGAATAGTAGATATACTTAGTTATATCATAGCAAAGCACATAGCATAATCATATCAAAGTACAACACATGGAAAGAGACAAACACATTAGGTCGAGGCACCGAGCACAACACACAGGTTTACCATGGTTCACTGCCACCCTGGGGCTACATCCACAAATTATTCTTCTTCTTTATCAGCTTTGGTCAATCTGATTACAACACAGAGCTCAAACTTGTACTCCGCATAGGATAGGAGATCTGCGCAGACCTCGCCAGATCCTCCTTCCCCGAGTAGATCTAGCACAGAGCCTTCTTACAATCCGTGCACTCAGCACTTACAACACTTTCACTTAGCTCTACAAGTCGGGCACATAGTATACACAAATCATTTTCTAGCACTTAGCTTATTGGCCTCTCTTACATTCCCTAGCTACTTATTTATAGTTTACCGAATATGTGTAAACATGGGTAAACCCATGAGCCGACATCCCATACCCATTACATTATCCCCAAAAACCCAAAAAGGACCCAAGAAAGGGGTCTAGCTTCCACGATCTCTGCTTCACATTGTGCTCCATCCTTGACAAGTTGTCGAAGTTCCAAAAACAGTCAAATATGACCTAGTGTTTCCTCAAACTTGGTCAAGGGTCAACAGTGAACCACATATATCCTGTGTTATGGTTTCTTTGTGCATTTCAATTATTTCTTTGTGCCTGTGATGTGATTTATGCTTAGTGTTGTTATCTTTATGAATGTTAGAAGAACCTGATATAATAGCTTAGTGCTCAATGATGTGAATGAATGCTAGATATGATATGTTTCTTTATGCTAAGTGCTTAGATGTGTCGATCTGATTGAGTATTGTGTTACTCTGTAATTAGGGTTTTTATTGTTGGACACACCTACCACACTTAGAAGGGGGGTGAATGAGTGTGGGGCTCTTTTTCCCAAAACTTCCCTCTTGCACTAAAAATCATCAATTAGCATTCAACATTTATTCATTATCCATTGTTGTCATTTATAACCAATTAGATGTAGGTACATATCAACAACATATATCAGCAATATATCATCAACAAGTCATCATCACAATGAACACAAAGAACACAAGATGTATGTACAATTTTATTTTTATTACGGACTACAATCCTTGGGTTTATCAGCAACAACTAAATAGAGTACACCTCTACAAGAGCACCAACTCTATATGCAAGACTCAGCTTACATTCTCAGCAACAACTGAGATGAGGCAACAATCCTCAATAGATATCAATCTGTCAATACGTACATGACTTGTCAGTAGTGCAGCCCACGTGTGAATGCGTTTTGGCTCACTACAGCCCGTGTGTGAACGCGGCCAGTGTATAATGCAACAAGCATATGCTTCTAAGAAACTAGGGTTTTTCTTTTCTTCATATGCTTAGAACCCTTCTGTATTCCACTTTCCAAACTAACCCACAACTAGTCACAACACATCCAAGCTCTCCAATAGCTTGCTCATGCTCCACAACAAATCAATATGAATGCTATCTCAATCATGTATAAACAACTAGTATACCATAGCAATCATGTCACTGTTGAATCACAAGAGTGCTTCTCACTCCATCCACCAAATCAACCAAGTTGAGCCACATCATAGAAGCCATACCAAGAATTCGCTAAGCATTCACAACATATCAAACAATAGCATCTATCAAGACAATAATGTAACCATACCAGTGTCTTAGTGGTAGATCCGAGGCCATAGAATGTAGATCTGGAACCTGCCTCATCATCCAAGAGCTTGGCACCAACTCAAACACAAATCTCCATGAGATTATTCAGTCCACGCTCCCTATACACAGTCATCCCGCGTGTACACTCACCCTATACATAGCCAGCCCACATGTACATGCACCCTATACACAAACAGCCCACGTGGGCATCAGAAAATAGGGTTTTCTGTGACTCCAAGACTTTTTTCATCAAGATCTCTGACATTACCGAAACTTTGATGCGTCCATGAGATCCTCCTCTCGCTCTCTTCCTCAGAATAGATCTTCAATCATGCTCAACAGATCCATACCAATAAGATGCTCTCACAAGAAGTTCTCCATCAATACTCCAAAAGATATTACTAAGAAGCTCTCCATTGATCCACAAAAGGATTCTTACCAAAATGTACTTCTTATAAGAGATCTTAGCTTCTTATTTATACATTCATCTTCTAGGTCACTTAACCCATTTTTAGGTTACTTAACCCATCTCTAGGTCACTTAACCTATTTTCCTTATTTTAGGGTTAACCACTTTCCATGAATAAAAAGTTCTTTGATACTTTATCATTTAAATATTCCTTCTTGATTTGGTCACTTTACTTTATCGTTTAAATAATCCATCTTGATTTTTTCACTTTTACTTTATCATTTAAATAATGATATCTTCTTTTCAAGCACTTTTACTTCTTTGACCTTTTGGGGCTTCAAGCCTTCATATGGGGGTCCTCCAACTTCATAAGGCCATAACTCTCAAACCGTGAGGATTTATGTGACATTCCATATACCACCGAAAATGTCATGACAAGCAGTATCCATATAGGATAGTTTCACCAACAACTTCATTGATCTTCATCTCATTATTCCACATACAAGCATGGGTCCTCCAACCATTCTTCTAGGATAACTCATTCCATAAAGCGTCTTCCCATGAGGGATTTCACCATAAGGGGACCACTTTGGAGTTCATCCATTTGTGCACCTTATCAACCATGATAAGACACTAATGATTCTTCTTTGCATCGATTGGTTTCCACTTGGACATATATCATTCTCATCAAGGACATCATATCAATCAATTACTTGACATCATTTAATGACATCAATCAAACCAAATCATTTACATCAATGACATATGATCCAACAATCTCCCAAATAATAAAACCATTGGCATTAATGACAAACCATTGGCATCAATGACAAACCATTGGCATCAATGACAATATGATCCAACATTTATCTGTGAAGTAAATACTGGTAAAATACTAATGAATGGTAACTGTTAAGTTCTTTGTTAGAGTATTGTAATCACAGATTCATGTCCCGGCTAGGTTGCATCCACCTGATCCCTACAACCACCCCTGCCTCTACCTTGGATGAGACTTCATCTGCTTTGTAGATGTTGCTGAAAGGGTCAGTAGTTAGGGTTTTGTTGGTGCATTGTTGAAACGTTGAACCCTGGTTCTTCCCTTGTGCCAACAAATGGTTCTGTTGTAGGGACCTGAAATTGTGATTGTTGGGAACTGAGGAAAAGAAAGAAAGCTTTGTACATAGATCTGTTGCTTTAGTGCTCAGTATTCTACTTGACTTGTGAAAGATCTATGCTAAGAAAAGAAGTCTAATCCAAAGAAAAGAGGTAAGATCTGAAAGCTTTGTGCTCTGATAAAGTTAAAGTGAATTTTTTTTTATTAAAGAGGTAAGAACTAAAAGCTTTGTGCTCTGTTAAAGGTAAGATAAGTGGAAATTTTTTCTTCAATAGTATGGATCTAGGTATGTTTGATACATTTTTTCCTAGTCTGAAAACTAGGGCACAACTAGAAGAAAGAAGGTTTGATATGAGTATATCTGATAGAAATAATGAAAGATATATTATTCCTATGCATAGAAAGAGTGTTTGGACTAGCAAATGGATGCAGGATCCTAGGAAGAATTTTTTGCAGGTTAGTTACTATGATTGTAGTTCATAGTACAAGAAAGGATGGGGATCATTTAAGAAAAAGAGAGGATTAACCCTTTGTTACAATTGTAGAAGACCATGCCATCTTGCTAAGGATTTCACTGATAGACAACCTAGTTGTCTTTGTTGTAAAACTATGGACTATGAAGTTATGGATTGCCCTAGAATGATTGCTAAACTTGAAATAATGAATATGTAACAAGATAAACATGTGAAAGACTCGAAAATTAAGACTATGGGAGAACCCCAGAAAGAATCAGAGACTGTACTACTACAAATGAAAGAAACCCTAAATGACCATAGCGATATCAAATTATCAAAGATCTTCAAAGATAAAGAGTGCATAGAAACAAGAATAAGAGACTTTGACATAGATCATGTCCTGGATGAGGAAACACTGGTGAATATTATGACAGAAAGAACTAGGGAAATTTTAGGAAAGCCTGCTATGATTCTTTCATTGAGAGGAATAGGATTATTTAGAGAAAAGTTGATAACCCTATGTGGGAGACTTACCAAGATATCTATGAGTGCTCATGGCACTTCGACAGAAGAAGAATTTGAGGTTGTTAAATTTATTGAGAACAATGCCCCATTTGCTATGTTACTAGGAAAAACCTGGATTGAGAAAGATCAGATCCGGAGAAAAGAAGAAGAAGCCCTAGAACAGAAAAAGAAAGCATTAAAATATTTCATGAATAGGAGAATAGCACACTTGATGGAAGAACAAGAGAACATGTCGAATATTAGGTACTTGGGTATCGAAGTTGAAAGAACGCAAGAAAATAGGGCACCTACCCCAGACAACAAAGAAGTATTACCCTTAAACCTTATGAAAGATCATCAACACCGTGAAGTTATTATGCCAAGAGAAGATAAGAAACATAATGGGAAGAGGAACCCAGTAACGCAGATCATAGGGAAGAAGGATAGAAATCTCAGCAAGAAGAAAGAAAAGTTGGAGAAATTACAGGAAGTTCTAGAAAGAACTTTGCAGAAGGAAGGTCTCCAAAATTTGAACTTCGTCAGAATATCAGAACAACGCATATTGGCACTTCTCCATGGTGGAGAAATATAATCGTTGGAGGCATTATGACTATTACCCCAGTGCTCTAGAATGGATAAGAAAGCAATTATGGCCTCAGAGCTCGTCACTGGACCATTGGACTATGCCGTAACGGACAAAACTGCATTGATGAAGGCCTCTTGTCCGTTGGAAGGATCTGTTACATCGTTGTCTACTTATCCCATCGACTTTTGCACCGAGCACACTTTCGCGAATTATATTTGAGCCAACTAGAGAAATCATTGTTATTGTGTTGTGCGTATTAAGACCTTGCCATCCATTCTATTTCATTGATAAATTGTTCATCATCCTGAGATATTCGATCTCGATCGTGCATGTCAAAAGAGATCAGTGCTGTGGAAAATTCAGTAGAGGAAATTTTAATTGATCTAATGGCAGAGAGAGTGATTTCTGTAGGAGTTCAAGCCTCATCGATGACAAGAGTGCAAGCCTCCTCGTTGACTGCTCGCGGATGCGAACCATCTCGAGCTACAAAAGAGAAAAGGACTAAGCATAGAGATGACTTAGCAAACGTGAAGTTAATCCCATCCATCTTGACCAACTGCATCCCACCTTTGGCTAGTGTGGTGAGTTGAAATAGTTTCCCGAGGGATTTCTATTACACAGTTATCATGACGTACCTCTCGAAGGGGATACGCGCAGTCAGACCGCAATTGGAGAGAATTCTAACTCGGAATATCTGTGACTATAATCTAGGAGACTGCAAGACCTATTGCATGCTCGCGCCTCACAATTAATTGACCAAGATGAAGGAAAAGAAATCGAAAATCATTCCCCAACCATGGACCATGATCATCGTGTAGTCCATTATCCTGAACATAATGAAAATTCCACATTTTGGAAGGCACCGGGAAGTTAACGCATGCATTAAAATCCTATTGTTGTGCTTCCACAATAGTTACTTATGGCTAGACATACACATCATCGTCGATACAACGCTAATCCATAGGATCACCATCCTAAGTATGCAGGGACCCGACCCACAAGAATTTTACCTAGGGAAGGTTGCATATAGCGCCCTGGCACAGAGGATTAAAGATACTTATGGCGATGTAGATAAGGGAATGTGAGGCTACAAAGTATCCTCCATTCAAAATGGCGCAGTGTGCCTTGCTTTCCAATTGATTGTGGGTAAGCTAGTAAGGAAGAATAGACCCACGCAGGTCACGGGGTTTTTCGTTGACCTCACGGGAAAGTGCGTGGAGGGATTACAGATGATCTGGGCTAGTTACTTAGTCAACCAGCTAGAAGTGGATTTTCACCAAGCTTGGGATCATGGCTATGAGTTCCACTTTAGCTGGCTCTTGATCCTCATCGCATTTACATCTTGGGAAATGCCGAAAGGTGCGACCTTCCCAGACATTGAGCCATTCGAGTCGCTTTCTAGGAAGTTTACCATGCTCTAGTATTCGAGCGATATGGGAAAACAGTGACAGTCGAACACAGTATTCCATACCTACTACCTACAACTAAAACAAGCTATTGAGTCGTTCCCCCATATGACACCGAACACTCTGACAGATTTAGGCCCCTGATGAAATTCCGCGTAGATAGGCATTTTATATACATCACTGCACACGCAGATGAGAGTAAAGAAGAGCTACAATCATACTATAATATCATCGAGGAAGATCTGGAGGAGATCACTAAGGAATGGCCCACAGAGTACCTTATACCAATCGACCAGGTGGAACTGTCCAACCCAGAACTCATTGGAAACCCAGTGGTTACCCGTGAAGAGTATGATGCACCCAATTGTAGCAGGAAGAAAAATAAAGAAGAGGTACAACAACTGGACAACATCTCAGAAGAAACTGCTTCAGACTCACCTAGCGGAGGAGGTGGTGATGAAGTAGATAAAGAAGAAAAAGAAGGGGAAGAAGATAAGAAGAAGTAAGGTGAATTAACACTGTTACAGAATCCCCCTGATGATGCAGATCCACTGAAGAAAAGAAAGGTTTCCCCCACAAAACCTACATCGCAAAAGAAATACAAAGCTAGTAAAATGAAGCTACAGACTGTGTTCACGGTGGATGATTTTGACTTCATTATCGCAGCTGTGTCAAATGCCTCGGAAGATATTTTGCATAGAACTGAATAAAAGTAAGAGGTTATGTATGATAGAATTGAGATAGATCTAAGGGGTATCAAGCAGCCCCTTCAATCTAGCCATGTAGCATCCACTACGCCCCCACCATCAGATGAAACAAAGTTGGGAGATCAGCCTGCCCAACTCCGCAGAATAGCTGACGCCACTAAAGCTTGCCTTCATCACCTATAGGAAGAGAAATACCAGGACACAAGGGCTCTGAAGAAATCACAATAGGAGGTGATAGAGCAATGCAAGGTTGCACAGCAAAAGAAGGCTTCCCTCCAAACAAAGTTCGAACAGGAGAAAGCGTAGATCCAACAAGAGAAAGAACATTTGCTCGTGGAGCATATTGGAATCAAGGAAGAAGTCAATAGAGCAATTCGCTCTATGATGGGCTTAGAACAACTGGCTAAAGACCCAGTAGAGAATCAAGTGGCAAGTCTTTTGGAAGCCATTTAGCAGCATCAATAGAGAATAACAAATCTAGAGCTACAAATAGTGCCAAGCACTTTGCAGGATGTGCGAGATTGAAGAGAAGCAACTTCTCAGAGTGTAGTTGAGAGAATAAAGGCCTTCACCATGAAATGTAGACAACTAAGTGATCATAGCACACAAACTTACGAGCAACTCAATAAGGATCCCGAACTAAAGACACTGGAGTCACAACTCCAGGAGGCCAAGCAGCAAACAACGACAGTACAGGAATATTTGAAGCTCTTGTCAGTAGTTGAGAGACTAAAATGATCCTAGGAACAGTGCAGTGTCCAACAAAAAATCCATACCATACATAGAAAAGTCATGGAAGTGACTCAGAGGCTCCAGCCAGCCCAAGATGCAGCTTGCTAATTGTTCGAAGAGATTGAAGGATGAGGAGTAGAACTAGAACATGTAGTCACTATAGTTGAGAAACGATTGGAAGGACCTAATAACAAGGCAGTTCTTCAGGATTTCTCCACGCGGGAGGCCTTGGCACAACAACAGTTCGAAGAAGCTCGAGGCTTTTGAGGAAGAATTAACCAAAGAAAATTGACTCAGAATGAATCACAGTTGAGTATTGGGTGCCTGTTGGAACTTGACCAAGTTTTGGATATCCTTGTTCAAGTTTGACTTATTTTGGGACTTCAACAGGCTGTCGAAGGTGGAGCACAAGTTGAAGTGGAGATCACGGGATCTTGACCCCTTTTTAGGGAATTTTTAGGTTTTGGGCTTATGTAACAGGTATGGGATGTCATCTCATGGGTTTACCCATGTTTATCCCCTTTTGTAATGTATAAATAGAAATCTAGGCGATGTAAGTAAGGTGTGTGTGTGTGTGATGCTAGGTTCTAAGGGAAAGTGAAGGCCAATGTGCTAAGTGCAAGTGATAGTTGTAATTGCTTTGTGAATATTGTGTGAGACTTGTAAGGCTAAGTGCAAGTAACTATAAGAGACTGTGTAAGGGATTTATGTTGTAACCTAGCTTGGGGAAGGAGGATCTAGCGAGGTGTGTGCAGATCTCCTCTCCTCTATGGAGTAGGATTTTTATTCTATGTCCTTGTAGATCGGAAGATAACAAAGAAGAGAAGAGTTGGTCGACGTAGCCCTGGGCTGGGGGTGAACCACGTATATCCTGTGTTATGGTTTCTTTGTGCATTTTGATTATTTATTTGTGCCTATGATGTGATTTATGCTTAGTGTTGTTATCTTTATGAATGTTAGAAGCATCTGATATAATAGCTTAGTGCTCAATGATGTGAATGAATGCTAGATCTGATCTATTTCTTTATGCTAAGTGCTTAGATGTGTGGATATGGTTGACTATTGCGTTACTCTGTAATTAGGGTTTTTATCTGCGAAGTAAATATTGGTTAAATATTGATGAATAGTAACTGCTAAGTTCTTTGTTAGAGTATTGTAATCACAGATCTGTGTCCCAACTAGGTTGCAGACACTTGAGTCCCACAACCACCCCTACCTCTACCTCAGGTGAGACCTCATCTGCTTCACAGGTGTTTTTGAAAGGGTCGGTAGTTAGGGTTTTGTTGGTGCATTGTTGAAGCATTGAACCCTGGGTCTGCCCCTGTGCCAACACATCTCTTTTCTCCAGAAGTAGGACTTCATTGGACTTACCTCGGCGTAGATCCAATGGCCAAGGGGACTCTTGAATACCGTCGGATATGTGGCTCATGTTACTTTGAAATTTGTGAATGGATTAGGGTTTAATGGTGGGAAGGTCTATCTTCCATGGTTATGGAAACTGCCAAGTGTCTATCAACCTCATGGGTATCTGTAACAATCCATTTCCTTCGGTTAGTTTACAAATGGTAATTTTGTAATACTGTGGAGCTCCTAACTCTTAGAGTTTCGAAGCCACAAGGGCCTATCTCCTTTCAAGCCTAGCGTAGGGTTCCCAAACCTTGGCCACATGCATCCTTCAAAAACTCTCATGGGATATGCACTAATATCTTAGCCATGAATTGGTTAAGGACACAGTCATGAGCCCTCGGTCATACGAGTGAAAAGTATGAAGGAGGTAGCCTCCTTCCACAGTTTTTAAACTTGGTATTCCCACAAAGGTAGATTCAAGAGGTCAGCAGGACTTAAGCATTCCAGTAGATCCTACCTCGATCCTCTTGCAGACTCATGTCCCATAAATATCTAACTGCTAAGCTGAGGCAAGAAGAAACCATTCAAAAGCATGGGTTCACAGAGAGACAATACACATTTCTACCTTAATCATTCAATACAAAACTCAATCATAGACATGTATATTCAAACATCATTTCCATTTCAATACACAGAGTATGAAAATACTTATCATAAAACCAGAATTGTGAAGCAACTGTTGAAAGGGGTTCCTGTTTCCACCCAACCATAGACACAACCACTCCTGAACGGATTTACCACTATCCACCCCCGATGTAGACCATGATGTGATGATAAAGACTCTTTCATCTTGCTCAATGATAGTCAGGGACATAGGTTACTCTCCTCCTCCCACAGGATCTTGGAAATTGATTATCTTTGTACCAAGCAAGGAGGTCTGCACAAGTACTTCCACAATCACTTGGCAGCCCCATTTATTAGCTTGGAAAGAAAAACCATGTCAATAGCTTCTTACACCCAGAACAAGCTTATTTCTCAATTATCCTTCAAACCAAAGAGTTGTGAGCGCTCGTTTATCTTTTCGAGATTGGTCTTTTGACTCTCCTTCCTCGTGTGCAGATCTACCTCTGCCCACAAATTACCACTTTTTTTTCCTTCCTCAACAAGGTTGTGTGGGTATGAAACCCCATCTCGTGGTTAGGTCTGGAAGTCTTGCAGATGGGTACTTTGTCCCATCTCCTCATTAACTCTTGAGGAGGACTCTTCCAACTACCTGTCTGATTGGTAATTCATTTTCTAGGTCATAGGATTATTTTGGGTTTGAGCCATTAAATCCAGTAAGGTATGGGTTTGGTGGGGGCTCATCTAAACCATTTATGGTTCCCCTTACCATCTCTCTCATAGCACCACGCTATCTTGGAAAACCCCCCTTTCACCAATTATGCAACACTATCCATTTTCTATTAATAATAGAAAATACATACATTGACCTTTTATAACAAAAAGGTTCATCAAATCCAACATTCACACATATCTAGTCTTCCATTGTCTCTTGGCTAGTTATAGTTATATTTACAAACTGGGGGAAATAGGGGTATTACATCACCCATATAGCCATATCGGGTGAGACTACGTAGTGCACTCTGTGCGTTATGTTTCCTTCTGGTTTACCAGGAGGGACGATAGTTTTAGAGGGTTTTGTTGGAAACATATTGAGATCCAAACCTGGGTCAGACCAAGACGTTAAGGAGATATTTAAGACAACAAATGGTTTCGTTCTTGGTTGGAACTGCATATAATTGAGTGGATGGGATCTGTGGAAGAATCACGCAGAGAATGAAAGTATAGAAGGGAATATTTATGCCATGGAATTCAATGATGGAGGATATTTAAAGATGGTTGAAAACAAAGGAACTTGAGTTTTCACAAAAGGATAATAGAAACCCTAAGTTAACACCGCGCAAATATCTTGACAAATACATGTTTAGCGACTTCCATGAAGTATTTTTATGTGATTTCCTGCATTTCTTGCAGTAGTGGCTATTGAGGTTAAAATACAACCACCTAATAAATCAAATCATATAGCTAGAGTGGAATAATGTGGAGATCGCACAGTTATAGTAAGTTAACAACACATATATGCATGCAATAGATTTCTAGTTAGAAAGTATTGTTGCAGTGTTTATAACTGAATTCGTAGTAGATAACATGAATTCTTACAGCGCAACAGAGAAATATTTTCTAAAAGGACCGAGAGGTAGGTATATTTGTTTGTTGTCTATTTCAATAAATATTTTATTGTATAAAAATGGTGTGATGACCATGGAATCAGAGAGTTAAACTTCCTTACGTGCATGGGGGAAGGGGGGAAGCACTGACAAGAAGTGGAGAAATGGAGAAATAAATGGATAAGGGAAAGAAGAAGGAGGCCATGGACCCAATCATGATGGAGGAATATCAGATAAATCCGATAATGGAAATAGTTGGAAAGATGCGCACTGGAGTACCCTAACAATATAATATGAATAATAAGAAGAGAGCCATAGTTGATAGAGAGGGCTTGGAAATAAATAAGGAAGAGGTAAAGGATCTCTAGGCTATGGAGTAGATTGAGGAAATTTTGCGTGCAACATATGAAAGGAAAATAGGAGGTCCAAGGGTAGGAACAAAAGGCATAACTCTAATCCATATCAACGTCAGTGTGGAACCTACAACCCCATGTGTGAATAACACACCAAAAAGAACACCAACATTTATACAACCAAATTTTAGTGGAAGAAAGACAACAAGAAACACATCCAAACAAGGAGAAACAACTGGAGGAGCTAGTTCAGGAACCAACAGTAAAATATCTACACCACGTAGAGGTAGTAGTTCAACACAGTTCAAAATGGCAGGACATGATCCCATGATCAATTTACCAGAATTTTGGGGAGATGCATCAGAGGACCCTAAAAAGAACTTATTCATTTGTGAGAAGATCTGGGAAGAAAAGAAAATCACATATGAGGATACAAAACTTGCACAATTCGCTATCACGCTAAGAGACCGAGCACTGGTTTGGTACATGAGCCTAGATGTAAACAATCCACCAGGAGTAACAAGGATGATTTCAGACGTGAAAAACTTAATGATAAATGAATTTCATAAGCCCAGCTCAGAGGACCGGTACATGAATGAAATGATTGAAATCAGGAAAAAACCAAGAAAATATGTTTGGGAGATTGATCAGAGGTTTAAATGCTTGAAAGGTAAGTTGAAGTCTCCAATTACCAACATGCAACATAGGGAATTATTTGTGAACTCATTGTTACCACATTTTAAATACCCCTTAAGACATTAGAAGTTCCAAACTCAGGTAGAGGCTCTACAAGTGACCTTACAATTGGAAGAGAACCAGTATCAGAAGAAGATCTAGCAATAGAGGAGATGAAGGAGGATCTAAAGAACCTAACATTTCAACTTAACCAGAATAAGGGAAAAGAGAAAAGAGAAGATTTTTGGTGTACCACATGCAGCAAAAAAGGACACCATAAGAATGAATGTCCAACTTTCGCATAGTACATGGAAATAGGAGTACCAAACCCTTTGCCAACAAGACGACCATGGTGCGAGATTTTTAAAACACATGGGTATGATGCATATCATTTTCCAATGATCCATAAGTATAAGACAGTACCAAAAAGTTCATACCACAATTTTTTCAATTCAATAGGTCATGATGATAAAGATTGTAGAACGATGGAGATGATGAGAGAAAGAACTCCATATACTTATAGGGTGCAATCAGAATTGATGATAAGACAAGTTGCACCTCAATTCAACCAGGTACCACCACCATATAACAATGCACAGCAGCAGTACAATAATGTGCAACCCCAATACAACAATGCGCATCCACAATATAACACCACACAATATTACTAGGTACCTCAATACAACGCACTGTGAGGATATTGAGGTGGATATAGAGGTGGAGGATGAGGAAGCGGAGGATTTGGAAGAAGAAGAGATCCAATAATGTGCTAAAACATTCAACAACCAAGACATTATGCAAGAGAGTGTCCACTTCCACCATCAACATGTATGTATTGTCATGCACCAAACCATGATACAAAAGATTGTCTGACACTATTAGGGAAGATCCAACAAAAAAGGAACCGTAACAACCAGAATGTCTAGTGGATCTCTGCAAAAGCCAAGGATGATGGAAGAAACATCAACTTAGTCATGTGAGGAGGAGATAACACAAGAATTGATGCAGTAAGACAAGATCCATCGCAGCATCAATGGGTGAAGAAGAATACCAAACCAAAGAAGCAGCTTGATGCACCGAAAGAAAAGGACACATTCAAGAAGGAAAGACATGAGTTTCTCAAGAAAAAATTTGTTTCTACATAAGTTGTGCAAAAAACTCAGAAGTCACCAATGTACGAAATTCCCTCCTCAATGGATCACACCAGTGAATCTCAACCTTTAGAAAAAGTAAGTAACATAAAAAAAATTCTTCAATATTTTGTTAAGTTATTAAAGGATCCATCATCTTTTAATATCTTACAAAATATTCTAGAAATATGTAACACGGAGGTAGAAGGCAAATTAAAGTGGAAAACAATCAATCATCTCCATGCAAGAAGAAGGACAAGAAGAGAATTCAGACTGAATTCCATCATTGGAGATTTCAATATGGGTGATATTATACTGGAATTAGGATCTAAAGTAAATGTTTTACCTAAGAATACATGACAGTGTATGGGAGAACCCACACTAGGCTATTCACATTTCCAGCTGAAATTAGGAAATCAACACAGAGTGCTACCAATTGGAAGACTTAATGTGTGACAATATATTTGGATGGAGTGCACACTATAGCAGATTTTGAAGGAATAGAGATAGTAGATGGAAAAACACATTATCCAACATTTCTTGGATTGGATTGGGAATTTGATAAGCCATAATCAACCTGGAGACAAGGAAAATGGCATTTGAATCAGGGAAATATAGAGTCATCACACCATTAGACCCTTCAGAAGGAGAAAGTTTGGTAGAATCCACTTGTTTAGATCTAGAGTAAATAAACCATTTGTACAGAACCACGGCATGAGAAGAAGATTATGTTAACCCAACTGCAAATGGTGTACTCAGATAGAGAAGAATCACATCATGTGCTTCTGACTCAGACACAGGTTTGGATAATTGGAAACATATATTACATGAAGTTTGCATTAGAAGATGTGCAAGAATAGACCACACAATAAGATGGGTTGGTACAGATATAAGAGAACCTCCCAGTTTTCATGGGGTAAATGACCTAGAGGAATTTCTGACAAAATATGAAGAATAAATGTTAGAAAATCATAGGCTCTCCACCATAGATATTTCACTCAAGGCCACACCTGCAATATGGTTGGTTATGCACAAAGAAACAATTCATGATTGGTACCAATGTAAACAATTACTGCACATTAGATTCGATGCATAACATGGGAGCAATAAAATGCAGACTTATGATGGGAAACTAACAACAATAGAACACTTGGAGAAGTTCATAAAAAAATGAAGGATGACACCACCAGAAGTCTAATGGCCTCATCACTTCATCCATACATTGGAAGGAATCCCATAGAATTGGTATGTAGACCAGGAGATGTACAGAGGTATTACATAATGGAAAACACTACAACAGAACTTTGTAGTAACCTTCTCATTTGAACATGAGAAACCCAACATTGATTCAGCGTTGAAGCACATATGAGGAGTGGTATATATTGATGAACCATAGGTTGAACTCATGACAGAATATCAACAACAGAATATACAAGCAATCAAAGAACTACTTTCATGCTATCATGTAGAAAAGAAGCACTAGATGAAGATGATCTGTGAAACATTTAGATTATAGAAATTGAAGGAGAAACAGAGGTGGAAGGTCCATCTCTAGAGTCAGAAGTGTAAATTCTAACCTTGTACAATATCTACTACAAACTGATATTCAGAAAAGAATAGAAAAGATACAATGGCAAATACAAACATTACATAGGGATTTTTCACCTGGAAACCCAAACCGGGAAAACCAGCATATATTATATTCATACATTGTTTTACATTGTTTACAATACAATATACATATAGGAGCCAGTGGCATCCAAAATCCTAACCCAATGACCTGGATTAGTCCAAAACCCTAATTCCTTAACTGGAAATAGAAAACCATCGGCAAAAAACCATGTGCCAAAAAACCACCTAATATCATGTGGTCCCGTAAATATGTCGTCCCGGTAATATGTCATCCCGAAAATATGTCGTTCTGGAAATATGTCAGCCTGGTGGAAATATGTCGGCCCAAATATAACACTACTACTCATGCAAAGATTATAACACATACCCAACATTCTCCCACTTGTTGTTTTCTTTGCACACAGGGGGTTACAGGGTTACATAGTCAACAATCCAGGGCAGCAATGCC
>JZKD02S1689859.1:548716-559477 GCA_000966675.3 Picea glauca
GAGGATTTAAAGGGATTATATTTTGTAATAATGGAAAATAGGTTGAGAGAATAGTGGATCTGTAATAATGAGATGGTTATCTTATCTTAAAGGCTCTCATGTATAAAAGAGAGTGCTCTCTCTTCATGAGGATTCAATTAGAGAATTCAATTAGGATGTAATTAGAATTAGAGTAGTCATTAAGATTCGAAAGAGAAAGATATTCTTAGCTTTGATTCATACTCTTTCATTGTTATGCTTTCATGATTGTCATTTGATTATTGTTATGTAATTCAAGATAGCTTTATTGTGTGAGCTCACATATGTTATTTTTTGTTAACTCTTCACATGTTGTATTGCTTTTCCTTTATGCAATTTCCTGCTTTCCTAGATTAATGTTTCCTACTTTCCTAGATTAGTTTCATTTTAGAAATTTAGATTAGATTATTTCTACTTCAGTCTTGCATATATAGTGCGTGTGCTTCGTAATCCTATGAACCTCGGATTGAAAAATTAAATGGTTGGGAAAATACTACAATGGAATTAAATGAAAATATTTCTGCCTAACACATGCATACTTGACATTAAGCCCTCTTACTTACCATTTTTTCCAAGCCATCACTGAGCAACTCTTCTTAAAAACAATATTTTTGAAGATGTACGCACCCTTCACCATTACTATCTGCGTATGTACACTAGTTCCACCATTACTTCCCACATACGTATGCTAGATGCACCACTATATCCCGTGTATACTCGCAAAAGTTGTAAAAATTAAAAAGTTGCAAGGAATTCGTCGAGATTATGGGCTATTGGGTAGTTTCCCAACTGTCCCACCACCTATAGCTCGTCACCCAACCGAATAACCATCCTTTTTTCATATTAAAGGAGGTGTTGGGTTCTCATTCAAGAGAGAAGCATAATAACAGTGAAGCTCTTCCCATTTCACATCCCCTCCTTGCCCCAAGAATTTGCAGCCACCTTGCGAGTTTTGTGCTAGAATTGCCCATTCTTTCCTTTTTCCTCCATTATAAGCCTATGCCATTTCCCTAGAGAGAAGTGTGAGAGGAGAAAGATATGTGGAAGTGCAATTGGAGCTTGGTGAAGACGATCCCAGACCAGGTTCGAGGAGCAGTCGTCTATCTCATTGTAAGTAAACTTTGTGATATCAATAAAAGGAATACTTTTTCTGTCCCGCAATATGATGTGTTCAATCTTTATGTTTGATTTATGTTTTATACTGACATCTAACCCACTAATTCATATATGAGATACATGTTCGTAGTTTCTTGTTTGTCTTTTGTGAATGTAAGTCAGCCTTGGGAGGAGACTTATAGTCGAGGAGCAGTCTAACACGAAAGGATTGACACCAAATGCGGAGTTTAAGGTAGAGTTACCTGTTCCTTTTTACTGTGTATTTCTTGTATGAATGTGGGGTAATATCAGGGTATTCTAAAGAGTATGAGACTTTTAGATGATTAGATCTGCCAACATGTTGAACCCTAGCGTAGTCCATAGGGGTTTTTTCCCACTATAGCAGAATTGGCGACCATATTGGGGAAACCTCTAGGATTTTAGGGGATAGTTTATGGGTGTTTTAATTGGTTTGATTACCTTTTTTGAGTCTTTTGTAAGTTACTGAGTCTTTAAGGGATTCTAGTCACCTGCTGGTGCCATACCAGTACTCCCTTCACTATCATCCTAGCTATTATTTTTTCTTTTTTTGAGAAGTTACAGAAGTGTACGTGGCCTACAGTGGGTCTACATGCGTACATACGCGCCCTACTTATATACAGCCTATGTACATACACGGGCTGCTTAAGTGTCAGTAGCGTGCCTCTGTCAAGAAATTCTTTCAGTAAGAAGAGGCAATCAACCTCTTCCCTGATTGAAGTCATACTTCTCAGGGGTTTATTGATCTAGTACTGCTCTCTGTTGTTACAGTCTTTAGCCTGGGTTTGACATCAGTTTGATTATCTTTTAAAAAAAAAAAGGATTTCTTATGTTTCCTAGCGTTTTTAACTTATTTTTATCTTGAATCATGTATTCATCAGTTTCTTTTAGAACCTTTTTTTAATTATTCTTTGATTGGAAGAAGATATATAAAAAAAGCTTAGCTTGTTAGGTCTCTTTCTTTCTTAGCATTTTCTTTGCATTGTTATTTGAAAAAGAAAAAGAAATTAGCTTAGTGTTATGTTTTCTTCTCATCTTAAAAGCATTTCAAAAGAAAAACATGAAAGATAATCCTTCTTTGCTAGTGTTCTTAGAAGTTTCATTTTTTGAAAGAGTCTTAACAACATCAGTTGCACTACTGCACCCCCTTTGAGTAAATCAAGCCTTAAAAAGAATGCATAATCTAAAAGTAACTAGAATTTTTTGTTTGTAGGGTCAACCAACTATTTTAGGGTTAGGGCCTTGAATTAGGTTGGAGAGGAAACTCTTCAAGTTCATTAAATCAAACATTAGAGTCTGAGTTAGGGAGTGTTAAAGTCCAGTAAACATGAAATTTATTCCTGACCCCCTCTAACATAGGGGCTAAACATGAGGTCATGTGAGGAAAGTTAGTGAAGATAACCCCTCCAAAGTCGGACCGAGCATAGTGGGGAACGCATATTGAGGAATTCTTGTGGGATACTTTCGGTTGCATTTGCCTACGGAGCTTCATGGATCTCAAATCTGTTCAAGGTCGTCAGTTGTATTCCAGACCACTTCTCGATACCCTGCTCATTGCGGTCCACCCGACTATCGACTGTACCCGCCCGGTGATTGTTTGCGAGCTGGAAACTTAGTTTCCTTTACTTTAGGGACTTACACAGGTGACTGTGGGGGTATACCACAGTACCTAGGGAAGATGTCAAGCCATTCTTTGCAGAGTATACTCAAAGGGTGCTTCCGTGTTCGATTTGCACTTGCACCAGTAAGTTGCTCTAGTGTTGGCTAGTGTAACTGTTCTTCCAACTAGATAGCAGTTTGCTTGATTTTCATTTAGGATATTTTAGTGTGTTCTCTGTGCTCACTAGTTTTCCATAGTGAGTTAGTAGTCATTGCTTTGGTTCTCTGACCTAAGGCGGTAGACTACCCACTTTGCTGGTCGTGAGGAATTTTCGGTCTTCCTTTTAGAAACATGGAGCTACCTCTTTATAAGCATTTTTTTGATAACACTAGTTTGCCAGAGTCAGTGTGTGAGAATTTTACAAAGTTGAATGATCCCGCAAGGGAAGAACCTGTGCATAATATATTCATGGCTAAATTTCCCGATGATACCAACCAAGGAACCCCTTCCCAAGGGGATTCTTGTGCTTTTCCTTTCTTTGGAAATGTTGGTGTCCCTTTGATGGCCACTTTGTACATTCTTGAGTTGAATGTGGGACTATCGGTTTGGTTGGGTACCATTCCAAATGTCACGAATGATCTTGATGCTTCTCAGTTAAGCGCTTTATGTCATGGTAACCATGTTGATGTTCCTTCATCAATGAAGTATTATCCTCCTCCTTCTTTGGCCTCTGGTGAAAGTACAGTTACTAGTAACCAGAAGTCTAAACGAAATAGAAAGAGGAAGAATAGGAAGAAGAAATCACTAACCTCTACGAGTCATGTTGGAGATAGGTCAAAAACCTCTAGAAGTCACATTGAAGACCAACAGCCAACCTTTACAAGTCACATTGAAGACCAACACCCAGCCTCTACAAGTCATGCTAGGGGAAAAAGTCTAGTCACTACTAGTCATACTGAAAATAGGTTTGTAGCTTCTGCGAGTCATGTTATAGACCAATCACCAACCTCTGCAATTCATGTTAGTGATATGTCAACAACCTCTTCTAGTCATGTTGGGGACAAGCAACCAACCACTGCTAGTCATGTTGGGGGAATTGATCCTATTGATAAACCTAGATGGATAGGATGTAAACCTAAGTTCCTGTGTAATCTTTACAAGGGATATCACCTTACTCATTTATGCCCTGGCATTTTAGAGGTATGAAGATTTTGTTCCCTATCTGCAAGTGCTTTTGATTCTGAGTCTTATGAGGTTTCCTCACAGTATATTCATCCATTGGTTGAGAAAGTGGTCATGTCGATGCAGTCATCGATTGATCCCACTACTCTTTTGGGGGGTGAGGTACCTTTAGACCATGTAGTCTCATAGCCTATTCAACCATTGGTTGAGAAAGTGGTCATGTCGATGCAGTCATCAGTTGATCCCACTCCTCTTTTAGGGGGTGAGGTGCCTTTATACCATGTAGTCTCGAAGACTATTCATCCATTAGTTGAGAAAGTGGTCACGCCGATCCAGTCTTTGGTTGATCCCACTCTTCTCTTGGAGAATGTCGAGTCTACCAAAGTGGTCACGTCGATGTAGTTTTTGGCTGATCCCACTCCTCTCTTGGGGAGTGAAGTGTCTACCGACTATGTTTTTAGCATTTCCAATTTAGTACTTTCATAACAAGGGGGCATTATGCTCGCTTCGAGCACACCCCCTCCAAGACCTAGGATGGTTTCCTTTGATTGGAATGACCTTGTTGAGCCTCATCTTCCTTGTTCCTCACCCTTTCAAATAAGGGTTGAAGTTAATTCAATAAACATGCATTGATGAATTGTGGATGAAGGAGCCTCAGCAAGTATTTTATCCTCCTTGGTTTGGAAATTCTTGGGATCTCCTGAGATTGTGTTTGCTTCGCATGAGCTGTTGGCTTTTGACCAACGTCCTAGTGAATATTTGGGGGTTATTCCTCAGTTTCCTATCTCGTTAGTTGGGAATATTGTCCTTGTTGATGTTATAGTGGTGCAAAGCTTGTTAGATTTCAATATGCTTCTTAGGCGTGATTATGTATATTCTATGAACGTTGTGGTTTCTACGCTCTTCTGAGTGATGCATTTCCCTCATAATGGAAGAATTGTCACTATCGACCAACTAATATCTGATAATCACGATCCTAATTTGGCATTATTTCAGGCTTCCCCTTTATATGTTCCTAGTGTTCATGTAGACTCTACCCCACCACGGGTTAATTATGTGGCATCTTATCCTCAGTGTTCAATTGCTTCTGAGCAGGAACCTATGCAACCATGTTTTCCTTCTCGAGACTTGGTCTCAACAATTGATCCATTGGTTTATCTAATGGGGGCATGGGATCCCTTTCTTCCCCCTCTTGGTCCAAGTGATCTTGCGTCTCCTTTTGAGTTTGATATCATTGTTTGTAGGTCCTCAAGCCCTCATGCTTGTGATTCTTTGTTGATAGACTCTGCCAGTCCTGGCCAGAGCCTCCATCATCATATGGAATATGATCAGTTTACTTCACCCTTTGGGACTATCGACCCTTGTTTTCATGATTTCTCAGATTTTGAACTTCCTTTAGATGAGGCTATCCTTGAAGCCATGACTACGGTTTCTATACCATGGGAGGACTTACATAGTGGTTTGTGTTTTCTTCCCTTTTGGGAGACTTTCCATGTTGATTATCAAAGAGACTCTTTGTCTGAGCCTAGCAGTGGGATTTACTTGAACCAGTTTCTACATTATTCATAGCCCTCTGGAGTCTTCTTTAATCCCTTTTCAGACTCTATAAACATGAAAATATTTACGAGCGATCTTGTTTTCCTTCATGCTCGCCAAACTAAAATTTGAAGGCATGTCTGTCTGTCGGTAGTTTACCCCTTTCTCGATCCGAATAGTCAATTGAACGAACAAAGGTATACTCTAGGAACTCTAGTTCACTAGAAGAGTATTCTTAGGTATAATATAAACCCTTTTTGGGCCTAAGGGACTAAATTTATGAAAAAGGAACCCCCATGGAGTCCATAGTTAAGCTCTTTTTAGACTCCCTAAAATTGAAAATATAGTCGAGTGACCTCATTCCTTCACACTCATTAATTGGTCCAAAAGAGCATACTATATGGAGTCCATAGTTAAGCTCTTTTTAGACTCCATAAAATTGAAAAGATCATCGAGTGACCTTGTTCATTCACACTCGTTAAATTGGTCCAAAAGATCATCCTCTACAGAGTCCATAGTTAAGCTCTTTCCAGACTCCTTAAAATTGAAAAGATCGTCGAGTGACCTTGTTCTTTCACACTCGCTAATTGGTTCAGAAAAACATCTACTGTCATGATTTTACCCCTTTTTATGGCCTGTAGATCAAGGAGGAAAAATGTACACCTCAGGAGATTTGTCTCACCGGGAGAGTTCTCCTCAACAAATTTTACTTTTTCAGGCTAAGGAGACTAAATCTAGAAAAAGGCAGTGAGTCCATAGTTAATCTCTTTTTTAGAATACTTAAAATTAAAAATATTGTCAAGTGATCTTGTATGTTTCACACTCATTAAAATGGTTTTGAATAGACGTCTTTTCGGTGCTATTTTACCCCTTTTTCGAACCGACTAGACTACCTTCGAAAAAGGAACCCCAGTGGAGTCTTCTTTTGCGCTTTTTAAGACTCTCTAAAAATGAAAAACAATTGATCTTACCTTCTTTGGGCTCGTTAAAATTACATTGAAGGGCATTTTCATTGTGTCCTATTAATCACATTTTCATCTTTGTGTATTTGGCCTAATGTTGGCTCCATGTTGCTCTCAACTAAACCTTTGAAGCATGCCTTATACGAAATCCTTGTAGCACTTTGCCTTTGCATCTTGACACCTTGACCCATGGAGGAATTTTCCCGAGTGTCCTTTCCCTACACATGTCTCCTTTCTCTGAGCATTAGTGTGTTCCTTTCACTTGGAACTAGTATTCTTGCGACACTCGTTACTCCTTTGTAACGTAGAATTCTTTTATTCTTTTTCAAGATTTCCAAAATTATTGAAAAAGACAAAAAAATCAAATATACCCCAAAAAGAGGACAGGAAAAGTATTTTCTTTTTATGGCAGCACAATGAGTCACCCTTGGACAAAGCACATCCTTTCGTTTGTTCGTCAAGATTTGGGATTTAATATGACCTTAGGAAGTTTTTGTCATTACATAGATTTGTGTCCTCCTCTGTTTGGTTATTCTTCCAAACACATGGAGAGTTTGTGTTGTCTCCTGCATCGTGAACTTATGTCAATGTCATGTTGCCTGAGTCTAATCATCTATTGTGCTATTTTCCAAGGGAATTTTTACCCAACTTGAGTTGGCCTCTCTATAGTTTTTCTCTTTCCCTCATGCCCATCCATCCCCAAAATTCCAATCAAGTCCTTGTTCGAAATCACTGAAACTCTCTGCTTGATCACCGAGATCCACTTGTCTGTTCCCCAACAAGCCATCGAAGACCTATGGGTAGTGAAGTCATACACTCATATTACAATCCTACCTGAGTTTTGAATATCTTGAAGTTGCTTCTCGAGCTCTGAAGGCCTCATCTCTAGCCATCAGGCGTCATTGGCTTCTTGAAGATGGATATTATACATGTATATCTTTGATTTTGAGATGTAGATATATTGTGTATTGCTCGAGGCTAAACTTTATATAGTTATATGACATGTATTTGCAGTGTATTTGATTGGAATCCATGATTTATTTCATCTCAAGCATGGGTATTCCCACCTCGATGAGACAATTACTATTTTTGCAGATGTCACCTCACAAACTCTAGTCCCCGGCTCACTCGCTTCGTACGTTGGTGAATATTTGTAATGTATTTCAGCCATCATATGATATTCTAACCTAACACATTAGGGGGAATCTATTTTAACCCTAAATTGCACCATACATGCATACCTGACACTAGGCCCTCTTACTTACTATTTTTTCCAAGCCATCACTGAGCAACTCTTCTTAAAAACATTATTTTTGAAAATGTATCTGCCCTGCACCATTAATTCCCACATATGTATGCTATATGAACCATTACTTCCCACGTACGTATGTTATATGGACAAATACATCCCACTTATACTCAAAAAATTTGTAAAAATTAAAATGTTGCAAAGAATTAGTTGAGATTATGGGCTATTGGGTAGTTTCCCAACTGTCCCACCGCCTATAGCCCGTCACCCAACCAAATAACCATCCTTTTTTCATATAAAAGGAGGTGTTGGGGTATCATTCAAGAGAGAAGCATAAGAATATTGGAACACTTCCCGTTTCACATCCCCTCCTTGCCCCAAGAATTTTCATCCACCTTGTGAGTTTTGTGCCAGAATTATCCATTCTTGCCTTTTTCCTCCATTATAAGCTTATGATGTTTCCCTAGAGAGAAGTGTGAGAGGTGAAAGATACATGTAAGTGTAGTTGGAGCTTGGTGAAGAGGAGCCTAGACCAAGTTTGAGGAGCATTCATTGATCTCATTGTAAGTAAACTTTGTGATATCAATAAAAGGAATGCTTTTTCTATCCCACAATATGTGTTCAATGTTTATGTTTGATTTATGTTTTATACTACCATCTAACCCACTAATTCATATATGAGATACATATCCGTAGTTTCTTGTTTGTCTTTTTGTGAATGCAGGCCAGCCTTGGGAGGAGACTTGTAGTTGAGGAGTAGTCGAATGCGAAAGGATCGACACTGGATGTAGAGTTTAAGGTAGAGTTACTAGATCCTTTTTACTTTGTATTTCTTGTATGAATGTGGGGTATATTCGGGGTAGTCTAAAGAGTAGAAGGATTTTAGATGGTTAGATCTTCCTACATGTTGAACCCTAGTGTAGTCCATAGGGGGGTTTTCCCACTATAGCACTAGGACATATAGGCTATTAAAGGAAGTTTATAAATGGGTATGCAAAGATTACTGCGCCAATGGAAAATTCTCTAAAGAAGGATATCATATTTTAGTGGAATGAATACTGTCAACAAGGATTGGACACCTTAAAAGAAAATATGGTGACAACACCTATCCTAGTATTCCTAGATTGTGAAAAGACATTTCATTGCATGTATATGCATCAACCATAGCACTTGGAGCAATTATGGTGCAACTAGAAGTAGGGGAATTAGACCACCCTATAGCCTTTGCAAGAAGGAAATTGTCAAAATCAGAGTAGAATTACAATACCACATAAAGAGAAGTCCTAGCCATGGTATTTGCACTTCAAAATTTCAGTGACTACTTATTGGGGAAACACTTTAAAATGTTCACATACCATTTTTCCCTCAGATATATAGTCAATAAGCTAGTGTTGGGGGGGAGGATCTATAGATGGCTATTTTTATTCCACGAATTTGATTACGAAGTGATATTCAAACCAGGGAAGCTAAATGCAGGACCTAATCACCTGTCAAGGGTAACTAATGGAGAAGAACCTAATAAATTGGAAGAAAACTTCCATGATGCATAACTATTTTCATTACAAGTATTTGATGAATACTTAGTTGATATTATTGAATACTTAAGTACAGGGAGTGTGCCACGAGAGTTTAGCACTACACAGAAGAAAAATTTGGTAGTCAGAGTTGTAGACTATCAACTTATTGAAGGACATTATGCAGTAAAAGATATCGCATAGAAGGTATTGCATGCAGGATTATGGTGGCCAACAATCCATATATATGCCAAGGAATATTTCCATAAATGTGATTTCTGTCAAAGGGTTCGAAAAACCAATAGAAGGGATTAGATTCCTCTAAGATGACAAGTAACCTTGTAGGTATTTGACAAATGAGAAATAGACTTTGTTGGACCAATCCATACACCAAAAAAAAGGTCAGGAGCTACATATATCATTACTACGATTGAATACTTAACAAGATGGGAAGAAGCAACACCAGTAAAAGACTGCAGTGCAAAGACAACAATACACTTCTTGTTTGAGAAAGTGATCACCATATTTGGATGTACAAGGATTTTGATGAGTGACCAATCTATTCACTTTATCAACAATACCATCAGGGTTATGACTGAGAATTTTTAAGTTTATCATTGGAAGAGTACACCATACCATCCTTAGGAAAATGGAATAGTATAAGCCTTCAATAAGATCTTGGAAAATGCTCTGACAAAGATCTGCAATGTCAACATGGATGATTGGGACTTGAAAATACTAGCAGTACTATGGGCATATCGGACCACATGTAAGAAGTTGATAGGAAAAACACCATTCAGATTGGTGTATGGGCAGGAAGTAATAGTTCCCTTAGAATTTTTGGTACCCAGTATGCACATAGAAGCAATTACCAACATGACAAAAAGAGGTGCAGTAAAGGAAAGGTTAAATAAACTAATGGAGATGGAAGAGGATAGGATTTTGGCAGGATTTCACCAGGAACTACAGAAAGAAAGAAGCAAATCCTGGCATAATAAACATATTAAGAAGAAGAATTTTAAGGAGGGGCATGATAGACCTAGTCCTTCTCTATGACAATAAATTTTTCCAACATCCTAGTAAATTTAGAATGCATTGGCTAGGGCCATATGAAGTAAATACTTTCATAGATGGGGGATTTGTATAGTTGAAAGATTTGGGAGGAGCAGAACTGAAAGAAATGATCAACAGTAGTCGACTGAAGTTGTATAGGGACAATCGACCTACTAACTCTTAAAAGTTACATCATAGAGAGAAAGACATGTATATATTGTACTATAGTAGATATTAGGAAAAAAAACTGATAAAAATAAATAAAAAGGAGAAAAAAAAGAAATAAAAAAATAGAAAACGGAAGAAAAACACAAAAAGACACAGAATTTGACTGAACCATAAGAAGGAACAAAAAAAGTTTCACGCAATAATTACCACGACAAACATCAGGAGACAACGTGTTGGATCATGTTTTCATTGATGCCAATGGTTTGTCATTGATGCCAATGGTTTGATTACTTGGGAGATTGTTGGATCATATGTCATTGATGTAAATGGTTTGGTTTGATTGAT
>JZKD02S1689859.1:565867-577713 GCA_000966675.3 Picea glauca
AATGACAAATTTTGAATGCTAATTGATGAGTTTTTGTGCAAGAGGGAAGTTTTGGGAAAAAGAGCCCCACACTCATTCACCCCCCCCCTCTAAGTGTGGTAGGTGTGTCCAACACAACGCACAGGAAAAATTATAGCCAACGCAAATGCATGCAAAAAGTGAGAAATCGACACAATCAGGTCTATAAAAGGCGAAAAGAATGCATTTATTCAACACTTAGTGATTTTTTAGCATAGAGCGAGAAATAGAGTGCCTTCCCTAGCTAGAATTTTACGCAAAAGCAAGAAAGTGTGTGAATTTGAGAAATAATGACCCCACCAAAGTTCGACGCACCAGGCCTGTACATCCTGGTTACTCGGCATGGATGAAGGCATAAGGAAAGGATGCCACAACCCGCGAACATGGTTGAGCTAGAAGATGTTACCACCTCAGACACAGAATTAATAAGCCTGAAATGGGTTGAGGAAGAAACGATGACAGTGTAGCAAGGAGAAATAGGACAGAGCTCTGGGGCCCAAAATAGGATTCTTAATCCTAACCCTGAGACACCTGTAAATCCCGATGAAACAATGGGACCGTGATAGTCCCATGAATGCAAGGAAGTTTTGAAGAGGTGCAGTTGTGATGACTCAGCATATGAAAGAAGCACATGTAAAAACAATGCTAAGTACTAGTCTTGTTTTTCAATAGAAATGGTATGCTTCTAAATCTCGTGCATAATATGAAATCTAATCAATTTTAATGACAATGCAATCTTTCCTAAGATTCCAATACTAATGCAATCTAAACAAAAGTGAAAATTCTTAAAGTGAAATTCAAAAACAACATTTTTTTGTGTTTTCAATAGAAGGGAATGAAAATGAAAAGATTGAATAAAAAACCTCTTGGACAGACCCTACTGCTATCACAAGAAGACAAGACAATAAGGACACCAAGAAACTACTACTTAGACCAATATGCAAGGACTAAAGATGAGGAAAAAAAGAAAAGAAACTAGTTTTCCCAAAAATTCAACAACAATACACCTTCCTATCACTCTGCAAACACTCAACAGATAGGACAGAGACCCAAGAAGACTCATCAACACTCAAAAATCACCCAACAAAGATCACATTGAACCAAAAAGGCTTAGAAAAAGGGGTAAGCAATTGTTTAGGGAATAGAATTGTATGTACGCACCATAAACTTAGATAACACACATATGTACATGGCTGTTAAGGGAAAAATCGTGTATTCAAAGAAATACACTGACTGGGTAAGGACCAGGCCAACAAAATCATATGTAAAGAAATGTAGAGGCTGTTAAGCAACAGGTGACACAAAAAATCAGGAAAATAAAGAGCAATCAAAGAGAAAAATCACTAACTAGCCCCAAAAGGGAGAAATTCCCTAGCAGAGTTTCCAATTTTGTTACAAGGAATAAATCTCTATGGTTTGGGGTAAGACCACAACAAACGAAATGACACCCAGAAATCAACTCTAATCACAAGTATACTAGATAAATGTAAATCCCAACAAAAGAAAGGATAAAAACCTACCTCTTTTGGACGTCCATAGGAGACCACCTTTGAGCTCACCATCTTATGCTTAATACCTAAAAATTTTCCTCAACATACAAGATACACAACCATGTGGATAATATATGAAATGTTAGCATATAAACTAACATAGTCCATTAAAATGTATACAAATTTTACCCATGGAAAATAATACAAATATTTGTAACATATAATTGGACAAAAAAAGAGTATTTCTATTAATATAATCGGCAGAAGTACATAGCTTACAACTTTCTGTAACGAGACTTGACAGAACCGAGAAACTAAGTCCCTCCACCTAGGCCTTCACCATTTCAATCCTCCACAAGGAAAGCTGATAATGTTTAGGAGTAATTGGGTTCCTTCTTCACAAAATAGGAAGAGCTTGGGGGATGAACATAAGATAAGTTCATGTTAGAATATTGTGCTCTTTTACCATAGAAAATGCTACACCATTGTCACCCAACCATAGGCACAAATCCACCTCTGAGCACCTTAACCTTTGCTATATAGAATGATTCTAGGAAGCCACACTAGAAACAACATATAAACTAGGGTAGTGTACCTTCTCGAGAGGTAGCACACAGGATAGAGTACCAAAAGACCGAACAGGGAATTAATGCACACCTATAGCTACTACAACTCCTCCTCAATACTTGCGCCTTGCTTCTAGATGATAGAGTGTGTGTACAAATGAGCTAGAGTGCCTCCTATTTATACTAATCTGGCCAAGTGAACAAGTGTCTCTTCAAGGAGGGTCGACCTGTCCTTTTTTGCATATAATACTTCAATATTACTTATTATGCTGAGTCAACTTGTCTTCTAGGGTTTTCACACATTTTTTTAGGTTTTCTCTTGCTTACGAAATATTCTATTCTAGTCAAAGGTTTATCCATGGAGGTTAATACCTTCCGCAACTACCAAAACATCAACACTCCCTCTTAGCTAGGGAGGTATTTAACCATGATTTTCCTTTTTGATATTCATAGCCTTTCTCACTATGCCATGATCCTCTCTTCATGGTTATGCAGATCATTCTATTGGTAGCATCATTATGTCACACATGGCTACACCCATGTGGACCTTTCAATCTCGTCTAGGGGCCACAACCCTCTAGAGAACACTAGAGATACACCTCGTAGTGTGTGTCACCATCATCTTCATGGGCTACACCCGCATGATGTGCTCACCCATGGCTACACCAATGTCATGAGTATCATCATTACTATCATCATTATCCATCCATATCAAAGGGAATGGGAAAGACCTACATGGTCTTGCAGACTGGTAGCATCACTAGAGATACACATGCTATCTCATGATCATCCGGATCATATTATGAGCAAAACCATCACAGCCATACAGGTTCTCGACTACACCACTTGAGTACCAAAATGTCTCATTGGTGTAGAAAAAACTCGACATACCATACCATCTCACTGGAGTAGCTTATAGCTCGACATAAAGCCTACAAATCGACACAAAGCCTACAACTCAGCATGAAGCCTACAACTCGGCACAAGGCCTACAACTCAGCATGAAGCCTATAACTTAACACAAGACCCACAACTTAGCATGAATTCTATAACTCGGCATGAAGCCTACAACTCGGCACAAGGCCTACAACTGAGCATGAATCCTATAACTCAACATGAAGCCTACAACTCGACACAATGCCTACAACTCAACACGAATCCTAAAACTTGCCAGAAAGGCCTACAACTCGACATGAAGGCTACAATATCCTTCTTTTCAAATTCTTCCATCAATTCCCTCTAACTAATAGAATCCTCAAACCACGCTTCCATCTATTGCATGCCCCTATGCATCCTACAAAGTATCACAAAACCTTGCTTCTTCCTGATCACTAACTCCCTCTGAAGTTTGATTCCCTCAGAGTCCTTTCAATTCTTTGTTTATTTGGTAACCTTCCTGGAATACATAGGATAACCTACCCAAAACAAGAACAACAAGAGAAAAATCATTTCCAATATAATAGCATTTTGTATAAGAACATATAAATTTCATGGTAATTAATTATAGAATTACCAAGGTATACTTCCTCAGAACAAGAACAATAAATATCTCCTAGAGGAGATGTTAGTTCATATTGCAATTAAGTACAATTATCATTTATATTAATAGTACATGCTACTAAGTATTCATTTGTTCCTAGAATTAATAAAATCTAAAGGATTGCAATACTTAAGCAGAAATAAAAATATCAAACTTGATATGCAAACCTAGAGTTTGGCTATTGTTTTTCTTGGGTTGCTTGACAAGTATTCTTTCCAACCTGGAGAGTGTGTTGTTCCTCTAAATGTATTAGTTCTAAGATATTTATGGCTCTATGATTTCTTCTTGGACAAAGATCCCTTCTCTTTATAGAGATTTTTATCTGTGGTAGTTTGTTTTTATTATTTCTCCTACTCCACACTCATGTGCTTGGAAGCTCCAAAAATAAAACTCGTCATCCTTTGACGCCTGCTCTTCAGTCTGTGGTTCCATAATTTTTCCCTTCGTTCTTTGTAAGGATGATGTCAATCCTTGTCTTCCATGCTCTACCAAGAGACCATGCTTTTGTTGCGTCACTCTAATTTTATGGAGGAATTCATGATTGTCTTTGACTTTGACCTTGACCAGTATTTTGACTTTGACCATTCAAAAATTGACTTTGACATAAAAATTCAACTTCAACTTTTTTATGGCTAAGGGGACCAAGAGATGCATTGGGTTAAGGCACACTAGGATATCCAAGAATTATGCCAAATGCTTCACTTGAAGTGCCTGAATAATTAGGTTCTAGTTTGTTGTTGTTGCAAGATTAGAAACCCTACCTACATCTGCAATTGTGCTACAATGAGCTTGACAAAGAGTTGTGGATATAAATTCTAGCAGTTAGACTATTCCAAAGGTGGTGTGGACCCATAAACAATTAGAATATTGTGCTCTCTTACCATAGACAATGCTACACCATTTTCACCCAACCATAGGCATAAATCCACCCTTGAGCACCTTAACCTTTGCTAGATAGAATGATTTTAGGAAGCCACACTAGAACCAACAGATAAACCAGGCTAGTGCACCTTCTCCATAGGTAGCATGCAAGATAGAGTACCAAAAGACTAAATAGGTAATTGTCAGCCCTTGACCAAGTTTTGGGATATCCTTGGTCAAGTTGACCTATTTTGGGACTTCGAAATCCTGTCAAAGACGGAGCACAAGATGAAGAAGAAATCACGGGATCTCGACCCATTTTTGGGTCCTTTTTGGGATTTGGGAATATGTAATGAGAATGGGATGTTAGGCCATGGGTTTACCCATGTTTAGGCCTATTTTGTATGTATAAATAGAAGGCTAGGCAATGTACGAAGTAGTTTATTAGTGCACAAGTGTTGTGCAAGTTGGATAAGTACTAAGAGTGGGATTTGTGTGATCAAGAAGTGTAAGGCTTTGTGCATACTGTGTGAGACTTGTAGAGCCAAGTGCAAGTCATTGTAAGAGAACATGGAGGGCTTTGTGATGCAATGCAAGGAAGGATGAACTAGCAAGCTACACAGATCTTTTGTCCTATGCAGAGTAAGGTTTTGAGGCTATGTACATGTAACCCATTGAAGAAGTTAATAAAGAAGAAGAGGTGGTGGACGTAGCCCCAGGGTGGGGGTGAACCACATAAATACTGTGTTATTCTGCTCTGTGCGATATTCTGATGTGTTTATGTGTTATGTGCTAAGTGCTTTGATATAGGTAGATAGATATGTTTATGCTTTGTGCTTATGAAGAATCTAGATGCTACATCTGACATCTATGAGCTTTCTTAGTGCTTGAACCTGCTAGATCTTATCTAATTCTTTTGCTAAGTTCTTATATACCTTTGATCAGGGTGAATGTTACGATGCTCTGTTTTCTCTACGGAATAGATATTGGTTAGATAATGATGAATTAATGGTGCTAAGTGCTCTATTACATTATATAATCACATATATGTGTCCTAGCTAAGGTTGCAGACACCTGAGTCCTGCGACCACCCCTACCTCTACCTCGGGTGAGACTTCATCTGCTTCACAGGTGTTGCCGAAAGGGTCGGTAGTTAGGGTTTTGTTGGTGCATTTTTGTAGCATTGAACCCTAGGTCTGGCCTTGTCCCAACAAATGGTTATGTTTTCAGGACCTGAAACTGTGATTGTTGGGAACTGAGGAAGAGAATCTTTTTGCAAAGATCTGATCTGAAATTGTGAAATCCTTGTGCGTAGATCTATTTCTCTAGTGTGCAATACCCTACTAGTTTGGCAAGTTTTGTGCTAAGGAAAAGAAGTCTGATATGAAGAAAAGAGGTAATATCCAGAAGATTTATGCCCTAAGAAAGGTAAAATTGATAATTCTTGATTAAAAGAGGTAAGATCTGAAAGCTATGTGCTCTGATAAAGGTAAGAATAGTGAAAAAGTTCTAGATCTGAAAGCTTCATGCTCTGTAGAAGTAACATTAGTGGAATTTTTTGTTTCAAAAGTATGAATCTAGGTATGTTTGATAGATTATGTCCTAACTTGAAAAATAGGGTATTAATAGATGAAATAATATTTGATATGAGTAGATCTGATAAGAATAGTGAAAAATATGTTATACCTATGCATAGAAATGACATTTGGACTAATAAGTGTATGCAGAATCCTAGAAATAATTTTTTGCAGGTTAGCTACCATGATCCTAGTGCGCAGTACAGAAAATATTAGGGATCATTTAAACGAAAGAAAGGATTAACCCTTTGTTACAGTTGCAAAAAATGCGAGCATCTTGCTAAGGAATGCCCTGGGAGAAGACCTAGTTTTCTTTGTTGTAAAGCTATGGATCATGAAGTATTGGATTGTCCTAGAATGATTTCTAAGCTTGAAGGAATGAACATGAGACAAGAAAACACTAAGGTGGATCTAGAAACTAAGATTATGACAGAATCCTAGAAAGAATCAGAGACTATATTACTGCAAATAAAAGAAACCCTGAATGACCACCGACATGTCAACTTATTAGAGATCTTCAAAGAAAAAGAATGCCTTGAAGCAAGAATAGGAGACTTCAACATTGATTGTTTCTAGATGAGGAAACAAAGGTGAATATCATGACAGAGAGAATGTGGGAAGCTATAGGGAAGCCTACTATGATTCCTTAACTAGGAGGAATAAGACTATTCAAAGGAAAGTTGATAAACCTATGTGGAAAGCTCACCTATATACCTATGAATGCCAATGGAACTTCGATAGAATATTTTGATATTATTAAATTTATCAAGAACAGTGCCCTATTCACCATGCTACTAGGAAAACCTTGGATTAAAAGAGATCAGACCATAAGGCAAGAAGAAGAAGAAGTTTTAGAACAACAGAAGAAAGAATTAAAAGAATTCATGACTAGAAGGATCACACACTTGATTGAAGAATAGAAGAACAAATCAAATCCATTTAACACCAAATACATGGATGTTGAAATTTCAAGCACACTAGAAGAACAACTGAAGATTGAAGTACCTATTCCAGATGGAGAAGAAGGGCTACCCTTGAATCTTAGAAAGGAATCTCAACAACGCGAAGTAACTATGCCAAAAGAAGCTAAGGATCATAATGGAAAAAGGCACACCGAGATGAAAATCACTGGGAAGAAGGCTATAAATCTAAGTAAGAAGCGACCTAATATCAACAAGTTGCAGAAAGTTCCAGAGGAAACCTTGTAGAAGAAAAAATTGCAAAATTGGAGCTTCGTCGGGATATCAGAACAACGACGTATGACACTTCGCCATAACAAAGCAATATAGCCATTGGGGACATTAGAATTGTTATATCAATGCTCTAAAAGGATATAAATCCATTTACGGATATCCAAATCACCATACGACCATTGGGACCATGCCATAATGGACATAACAGAGTTAATGAAGCCTTCATACCCATTGCAAGAGACTCGTTGTCGAGTTACCTATTTATCCCATCGTGCCATGCACCGAGAACACTTTTTCCAATTGAGAATTTGAGTCTGCAGACTAAGTCGATTTTATAAAGTGACCATCATGCTCTTTCTCTCTATCTCATTACTGTTTCTGAGTTACCCCTCGAACCCGAGATTGTTAACCCCAAGCATGTATGTCAGACGAGTTGAGTGTTGCAGAGAAAGTTGTTGAAGAAGTTTTGATCGACCTCATGAATGTACACAGATTTACTGTGGTTCACCCCCACCCTGGGGCTACATCCACAAAGTATTCTTTATATTATCTTGGTCAAGAAGTTACAACATGGAGCCTCAATGACCCTTACCCCACATAGGAAAATATATATGCGCAGCTCATTAGATCCTCTTTCCCCAGGTAGATCCAAGCACTAAGCCTTCTCACACTCTATGCACTCAACACTATTATAGCATTCACAGAGCTCTTACAGTCACACAAACTTCTGATCACATAGATCCAACTTATGCACTAAGCCATCGACTAGACAGGGCCTCTTTTCTTACATAGACTAGACCTCTATTTATGCATAGAAAAAGGCCTAAACAAGGGCCAACATCCCTTTCCCGTTACAATATTCCCAAAAAAACCCAAAAAGGTTCCAAAAAAAGTGGCAAGATCTTGTGATCTCCGCTTCACTATGATCTCCATCTTCGACAGGAAGTCGAAGTACCAAATGGTCAACTATGACCAAGTATTCCTCAAAACTTGGTCGAGGGCCAACATAGACCATCCCGACCATCTGATGAAAAATGAACCAAGCAAAGGGATGATCTAGCGAATGCTAAATTGATCTTGACCATATTACCCGCCTATCTACCACCTCTGAGCAGCGTAATAAATCGAGACAGCATACCTAGAGATTTTGAGTACGCCTTGGTTATTGTGTACCTCCCAAAGGGGATCCGTGCAGTTCAAGCAGACCAAGATAAGATTGTGGTGTTGAAGTTTAGCAACTTCAACCTCGAAGATTGCAAAGTTTACAACATGCTCGCCCCACATAAGTACCTGACCTGGACAAAGGGGAAGAATTAGAAGATAATCCCCCAGTCGTGGACCCATAACCTCGCGCAGTCCACCCTACTCAATTTCATGAAGATTCCTCACTTCAGACGACACCAGGAGGTGAATGCATGTGTCAAAATACTATTGTCTTGTTAACATGGAGGTTATTTATGGCTAAACCATCGTATAATAGTTGATATGATGTTGATCAATCAAATCATGGGGTTAAGTATGCAAGGACCTGATCCACAAGAGTTTTACCCCGAAAAATCCATGGATCGCTCTCTAGCACAGCGGATCAAGGACACTTGTGGTGATGTCGAGAAGGGCACAGGAGGCTACAAGGTAGATTCTATCCAGAGCGACACAGTACACCTCACCTATCAATTGATTGCAGGGAAGTTAGTACGAAAAAACAAACCCACCCAAGTCATTGGTTTTGTAGTCGACCTCGCAGGGAAGTGCGTAGAAGGACTTCAGAAGAACTGGGTGAATTACCTGGTGAACCAATTAGAACTCAATTGCAAAGAAGCCCAGGATCAAGGGTACAAATTTCATTTCAACTGGATATTGATCCTAATCGCTTTTATTTCCTGGGAGATGACATAAGGTGCGACCTTCCCAGACATCGAGCCTTTTGAACCATTGGCTTCGAAGTTCAGTACATTGTGGTACTCAAGCGATATGAATAAATAGTGGAAGTCCAATGCTATTTTTCATACCTAATACAACCATCCAGTCTGAGCCTTGTATCACTTTGAACACTCTACACTAGTTCATTCCCTTAATGAATTTCAGTGCAGATCGACATTTTATTTACATCATAACCCGTGCTAACGAAAACAAGAAGATAATCCCCTATTCGTGGACCCATAACCTCGCGTAGTCCACCCTAATCAATGTCATGAAGATTCCTCACTTCAGATGACACCAAGAGGTGAATGCATGTGTCAAACTACTATTGTCTTGTTACCATGGAGGTTATTCGTGGCTAAACAATCATATAACAGTTGATATGATGTTGATCAATTGAATCATGGGGTTGGACCTGATCCACAAGAGTTTTACCCCAGAAAATCCATGGATCGCTCTCTAGCACAGTGGATCAAGGAAAATTATGGTGATGTCGAGAAGGGCACACGAGGCTATAAGGTAGCTTCTATCTAGAGTGACACAGTGCACCTCACCTGTCAATTGATTGCAGGGAAGTTAGTACGAAAAAAATGACCCATCCAAGTCATTGGTTTTGTAGTCGAATCCACAGGGAAGTGCGCAGAAGGACTTCAAATGAACTAGGATTTCTTTGTAGCACAACAGTAGCTCGAAGCAACTCAAGCCAAGCTCGAGGAATTTGAAGCATAACTAGTCAGACCAGAGTGACTCGAGACGAGTCACAGGTAAGTGTTGGGGGCCTATTGGCCCTTAACCAAGTTTTGGGAGATCCTTGGTCAAGTTGACCTATTTTGGGATTTTGACAGCCTGTCGAAGACGGATCACAAGACGAAGCAGAGATCATGGGATCTTGGCCCCTTTTTGGGTCCTTTTTGGGATTTGAGAATATGTAACGAGAATGGGATGTCATCCCGTGGGTTTACCCATGTTTAGGCCTATTTTGTGTGTATAAATAGAAGGCTAGGAAATGTAAGAAGTAGTTGATTAGTGCGTAAGTGTTGTTCAAGTTGGCTAAGTGCTAAGAGTGGGATTTGTGTGATCAAGAAGTGTAAGGATTTGTGCATACTATGTGAGACTTATAGAGCCAAGTGCAAGTCATTGTAAGAGACCATGGAGGGCTTTATGCTGCAACGCAAGGAAGGAGGATCTAGCAAGCTGTGAAAATCTTTTGTCCTATGTGGAGTAAGGTTTTGAGGCTCTGTGCATGTAACCCATTGAAGAAGCTAATAAAGAAGAAGAGTTGGTGTATGTATCCCTAGGGTGGGGGTGAACCATGTAAATATTATGTTATTCCTCTCTATGAGATGTTCTGATGTGTTTATGTGTTATGTGCTAAGTGCTTTGATATATATAGATAGATCTGTTTATTCTTTGTTCTTATGATGAATCTGGATGCTAGATCTGACATTTGTGACCTTACTTAGTGCTTGAATCTACTAGATCTGATCCAATTACTTTTATAGGTTATTATATACCTTAGATCAGGGTGAATGTTGTGATGCTCTATTTTCTCTGCAGAGTATATATTGGTTAGATAATGATGAACTAACAGTGCTAACTGCTCTATTAAGTGTTATAATCACATATCCGTGTCCCAGCTAAGGCTGCAGACACTTGAGTCCTGCAACCACCCCTGCCTCTACCTCGGGTGAGACTTCATCTGCTTCGTAGGTGTTGCCGAAAGAGCCGGTAGTTAGGGTTTTGTTGGTGCACTGTTGCAGCATTGAACCCTGGGTCTGCCCCTGTGCCAACAGTAATTACTACACACCTGGAGTTGTTGCAGCTCCTCCTGAACACTTGCGCCTTGCTTCTGTATGACTAAGTGTGTGTACAAATGAGTTGGAGTGCCTCCTATTTATACTAATATGGCCAAGAAAACATGTGTCTCTTCAAGCAGGTCCAACCTATCCTTTTCTACATATAATACTTCAATATTTTTTATTTTTCTGAGCCGACTTATCTTCCAGGTTTTTCACACATTTGTTTAGTTTTTCTCTTGCTTCTGGAATATTCTATTCTAGTCAAAGGCTTATCCATGGAGGTTAATACCTCCCACAGATACCAAAACATCAACAGTTCAGACTCAAAGGACAAAGGGATGTAGACTCAATCTGAGGTGAAATTTCTCCAAAGTGTATTTTCTCTCAACTTTTTCTCCTTTTCTCAAGGCTTGTATATGGCTCAATTTATAGCCTTGAAATGGAAATGAAGGGTTGATTCAGAGTGTTTCCATCATATAAAAGGCCAAAGCGTATGTATCTCATGACTTGGCATGGAAAACCCAAAATATTTTTAATTTTGAGCACAAAACTCAATGTATGTGGGTTGTAATGGAGCAATATGTGTATGCATAGGTTGTCTAACTATAGCCCACGTGTATGAACAAAAATTGAATTTTTGACTTTGTATTGAGCAAAATGGGGAATTGAGTCTACATAGGGAAAGGGAAGGCCACCAAAGTATGATGCATAGAGTGTGGAAAAAATTCCTATAACAACTGATAGGTTGCATGTTGGATCATGTTGTTATTGATGCCAATGGTTTGATTGATTGATGTCATTGATTGATGTCAAGTGATTGATTGATGTCAAAGGATTGATTGATTGATGATTTATGTAATATAATATGTATTGTCCTTGATG
>JZKD02S1689859.1:604411-615595 GCA_000966675.3 Picea glauca
AAGAATTGCACTTGCCAAGATTAAATGAATACCATGGATGCATGGATGAATCCATTATGAAGAGTCATGAAAGTTATGTTTTGAATGATAGCTTGAGGGGAATGTGCTCCATTCCCTCAAGAAAGGCTAGTATAAATAGATGAAAGAGTAAATGAGCAAGGATGCTCTGTTGTCATGATAAGAGGCAACATGATTATGCCTTTGAGGAATCACATGAGAATGATTGTGAAAAATCATGAGTTGAATGATTTTAAAGTAAAGATGTATGTGAGATGTGAAATATACCTATGGTAGCTACACATAAGATTATGATTATGCATGTTGTTAAGTACATCATGGATGTAAGTTAACAAAACAAGGAATATGTGTGGATAAATAAGTTGGATGCATAACAAAGATGCATGTTTATATTCCTTATGGAATATTTGGTAAGAAATTGAAGCTAACTCAAGGTTGAGGCCATCAAAGAGAGTGATGGATATGCAATAAGGAAGTTTCATGCCGAAGGAGTTTCCCGTGGAGGAACTATGTGAATACTCCATCAAGAGAATAGAGTCACAACCTTAATGGTTGTTGAGAATTGAGAAGTGGGTTGCAAGCGTACACACACACACACATATAAGAATTCTGGATTACATTTTAAAAACATCATGCATGAATGGAATACTAGAAAATTAATGTTGACCATTTTGATAACTAAATGATAACATGCAAAATGCACATGTTCATGGTTCATTATGAACAAAAAAATTTCTATCGGATCATTCTAATGTATCCAATAGGTTAGGGTGAGCCTAACCAAGTTTTTTCAAGGAAAATAGTATGGAGATTGCATAAGCAAAGAAGGAGAAAAGGAGGAACACTTTAATCACCCTAAAAATTCTGAATTGTTTAACAGAGTTGTAAGCCTTAGAAGAGCAGTTGTGGGAACAAGTACAGCTGGAAAAAGGGAAAATGGATAAATAAGCATATTTAAATGAATTGGCTTGGTCAAACCATGTTAAATAAAGGCAGTGAGACCCTGGAAAATAACTCATCTGGACTAAAATTCCAGGGTTGTGTAGGAGTTGGATGAGGGAAGAGTTCCTTGACTCCTTTCTTGTTGTTTATTGTATTTCTCTGGTATGGGAGACCGATTTAATGATGTAGGTAAATGTTTTGACACCATAATGATGATGGTTGTATGATTGTAAAAACAATTGAGAAATGTTTGTGTTGCACTCATGAAAACATTAAGGATAATGTGATGAAGTGCATAAAGATATGCTAGGACATATCTGAAAATGTTTTTGGAAGGCTATGATACATGAATTTTTATTTTACATGATGACTATATAATTGTGATGTATGTCATGTGTAGAGAGAAATTGGAATTGTTGGTCAATACAATTACCAATGGTAAAAGAAAAATCTCAAGAAGAGGATGAATGCGAGAAGGTTGTTGTTGAAATATTGTTGAGGGGACTTCGAGAGTCCCATGAAGCACTACTGATGAGGTGAAAATCAGAAAAAAAGGGTTCTAGCAGCCATAATAGATATAAAAACATCCATGCCTACATAGCATAAGGTATGAAGGGATTTGGTAAGAACCCCTTTTGAAAATATTCCATTATCTTACTGATATGCAAATAATTTTGAGTGACTATTGTATGCCATTGCTACCCAAGTAGGGTAAGATTCAGGAAAGAAGAATTTGAATAATAGAGAGAGGAATTCCATGCCAGTCAAGGATGAGTTATAATAATTGCAAGAAAATGCATGGGTAAGGAGTACCTTGGGTACAATGACCAATCTAGGGAGATTGGGAATAAAGGTGCTCATAGTTAGCACATTACATGGAATGCATTGAGGAAATGCATGTTTGCATAAGAGGGTAAACAATGGATTTCCCATTAAGGAAGGAGGACCTTCCAATAATCTACTTGAATTGTAGAGGTGTTACATAAGAGATAATTTTGGGTGGCCATGAGTGTTGGCACCCTAGTTACTAATGAAGGAAGAATGCTTGAGTGCATTCCAGAGAAACTTTTAGTTTCATATGTGTTTATTTGGGATTGTGATCATCTTGTAGTGGGAATCATATTCATACTATAAGGGTGAATGAGAATGATTAAACCTATCGTGAAGACGTTGGTTGAGCTACAAAACACTATGGAAAGGTTCTTGTCATAAGTGTGGAAAACTTGAACCCAATGTAAGGGTACATTGGGTATGGATGTAGCCATGAATATTGGCACACTGATTAAAGTCAACTGATATTTGAGTTACATTTGGAAAATTTGATATGTTGAAAGGATACATATGTAAATAAGGATATTTCAAATTTTTTTTGTACCCTCGAATAGATAAAAATGACTTGTACTGTTAGTATGCATAGTTTTGAAAATAAAATGTGCATGAAAACTAACAATTTGTTTGCCTGAGGAATGTTGAAATTGCAAGAAGAAAAGGGTCTTGGATATGGCAGTGTTGTAAGACAATAAGGAATACCAATGTCCCGTTGAGCTAAAATGTTATGGGAACGAAATTCCCATACTTGTGAACCTAGTTCATGTGTGGAACAGATCTAAAAATAAATGTGGAATTTGGAAATCTGTGGGTGATAGATTTGCAAGAAAATTTTGAATTTGAAATTGATGATAATATCTCATAATTTATGTATACCTGTGATACAGGTGAGACGAAAAATATTTGTCCAGGAAAGACAGGTGAATGCTATCAATATGGAAATCATGAAAAGGGATATTTTTGAGACAAGAGAACCCTATGGTAAGCCATGATCACCCTAGAATATGTTGTGTTGTGGCAACACAAGCTAGAGGGATGCCTCGGAAGAGCAAGTCTGAGGGACTCCTTGACTGTAACACTCAATGAAGTCTCTAGAAATACTATTGTGCGATAAAGCCTTGGCAAGGCAAGATGGATCACCTGAGGAACTATATAAGAGAGAAGGGGATGCCTGAGCCTAGGCCTAGAGGGTGAGTGACCATAAGGAAGATGATACTTTGATAAATCTCATAAACTATTGATTGGGATCATGCACACGATAGGTATGTCAAGGAAAAACAGTGAGCCAAGATAACAAGAAATCCATGTGGATGCAAATACACAAACTACAATGATAAGTATTGTGCTAGATTATGAAATTTTCCTCTTGAATTTTTCACAATAGTAAGATGTTTTCGCATGAAATTGTGATTAATATGCTTGTTGTCCAAAATTATTGAAGGCAAGTGAGGAAGGCCAAGGGTCTAGAAAGGACCTAACCAAGAAAGAGGATCAAGATTTTTGAAACAGTTGAATGACAAAGGAATGGTAGTTGTTACTAAGAAAGAACACCGAGGATGATGTTCCTTTTAAGGGGGAGGGGATTATAATACCCATGTTTCCCCCATCTTGTAATTGATCATTAATTATGATTATCATGCTATGGCATGTGAAAAATGTAAATTTATTATTGATTAGATTGTCAATAACTGACTGTGGGGGTGAAGCCTTAAAGTACTTCCCATGATATCACTAGAGGAAAGAGTGAGGAAACTATAGAGAGGGTTCATTATGTCAAAATGACTCAAATTATCCTTGCTGAAATAATAAGCCTCATCATGATCCCAAAGAAAAACCAGTTAATGAAAGAAGGACCGATGGTTGAACAATCAACTACCCCAATGAAGGGAACCATGGAGAGTCTGGCTGAGGAGAAAGAAAATTGTCAGGCCGAAGTACCACAGAGTGTATTTTTCCTACATGCCCAGATTGACCTAAGTTCCTTCTGATAGAAGGAATAGGACAGGTCCAGAACCTCCCTGGGAAAAAGGAGAGAGCCTGCAAGAGAAGAAATATTGAGAAAAATAAGGGGAACCATACCATTCTAAAACAAAGAGGAAGAGTGTGTGATGTCTCTCCCACTGAGAAGAGGAACTGGAATATTCATATGTTCTGGTTACTGGAGAGAACAAGAGAAAGGATCTCTCAGAATTTGCAGAAAACACGACTGAGAAGAAGGTTGCGAGATTGATGTTCAGGGAGAATCTGATAAACTTCGCATAGAATGTGATAGAGAAAGAACCTCTAAGAAACTACAAAATTTTCCTAGTGATATCATGTCTTGGCACAGGAGTGGCCAGATGCTAAGAATGAATGCCTTTGAGCATACGGTTGGGTGGAAAGGAGAAAACCCAAAGTTAGTTGGTCGGTGATCAACTGTAATAGATAAGTATTTCATACACCTTGTGTACTAGAATTGAAATGTGTGGTTGGATGTCTGTGTCTATGACTGAAATTTGCATTGCATGATTAATATTAGTAATGCTTATTGTTCTTATGTGAACCCTCGCATTTGACTGGTTTATGTTTTCCTCTGCTTAGTAGAAAGAGAACTGTTAGACATTGGTCTTCAAATGAAATTAGGAATAATATTATGGTTTTTGTACTGGTTGGAAAATCCTTAAGGTAATTTTCCCAAGGATTGATTTTGTAATGTAAGATTTGGGGCAAACTTCACTAGAATGCTTCAGTCTCGTTGATCCCTCAAAAATACCTTTCCCTGTTTTAGAAGTTAATTTCTGTGAATGGAAGGTGCTTCCTTCAAACTATTTGTCCAAGAGACCATGGGCTCATTCGCATGACCTTAACCAAATATTGGCTAAGAATTATGAGTGTAGCCTATGGATCTTGACAAAGTTCCATAGGACCAGGTCCATGGAACCCTTCTCTACACTCAAAAAGGAGTTACCTTATTCGGGACTCCAGAGTCCAGAGCTCTGGGGTGAATGAACATTGCAATGTTCAAATGCACTGAAGGTTACATGTCAGATGAGTAACTTGATGGTCAACCGATAGTTGGCCTTCATTTACTTGTTATCGTGGGATTCATCCCCTTGTTAAACCCCGATCCACTTCTTGGTCATGAAGTAACATGGGTTTTATATCTGAGGCTATTCAGGATCTCCCCTGATCGATGGATCTACGTTGTGTTCATTCATCGTTGACCTACTCCAGGAGAAAAATACTGTTAAATGGGTGGAACCCCCGAATGTCAAAGTCCTGAAGCGACGAGGACCATCGATTCGAGGATGCTTCGGGATCTCTCTTGACCATTGGATCTAGACCGTGGTCAATCTGATGTTGACCTACTCTGAGAGAGAAAATGTGTTAAATAGCTATAACCTCCAAACATTCAACTCGCGAAGTAACATGGACCATGGATATAAGGAACCTTTGGGACCCTTCTCGACTATTAGATCAGTCCTAGTGAAAGGATAGCGTAAAGTACTTCGACGAACTCCTACTACGAGAGGTTCGACATGCTGGTGAATGAGAATATCATCGGAGATTCAATGGCTGGAATGACATGGCATGTTGTTGTCACCTAGGGTGACATGGACCCATAGTAGGTGTGCCATGTGTCACCTCGACTCATGACCTTCATAGACCTTATGTGTCAAATAGACCTTGACATGTGTCACCAGTTGATTGGGCCATGTGTCACCCTTGTCTTCTTCAAATTTCTTCCATTGGATCAAACTAAGGAATATTATGGGTCGTCTGATCATTATTCGGCTCTCCAACTAAACCCCACTTCGGGTGATTTAGGATGCTAATCATGGAGTTTCCCTGAAGCGTCGAAGGTCGAAGTGACATCAATAGATGATGTGGAAAAAGTACATGGTGGAGTATGACCGTGTGACAAAGCCATCGCATGTCAGCACGTGGCTAAGCCACGTGTCCTACTAATTTATTGTATATGGTATAGAGTTGGAGAGATGGGTACCACATGTCAATGTAGCATCATTGTCATGTATCTACGAGGTCGCAGATGGTAGTAGGGACACCTGTGTAGAACTCCACATACGCAAGAGGGACCCACTCTAGGACATCAGGACTTCGAAACTCTGGGTGTTTGGAGTGCTAAGATGAAAGCTCCAAAAAGGGTCGAAGTGCCAGAGCCACGTGGCAGGACTCCAGGGTTCGAAACTCTATAGGATTTGCAAATAGAGAAAAATGGTTAAAGAACCGAAGCGTCGAAGTGCCGAAGCACCAAAGTATCGAAGGACTAAAGTTCCCCTGTTGTAGTGTCGAGCTCTGATAGGATGGTCCCACATGCATCATGGTGATGTGGTGGATAGATCCACATGGCATCATGGGATTGGACATTAATCAAGTGCGGGGCCCCACCCCTCTATTCAAGTCCAAGCAATTGGTTAAGTGTGGTTAAATATTAACCATTAGATCCAAAGGTGGACAGAGCTCCAGCGTAGATTCTGGAGTATAGAGAGGCTTCGGGACTTTGGGTCTTTGGGAAGCTTCAGCATTGTACAAAGGAGTGTGGAAAGGATGAAGTATGGAGGACTAGGTTCCAGTGTCGGTCGTATGGTAAGGTAAAAAGGGAAAAACAAGAGGCATCGAGGTTCTTGGAGTGGATAATCCCGTGACGACTCGAAAAATATTCTTCCCTTGTAAACCCTCCTTCCATGGCCAAGTCATTTAGAAAGGATCACGGCCGGGGCTGTGACAGTGCCATGTTGGATGGTACAAGGAAAGTGAAGCCATGTGGATGCCACGTGGCAAAGGGAGTGTCCATTGGAAAATAACACCCTGAAAACTTTAAAGGGCCTTAACTCTCAAACCCAAACTTAGTTTTGGACGAGATTCTAGTCATTGGAAAGCTCTCGGAGAGAAGAAGGAAATGGTACCTCTCTTCAAGGAACTCAGAGAATCTATAGGAAAGAAAAAAAATTATATCCCATCCCTTAAAAGGGTACTTAAGGTTTTGGTGTGTTACACTTCACTACACCATAGGGGCAACTCATTATCCCAACCTAAATTCTCAATTTCCCCCATGTCTTGGGATTCTGCAACCAGTTTACATAACCCTTGGACCCCAATTATCATTGTTGTTTTAATATCTATATTGAATTCTTGGATGACCACCATCCAATTACCTCTACTTTCTCACATTTCCTGTTGTGTGAAAAGAAACCTCACCACTGGATGGTGTTATCACATGCAATATTTTTATAAATTTGGCTTAAAATTTGATTTATTACACAGTGCTATGATTGTTTTTAGGCTCATATTTGGTTTTTTAGCCAACTTTGGATTTTTTTTTATAAATTTGGCTTAAAATTTGATTTATTACACAGTGCTATGATTGTTTTTAGGCTCATATTTGGTTTTTTAAGCCAACTTTGGATTTATGGCTGAAACTTGGATTAATTTGGCTTCTCGGGTTTTATTCAGGGTTTTTGCTTCTTTTTGTTTAAAAAAATGACTAAAACTATTGGGCACATAGGCCCAATTATCAATTCAACTAAGCACTGAAGAAAATTCCACGAGCTATCAATCTAAGCACCCAACAACAACACAACACAAAGCACTAAAGTCAAGACCCAATGCCAAAGAGTCCAAGCGACAAGCCACGAGGAGAAGAAGCCCATGCGGAAAGAGTATTGTGCACAATGCATCAACAGGTTTTGGGAGCATTTGTGTATATAAACACCTGTGAATTCTTTCACCCGACAGATGTGGGATATATCTCAGTGCTTGAAGCTATCAGAATGCTTGGATTGAAACCACAGTGAATTGTTGTGAATAACACAAAAACAACATACACAAGGCGCCAAAGGAAATTTATCAAAGCCCAAGTCTCCAAAACGCAATCAAATGCATGATGAGTTTTCCATGAAAAGGGTGTGGGTGAAAATTTGTCATATGAAAATGTCAAGCTCGCCGAAGGGAAACAAAGGAATGCCAAGTGTCATTCGAGGGTTGTCAATTCAAAGGAAGAGCATCTAATAAGAGAACCACCCAAATATCATTTGATTGTATACAGGGGAATCAAACTTCCAATGACTTAGAAATTGAAAAATCAACAAACTCAACCTCAAATATTTTTGAAGTTTGTTGTCATAACTTTTTTCAGTTGAGCATTGGTTTGTGCTTGATAATGTCAGCAGGAAATCTCACATGCGCTTGGGCATAGATACAAAGTTTTGTGAAATAGATCTATGGTCTGCATGTTCACAAAGATCTTTTTCATGGCATTTGATATTTGTATGTTTAAATCCTGTAAATTCGTTGGACATATTAAAGGGCTCGAAATGAAGCTTGCAACTTCATTTCAATTTGCATGAAAAATCAATCATCTAAGAGATTTATAGCAAGAATTATGGAAAAAAAATTAAGTGATAGTGCCAAAGATTGATGTAATTTGAATCCCAGATGATGTTTTCCAGGCATAAGTTCCACAATCAGATCATTCCCAAATTTTCAAGAAATTGTTTTGAGCACCCAAATCTATTGTTGACATAGCATTCTAGGTAAAATAAGCGAGTTAAAATTTACTCCAAATTTTGTGGACTAACGTGGAAATCACATACCAATTCTTCCTAGCACGAAATTAGAAAATAAAAGCAGTCCCATATTCGAAGGCATAAAAATCAGTGGTAAAAAATGAGCTGGAAGTTAAGGATAACAATACAAAATTTGGAGAGATTTCCTGCCAATGGACAACTAGCAAGAATCCAGTCTTCAAAGAACACAAGAGGCAGTCTTTGACAAATGGAAGAATTGATTTTCCAGCCAATAATAGCTCCACTAAATCAGTAGGCAGTTCCAGAATCCAAGCATAATTGACCTACAAGCTCCAACAATTCAAAACTATTGCAACACAGTTTAGACTTATTTTAATTTTAATTGATTTTCTTTCCAGTAAATGAGGAAGATATTGTTGTTATTTTCATTATTTAAACAAAGACTTTGTAATTTGAATGGGTTGGACTCTTTTTGGGAAAAAGAGGACTATTGTATTGTAGATCAATATTTGTTTATTCCTTTGAGGTTAATGCATAAATTTCCTCTTTCTGAAATTTGAGATTCATCACGGTGTTTATGTTTAGTATGTGTTTTTTGTATATCATTTCCAGGATTATGTTTTTCTGCTATCATTGTTTGAGAGTAAGTGGTATGAATTCATCCATGTTTGATGCTCCTTTCACACTGATGATGTTTGTTATGTGTTAATGGCTACTTTTATAGAATTCATCTTCATTTGATGCTATGTTTAGTAATTAATCTTTGTGTCCTTTCTTCTAAAGTTGCATTGGAGATTCATCCACTGATTGATACATGTAGTGTAGTGGGATTTCTTTTCCTTTCCATCTCTCATTTAATATCATTTATTTGTTGAGCATAGCACCTATTTTTCCTCAAATATGCAGGAAGAAACCAACCTATTGTTGAGTGTAAAAACATTGAAATTCAGGCCTTGACTCCATTGTCCAATGGTACCTTTTCCTTACTTGTCCTACCAACCTTCATTAAAAAAAAAAAAAGATGTTCTTATCATAAATCTAACTTTTTGAGTGTTATTGTTGAATATATTCGAGTGTGAAAGACTTTGGCTATTGAGAGATCCCTCTCTGATTGTATAAGGTCAAAACACAGTCTAAAATAGGTTGAAATGGTTACCTTTGGGATTTCCTACAACAACCATAGGAAAATCACAAAGTGATAGCATCTTGGCATCATTGTCAGGGAACGATTGCTATTATTTTCCTCGGGAAAAACGACATTGTTTTAGTTCTAAGGTCTGAGAGCAGCAGATAGTTAGGCACATATTGGTTGTATTTATGTTCTGGCAACTCCACACATCAAAAAATCAATTTGGAAGTGATTCCATTGGTAGAAGAATCCAGAGCTAAATTTTTCATGGCAAATTCATTGTTCAAAGAGCTCGTAGTATGAAGAGTTTCTTGGCTTCAGAATGGCAAGCTTGGATTTCGATCCAGGTACTTCATCAAACAAAACAACAAGGTTGGTGGCAAACCTTGTTTCTTTTCTAAATTTCAGAAATTGGATTGATATGTCTCCAAAGCATTATTGATGTGAAGATATTTGTTCTTCAATATTATCTTATTTGGATTCTTGTCATATCTTTAGTCAATAGGATAAGTTAGAATGTTTAGAGAAACTTATTATGGAACTTTAGAGAGAACAAGAAACACAAAGGATATCCCAATATTCATCTCCTTTTGAAGAATTTTCTGACAAACAAGAAGAATAGTATGAATCAAAGATAGATGAAGCACTATTAACTCATTCAAAACAATATAAAAGAGGATATGAAGCTTCAATGGCTCACTGTTACAAGCATTATGATCTCAGGGAAACAACATACACGCAGAGGGAAACAACATACACGAGGCGCCAAAGGAAATTTGTCAAAGCGCAAGTCTCCAAAATGCACTCAAATGCATGATGAGTTTTCCACGAAAAGAGTGTAGGTGAAAATTTGTCATATGAAAACGTCAAGCTCGCTGAAGGGAAACAAAGGATGTCAATTCAAAGGAAGAGCGTCTGACAAGAGAACCACCCAAATATCATTTGATTGTATACAGGGGAATCAAAATTTCAATGACTTAGAAATTGAAAAACAAACAAACTCAACCTCAAATATTTTTTAAGTTTTTGTCATTACTTTTTTCAGTCGAGCATTCTTTTGTGCTTGTTAATGTCAGTAGAAAAGATCACATGCGCTCGGGAATAGATATGAAGTTTTGTGAAGCAGATCTATGGTCTGCATGTTCACAAAGATATTTTTCATGGTATTTGATATTTGTATGTCTAAATCTTGTAAATTCGTTGGACATATTAAAGGGATCGAAATGAATCTTGCAGCTTCATTTCAATTTGCATGAAAAATAAATCATCTGAGATATTTATAGCAAGAGTTATAGAAAAAAAATTAAGTTACAGGGCCAGAGATTGGTGTGATTCAGATCCCAGTTGAATTTTTCCAGGCATAAGTTTGACAATTAGATCATTCCCATATTTTCAAGCAACTGTTTGAGCACCCAAATCCATTGTTGACAAAGCATTCTAGGTAAAATAAGCGGGTTAAAATTTACTCCAAATTTTGTGGACTAACATGGAAATCACATACCCATTTTTCCTAGCATGAAATTAGCAAATAAAAGCAGTCCCAGAATCGAAGGCATAAAAAATAAGTGGTAAAAAATGAGGTGACAGTTAAGGATAACGATACAAAATTTGGAGAGATTTCCTGCCAATGGACAGCTAGCAAGAATCCAGTCTTCAAAGAACACAGGAGGTAGTCTTTGACAAATGGAAGAATTGATTTTCCAGCCAATAATAGCTCCACTAAATCAGCAGGAAGTTCTA
>JZKD02S1689859.1:625547-638448 GCA_000966675.3 Picea glauca
CTCAAATTCGCAATTAGCAAAAGTCGTTGGTTGTGGAGCCTGATTATCTTCTTGATTTAGAGGTCTTTTACTTTCAGTCGTGTTTATACCCCATGAAGTATTTACACCCTATAAGTATGTACACTCTTCCATGCGGGGGAGTGTAAAAGGGGGGTACCCCCTCTGCGGGGTCCAAGGGGGCTATCCCCCTAGCTGGGGGGTCTGGGGGCAAGCAGGCCCCCAGCGGGGGTTCGGGGGCAGCGTCCCCCGAAGCAAAAATTGCCTTGTAAAAGTATATTGTAATTTCATTGTAAATCTGGACCGTTCATTATAAGGTCGCAGATCTAACGATAGAGATTATGTTAGGGTTTTTTTCCCTAGAAGGAAACCCTCTTTTATGAGGGAAATGTATTGTGGCTATGTATGTTGGTGAGTATTGTATTCTGAGAGAGGAGACTGTGAGAGAAAGAAGAGGAAGTTACAGCAGGTTTTGTTTTAGGTTGTATCCCTTCATTTTGCTGGATAATAATAAAGAAAGGACCTAGCAATTTCTCTAGTGGACGTAGCCCACACTGGGTGAACCACGTAAATCTGTGTCTCTCTTGTATTTTGTATCTTCTATGTTTTGTTTCTGCATTTGTTTTATTTTATTGCTCTTGGGTCCTGTTTTTCTAACAAAAGTGTCTTCCATGCATGGTGCGATGGAATAAGTAAGTAACTATGTAACGAATCATTTGTAATGGATATGGGGCTTCATTAACTCTTGTTTTGTCCGTTATGGTGCAGTCTAACAGTCTGGTGATGAGCCCATCAATGCTTTTCGATTTGTTTAGAGTCATTGTCAAAAGGGTATATCGGCTTCCAATGACTATATTGCTTCGCCATGGCGAAGTGACCCATGTCATTGTTCTGATATCCCGTCGAAGTTCCAATTTTACAATTTTTCTTTCTGAGAGGTTCCCTCTGAAACCCTCTATAGCCTATCAATCTTAGCTCTCTTTTTACTTAACTTCCTAGCCTTATTACCCATGAGCTTCATCTCGATAGTTCTTTTCCCGTTCTGATTTTCCTTGGGCATAGTCACTTCACGCTGCTGAGGTTCTCTCTCAAGACTCAAGGGTACTACTTCGTCTATATCTGATACAGATACTCCAATCTTTTGTGAGTCCCCTAATGCTTTTGCAACTTTCACATCTGGGCTTCTAGTGTCAAATAGCTTTGATTTGTTCTCCTATTCTTCAATCAACTGTGTGATCCTTTTGGTCATGAAATATTTTAACTCTTGTCTCTGTTGTTCTAAAACCTTTTATTCTTCCTTTTTCCTGGCTTGATCTCTTTCAATCCAAGGTTTTCCATGTAACATAGTAAACGAGGCGTTGTCCTCAATAAATTTGATAATATCAAAATCTTCCTCGATCGAAGTTCCATTGACATTCATAGATATATGAGTGAGCCTTCCACATAGGTTTATTAGTTTCCCTCGGAATAACCCTATTCCTCTTAGTGAAGGGATCATAGCAGGCCTTCCTATAGCTTTCCAAGTTCTCTCTATCATAACATTCACCTATGTTTCCTCATTCAGAACACAGTCAATGTCTAAGTCTCCTATTCTTACCTCAATGCATTTTTTTTCGTTAAAGACCTCTGTTAATCTAACATGTCGGTGGTCATTCAAGGTTTCTTTCATTTGTATCAATACATTCTTTGATTCTTGCTAGGGTTCTACTATTTTTGGATCTTCCTTAGGGTTTTCTTCATTCAGATTCATTCTTTCAATCTTAGCAATCATTCTAGGACAACAAAGACAACTAGGTCTTCCACTAAGACATTCCTTAGTTAGATGTCCTGGTCTTCTACAATTGTAACATATGGTTAATCCTCTCTTCCTTTTAAATGATCCCCAACTTCTTTTATACTGTGCACTAGGATTATGGTAGGTAGTCTGAAAAAAAACAATTCTAGGGTCCTACATCCATTGGTTAGTCTAAACATTCTTTCTATGTATAGGTATAACATACCTATCATTAGTCTTATCTGATCTACTTACATCAAACTTTCTTTCATCTATTAATTCCCTAGTTTTCAAGCTAGGACATAATCTATCAAACATACCCAGATCCATACTCTAGAAACAAAAATTTTCACTTATCTTACCTCTACAGAGCACAAAGCTTTCAAATATAAGAAATTTTAACTATTCTTACCTTTATTGGAGCACTGAGCTTATAGATATTACCTCTTTTCTGCGGATCTGACCTCTTTTCTTCAGAAACTTCCACTCTTATCTTTCTTAGAGCACAAAGCGTTCAAATCTTGCTTCTTTTCTTCAGATCTGGCCTTCTCTTTTCAGCACAAAGCTTTTCAAATCAAGTAAAATATTGTGCACTAGGGCATAGATCCACGCACATAGCTTCCACATTTTTAGGATGAATCTTTGCACAAAGCTTCTTCTCCCTTAGTTCCTAGGAATCACAGTTTTAGTCCCGGAAACAGAACCATTTGTTGGCACAGGGGCAGACCCGGGGTTCAACACTACAACAACGCATCAAAAAAACCCTAACTACCAACCCTTTTGGCAACACCTACAAAGCAGATGAAGTCTCACCCAAGATAGAGGTAGGGGTGGTTGCAAGACTCATGTGTCTACAACCTTAATTGGGACACAGATCTGTGATTATATCACTTACAAATCACTTAGCATAGATCATTCATGAATATTCCACTTAGATCTACTTCGCTGACATAACAGAGCATCACAACATTCACTTAGGTCTAGGTTATTTTAACACTTAGCAACAACAAGACATATCATATCTGGTAGACCAAGCACTTAGCATATTCATACACATCGGATTTAACATTCATATACATCTCTAGCACTAAGCATAAGAAAGTCTATTTAATCACATCTAAGAACTTAGCAATACAAAACATCTAAGAATAAGCACAAAGTACAACACACAGTATTTACGTGGTTCACCCCCACCCTGGGGCTACATCCACCAACTCTTCTTCTTTATTAGCTTCATTCAATCCGGTTACAACACAGAGCTATCAAAATCCTACTCCACATAGGACAGGAGATCTATGCGCACCTTGCCAAATCCTCCTTCCTTGAGTAGATCTAGCATAGATCCTCCTTACAATTTGTGCACTTAGCACTTACAACACTTGCACTCAGCTCTGCAAGTCAATCACATAGATCAATTCTAGCACTAAGCCCTTGGCTAATCTTCTCCTCTACTTACATCGCCTAGATATTTATTTATACATTACAAAAGTGGGCCTAAGCATGGGTAAACCCATGGGCCGACTTCCCTTTCCCATTACATATTTCCAAAAATCCAAAAAGGGCCCAAAGTGGGCCGAGATCTCGTGATCTCTGCTTCATCTCGCGCGCCTCCTTCAACAGGCTGTCAAAGTCCCAAAAATGGTCAAATATGACCAAGTATTCCTCAAAACTTGGTCAAGGGCCAATAAATATTAAGAGAAAATAGATATGAGTGAATTATATTAAATGTGAAAGTGATGCACATGTATGATGTAAGAGTATATGTATATTAAAGGCATGATGTGACTGCCTAAATGAGTGAAATGTAAGGCAAGAATTGCACTTGCCAAGATTAAATGAATACCATGGATGCATGGATGAATCCATTATGAAGAGTCATGAAAGTTATGTTTTGAATGATAGCTTGAGGGGAATGTGCTCCATTCCCTCAAGAAAGGCTAGTATAAATAGATGAAAGAGTAAATGAGCAAGGATGCTCTGTTGTCATGATAAGAGGCAACATGATTATGCCTTTGAGGAATCACATGAGAATGATTGTGAAAAATCATGAGTTGAATGATTTTAAAGTAAAGATGTATGTGAGATGTGAAATATACCTATGGTAGCTACACATAAGATTATGATTATGCATGTTGTTAAGTACATCATGGATGTAAGTTAACAAAACAAGGAATATGTGTGGATAAATAAGTTGGATGCATAACAAAGATGCATGTTTATATTCCTTATGGAATATTTGGTAAGAAATTGAAGCTAACTCAAGGTTGAGGCCATCAAAGAGAGTGATGGATATGCAATAAGGAAGTTTCATGCCGAAGGAGTTTCCCGTGGAGGAACTATGTGAATACTCCATCAAGAGAATAGAGTCACAACCTTAATGGTTGTTGAGAATTGAGAAGTGGGTTGCAAGCGTACACACACACACACATATAAGAATTCTGGATTACATTTTAAAAACATCATGCATGAATGGAATACTAGAAAATTAATGTTGACCATTTTGATAACTAAATGATAACATGCAAAATGCACATGTTCATGGTTCATTATGAACAAAAAAATTTCTATCGGATCATTCTAATGTATCCAATAGGTTAGGGTGAGCCTAACCAAGTTTTTTCAAGGAAAATAGTATGGAGATTGCATAAGCAAAGAAGGAGAAAAGGAGGAACACTTTAATCACCCTAAAAATTCTGAATTGTTTAACAGAGTTGTAAGCCTTAGAAGAGCAGTTGTGGGAACAAGTACAGCTGGAAAAAGGGAAAATGGATAAATAAGCATATTTAAATGAATTGGCTTGGTCAAACCATGTTAAATAAAGGCAGTGAGACCCTGGAAAATAACTCATCTGGACTAAAATTCCAGGGTTGTGTAGGAGTTGGATGAGGGAAGAGTTCCTTGACTCCTTTCTTGTTGTTTATTGTATTTCTCTGGTATGGGAGACCGATTTAATGATGTAGGTAAATGTTTTGACACCATAATGATGATGGTTGTATGATTGTAAAAAAAATTGAGAAATGTTTGTGTTGCACTCATGAAAACTTTAAGGATAATGTGATGAAGTGCATAAAGATATGCTAGGACATATCTGAAAATGTTTTTGGAAGGCTATGATACATGCATTTTTATTTTACATGATGACTAATATAATTGTGATGTATGTCATGTGTAGAGAGAAATTGGAATTGTTGGGAAATATAGTTACCAATGGTAAAAAAAAAACTCAAGAAGAGGATGAATGTGAGAAGGTTGTTGTTGAAATATTGTTGAGGGGACTTTGGGAGTCCCATGAAGCACTACTGATGAGGTAAAAATCAGAAAAAAAGGGTTCTAGCAGCCATAACAGGTATAAAAATGTCCATGCCTGCATAGCATAAGGTATGAAGGGATTTGGTAAGAACCCCTTCTGAAAATATTCCATTATCTTACTGATATGCAAATAATTTTGAGTGGCTATTGTATGCCATTGCTACCTAAGTAGGGTAAGATTCAGGAAAGAAGAATTTGAATAATAGAGAGAGGAATTCCATGCCAGTCAAGGATGAGTTATAATAATTGCAAGAAAATGCATGAGTAAGGAGTACCCTGGGTACAATGACCAATCTAGGGAGATTGGGAATAAAGGTGCTCATAGTTAGCACATTGCATGGAATGCATTGAGGAAATGCATGTTTGCATAAGAGGGTAAACAATGGATTTCCCATTAAGGAAGGAGGACCTTCCAATAATCTACTTGAATTGTAGAGGTGTTAAATAAAATATAATTTTGGGTGGCCATGAGTGTTGGCACCCTGGTTACTAATGAAGGAAGAATGCTTGGGTGCATTCCAGAGAAACTTTTAGTTTCATATGTGTTTATTTGGGATCGTGATCATCCTGTAGCGGGAATCATAGTCATACTGTAAGAGTGAATGAGAATGATTAAACCTATCGTGAAGAGGTTGGTTGAGCTCCAAAACACTATGGAAAGGTTCTTGTCATAAGTGTGGAAAAATTGAACCCAATGTAAGGGTACATTGGGTATGGATGTGGCCATGAATATTGGCACACTGATTAAAGTCAACTGATATTTGAGTTACATTTGGAAAATTTGATATGTTGAAAGGATACATATGTAAATAAGGATATTTCTTTTTTCTTTGTACCCTCAAATAGATGAAAATGACTTGTACTGTTAGTATGCATAGTTTTGAAAATAAAATGTGCATGAAAACTAACAATTTGTTTGCCTGAGGAATGTTGAAATTGCAGGAAGAAAAGGGTCTTGGATATGGCAGTGTTGTAAGACCATAAGGAATACCAATGTCCTGTTGAGATAAAATGTTATGGGAACGAAATTCCCATACTTGTGAAACTGGTTCATGTGTGGAACAGATTTGAAAATAAATGTGGAATTTGGAAATCTGTGGGTGACAGATTTGCAAAAAAATTCTGAATTTGAAATTGATGATAATATCTCATAATTTATGTATACCTGTGATACAGGTGAGACGAAAAATATTTTTCCAGGAAAGATAGGTGAAGGCTATCAATATGGAAATCATGAAAAGGGATATTTTTGAGACAAGAGAACCCTATGGTAAGCCATGATCGCCCTAGAATATGTTGTGGTGTGGCAACACAAGTTGGAGGGATGCCTTGGAAGATAAAGTATGAGGGACTCCTTGACTGTAACACCCAATGAAGTCTCTAGAAATATTATTGTGCGATAAAGCCTTGGCAAGGCAAGATAGATCGCCTGAGGAACTATATAAGAGAGAAGGGGATTCGTGAGCCTAGGCCTAGAGGGTGAGTGACCATAAGGAAGATGATACTTTGATAATTCTCATAAACTATTGATTGGGATCATGCACACGATAGGTATGTCAAGGAAAAATAGTGAACCAAGATAACAAGAAATCCATGTGGATGCAAATACACAAACTACAATGATAAGTATTGTGCTAGATTATGAAATTTTCCTCTTGAATTTTTCACAATAGTAAGATGTTTTCACATGAAATTGTGATTAATATGCTTGTTGTCCAAAATTATTGAAGGCAAGTGAGGAAGTCCAAGGGTCTAGAAAGGAACTGACCAAGAAAGAGGATCAAGATTTTTGAAACAGTTGAATGACAAAGGCATGGTAGGTGTTACTGAGAAAGAACACCGAGGACGATGTTCCTTTTAAGGGGGAGGAGATTATAATACCCATGTTTTCCCCATCTTGTAATTAATCATTAATTATGATTATCATGCTATGGCATGTGAACAATGTAAATTTATTATTGATTATATTGTCAATAACTGGCTGTGGGGGTAAAGCCTTAAAGTAGTTCCCATGATATCACTAGAGAAAAGAATGAGGAAACTATAGAGAGGGTTCATTATGTCAAAATGACTCAAATTATCCTTGCTGAAATAATAAGCCCCATCCTGATCCAAAAGAAAAATCAGTTAATGAAAGAAGGATTGATGGTTGAACAATCAACTACCCCAATGAATGGAACCATGGAGAGTCTGGCTGAGGAGAAAGAAAATTGTTAGCCCGAAGTACCACAAAGTGTATTTCATTCCCAGATTGACCTAAGTTCCTTTTGATAGAAGGAACAGGACAGGTCCAAAACCTCCCTAGGAAAAAGGAGAGGGCCTGCAAGAGAATAAATATTGAGAAAAATAAGGGGAACCATACCATTCTAAAACAAAGAGGAAGAGTGTGTGATGTCTCTCCCACTGAGAAGAAGAACTGGAATATTCATATGTTCTGGTTACTGGAGAAAACAAGAGAAAGGATCTCTGAGAATTTGCAGAAAACATGACTGAGAAGAAGGTTGCGAGATTGATGTTGAGGGAGAATTTGATAAACCTCGCATAGAATGTGATAGAGAAAGAACCTCTGAGAAACTACAAATTTTTCCTATTGATATCATGTCTTGGCACAGGAGTGGCCAGATGCTAAGAATGAATGCCTCTGAGCATACGGTTGGGTGGAAAGGAGAAAACCCAAAGTTAGTTGGTCGGTGATCGATTGTAATAGATAAGTATTTCATACACCTTGTGTACTAGAATTGAAATGTGTGGTTGGATGTCTGTGTCTATGACTGAAATTTGCATTGCATGATTAATATTAGTAATGCTTATTGTTCTTATGTGAACCCTCGCATTTGGCTGGTTTATGTTTTCCTCTGTTGAACTATTAGACATTGGTCTTCAAATGAAATTAGGAATAATATTATGGTTTTTGTATTGGTTGGAAAATTCTTAAGGTAATTTTCCCAAGGATTGATTTTTTAATGTAATATTTGGGGCAGACTTCACTAGAATGCTTCAGTCTTGTTGATCCCTTGAAAATACCTTTCCCTATTTTAGAAGTTAAGTTCTGTGAATGGAAGGTGCTTCCTTCAAACTATTTGTCCAAGAGACCATGGGCTCATTCCCATGGCCTTAACCAAATCTTGGCTAAGAATTATGAACATATCCTATGGATCTTGACAAAGTTCCATAGGACCAGGTCCATGGAACCCTTCTCTACACTCAAAAAAGGAGTTACATTATTCGGGACTCCAGGAGTCTAGAGCTTTGGGGTGAATGAACATTGCAATGTCCAAATGCATTGAAGGTTACATGTTAGACGAGTAACTTGACGGTCAACCGACAATTGGCATTCATTTACTCATTATCATGGGATTCATCCCCTTGTTAAACCCTGATCCACTTCTTGGTCATGAAGTAACACGGGTTGTAGATCTAAGGCTATTCAGGATCTCCCCTGACCGATGGATCTACATTGTGGTCATTCATCATTGACCTACTCCAGGAGAAAAAGACTGTTAAATGGGTGGAACCCCCGAATGTCAAAGTTGCAAAGCGATGAGGACCGTCAATCCGAGGATGCTTCGGGATCTCTCTTGACCATTGGACCTAGACCGTGGTCAATCCGATGTTGACCTACTCTGGGAGAGAAAAGGTGTTAAATAGCCAGAACCTTCGAACGTTGAACTCGCGAAGTAACATGGACCGTGGATATAAGGAACCTTCAGGAACCTTCTCAACCGTTAGATCAATCCTAGTGAAAGGATAGCGCAAAGTACTTCGACGAACTCCTACTATGAGAGGTTTTACATGTTGGTGAATGAGAATATCATCAGAGATTCAAAGGATGGAATGGCATGGCATGTTGTTGTCACCTAGGCTGATGTGGACCCATAGTAGGTGTGCCACATGTCACCTCAATTCATGACTTTCATAGACCTTATGTGTCAAATAGACCTTGACATGTGTCACCAGTTGATTGGGCCATATTTCACCCTTGTCTTCCTCAAATTTCTTCCATTGGATCAAACTAAGGAATATTATGGGTTGTCTAATCATTATTTGGCTCTCCGTGTAAACCCCACTTTGGGTGATTCAGGATGCTAATCGTGGAGTTTCCCTAAAGCGTCGAAGGTCGAAGTGACATCAACAAATGACATGGACAAAGTACATGGTGGAGTCTGACCGTGTGACAAAGCCACAGCATGTCAGCATGTGGCTAAGCCATGTGTCCTACTAATTTATTGCATATGGTATAGAGTTGGAGAGATGGGTACCACATATCAATGTAGCATCATTTCCATGTATCTACGAGGTCACATATGGTAGTAGGGACACCCATGTAGAACTCCACGTACACAAGAGGAACCCACTCTAGGACATCAGGACTTCGAAACTCTGGGTGTTTGGAGTTCTAAGATGAAATCTCCAAAAAGGGTCAAAGTGCCAGAGCCACGTGGAAGGACTTTGGGGTTCAAAACTCTAGAGGATTTGAAAATAGAGAAAATTGGTTAAAGAACCGAAGCGTCGAAGTGTCGAAGCACCAAAGTGTTGAAGTGCTAAAGTTCCCCTGTTGTAGTGTCGACCTCCGATAGGATGGTCCCACGTGCGTCATGGGGACGTGGTGGATAGATCCACATGGAATCATGGGATTGGACATCAATCAAGTGTGGGACCCCACCCCTCTAGTCAATTCCAAGCAATTGGTTAAGTGTGGTTAAATATTAACCGTTAGATCCAAAGGTGGACAAAGCTCTAGTGTAGATTCTGGAGTATCGAGAGGATTTTGGAATTCAGGTCTTTAGGAAGCTTCAACGTTGTACAAAGGAGTGTGGAAAGGTTGAAGTCTCAGAAAATATTTTTCCCCTGTAAACCCTCCTTCCATGGCCAAGTCATTTAGAAAGGATCACGGTCGGGGCTGCAATAGTGCCATGTTGGATGGTACAAGGAAAGTGAAGCCATGTGGATGCCACGTGGCGAAGGGGATGTCCATTTAAAAACAACACCCTGAAAACTTTAAAAGGCGTTAACACTTGAACCCAAACTTAGTTTTGGATGAGATTCTAGTCATTGGAAATCTCTTGGAGAGAAGAAGGAAATGGTGTCTCTCTTCAAGGAACTCGGATAATCTATAGGAAAGAAAAAAAAAATTATCCCATCCCTTAAAAGGGTACTTAAAGTTTTGGTGTGTTACACTTCACTACACCATAGGGGCAACTCATTATCCCAACCTGAATTCTCAGGTTCCCCCATGTCTTGGGATTCTGCAACCAGTTTACATAACCCGCCCCGGACTATATTTTTTGTTTTAATATCTATATTGAATTCTTGGATGACCACCATCCAATTACCTCTCCTTTCTCACATTTCCTATTGTGTGAAAAGAAACCTCACCACTAGATGGTGTTATCACATGCAATATTTTTATAAATTTGGCTTAAAATTTGATTTATTACACAGTGCTATGATTGTTTTCAGGCTCATATGGAAGGATTAAAGTTATGATGGGAAAAAATAAAGATTGGTTTTTTAGCCAACTTTGGATTTATGGATAAAACTTGGATTAATTTGGCTTCTCGGGTTTTATTTAGGGTTTTTGCTTCTTTTTGCTTAAAAAATGACTAAAACTATTAGCCCCATAGGCCCAATTATCAATTCAACTAAGCACTGAAGAAAATTCCACGAGCTATAAAGCTAAGCACCCAACAACAACACAACACAAAGCACCAAATTCAAGACCCAATGCCAAAGTGACCAAGCAACAAGCCATGAGGAGGAGAAGCCCATGGGGAAAGAGTATTGTGCACAATGCGTTAATAGGCTTTGGGAGCATTTGTGTATATAAACACCTATGAATTCTTTCACCCGACAGATGTGGGATATATCCCAGTGCTTGAAGCTATCAAAATGCTTGGATTGAAACCACAATGAATTTTTGTGAATAACGCAAAAACAAAATACACGAGGTGCCAAAGGAAATTTATCAAAGCCCAAGTCTCCAAAATGCAATCAAATGCATGATGAGTTATCCATGAAAAGAGTGTGGGTCAAAATTTGTCATATGAAAACGTCAATCTCACCGAAGGGAAACAAAGGAATTCCAAATGTCAATCAAGGGCTATCAATTCAAAGGAAGAGCATCTAACAAGAGAACCACCCAAATATCATTTGATTGTATACAGGGGAATCAAACTTCCAATAACTTAGAAATTGAAAAATCAACAAACTCAACCTCAAATATTTTTTAAGTTTGTTGTCATAACTTTTTTCAATTGAGCATTGGTTTGTGCTTGATAATGTCAGCAGGAAATCTCACATGCGCTCGGGCATAGATACAAAGTTTTGTGAAATAGATCTATGGTCTGCATGTTCACAAAGATCTTTTTAATGGTATTTGATATTTGTATGTTTAAATCCTGTAAATTCGTTGGACATATTAAAGGGCTCGAAGTGAATCTTGCAACTTCATTTCAATTTTCATGAAAAATCAATCATCTGAGAGATTTATAGCAAGAGTTATGCAAAAAAAATTAAGTGATAGCACCAGAGATTGATGTGATTCAAATCCGAGATGATTTTTTTCAGGCATAAGTTCCACAATCAGATCATTCCCAAATTTTCAAGCAATTGTTTGAGCACCCAAATCCATTGTTGATATAACATTCTAGGTAAAATAAGCGAGTTAAAATTTACTCCAAATTTTGTGGACTAACGTGGAAATCACATACCAATTTTTCCTAGCATGAAATTAGAAAATAAAAGCAGTCCCATATTTGAAGGCATAAAAATCAGTGGTAAAAAATGAGGTGGAAGTTAAGGATAACAATACAAAATTTGGAGATATTTCTTGCCAATGGACAACTAGCAAGAATCCAGTCTTCAAAGAACACAGGAGGCAGTCTTTGACAAATGGAAGAATTGATTTTCCAGCCAATAATAGCTCCACTAAATCAGCAGGCAATTCTAGAATCCAAGCATAATTGACCTACAAGCTCCAACAATTCAAAACTATTGCAACAAAGTTTAGACTTATTTTAATTTTAATTGATTTTATTTCCAGTAAATGAGGAAGATATTGTTGTTATTTTCATTATTTAAACAAAGACTTTGTAATTTGAATGGGTTGGACTCTTTTTGGGAAAAAGAGGACTATTGTATTGTAGATCAATATTTGTTTATTCCTTTGAAGTTAATGTATAAATTTCCTCTTTCTGAAATTTGAGATTCATCACGGTGTTTATGTTCAGTATGTGTTTTTTGTATATCATTTCCAGGATTATGTTTTTCTGCTATCATTGTTTGAGAGTAAGTGGTACAAATTCATCCATGTTTGATGCTCCTTTCACATTGATGATGCTTGTTATGTGTTAATGGTTACTTTTATAGAATTCATCTTCATTTTATGCTATGTTTAGTAATTAATCTTTGTGTCCTTTCTTCTAAATTTTCACTGGAGATTCATCCACTGATTGATGCATGTAGTGTAGTGGGATTTCTTCTCCTTTCCATCTCTCATTTAATATCATTTATTTGTTGAGCATAGCACCTATTTTTCCTCAAATATGCAGGAATAAACCCATCTATTGTTGAGTGTAAAAACATTGAAATTCAGGCCTTGACTCCATTGCCCAATGGTACCTTTTCCTTGCTTGTCCTACCAACCTTCATTAAAAAAAAAAAATTGTTCTTATCATAAATATAACCTTTTCAGTGTTATTGTTGAATATTGTTGGATTACTGAGAGGGGGGGTGAATCAGTAATAGAGCAATTTAATCCCTTTTAACCATATAATCCAAGTGTTATATCAATGAAGCATTATTATCCAATAACTGCAGAGT
>JZKD02S1689859.1:659412-715407 GCA_000966675.3 Picea glauca
CATCCATAAATACAATTAATGACCTTGATCATGTGCATAGAGAGGTAACTTATGGTTAAGGCATGATTTGTTTAATTTTATTGAGTTAATTTGATTAAATGCTTGATTATGTATGCTCCTAATCAATTTGATGCTTAAGCATCATGATCCGGTACTCAGTCTATTCCAGTACCAAGGCTCCACCTATTCCAGTACCAACCTGTGCTAATCCGGTACTAGACATAATTCAAAATTTTGGAAAGCTTCTAGAGGAAAATCAGGTACATGGGTTTTGTCCAGAATGATGTTTTCATGCAGGCATGTGGGAAAAAATTCACCCAGCTTGCACATGTGGAACTTCATCTCAGGGGGGATGATTCTACCAAAATTAGCAACAAAACTCAAACTGCCAAATTGCGCCTTGATTTCCGTGCACATGGGAGCATATATTTCAAAACAGAAAAATTGATTTTTAGTATTATCATCCAGCTACAGAACCTAGAAACCATTTTCAACATTTATAATTGGTTGGAAAGATATGGGTGGATCCATAACTCAAATCTGCCCAAATTGCAATAAAACCCATATTTTTGAGGATTTTATCTAAAATTGTAAATTTGAAATCCGAGCATTGGGATTCGGTCCCATACACTTCTCAATGATTATTCATGTATAAATAATCCTCATATGGCTATGAGAAAGAGTCATTAGTTTCATGATTGTTTTGTAAAGGAGAGATTTATTCTTGTGAGAAAGCTTTGAGTTAATTGCCATGTAAAAACAAAGTTTTTGATCAAAAAGGAGAATTGACTATTGTTGATTCACTATGCATCTTCTTCACTTGAGTTGATTGTCTTTTAAGCAAGGTTATTCAGCATGGGAAGGGCCCCTCATTCTGAGTAATATCCCGCTACCCTATTTTACTCTCATAGATTAGATTGCTTGTGTTTATTTTTGTATAAGTTTCATTTCTAGTTTAGTTGTTATCTTGTTGATTTGCATTCAATTTTTGTAGAGCTGTAAGTTTAGTTTCAAGTTAGCATATACATATTAGCACATGCTTAGGAATGATTCTTCAGTTGGTGTAATAGTGTTTTTCTTCTATAATTTCATTTAACAGTGTTTTCTCATTCCACCATTGGATATTGAAGTGTCTCATTACCATTCCATTCATTGATATTCATTTGTAAAATTATGCTTGGAAATCCAATAAAATAGTATACAAGAAATTGTTCTAATACCATTGCACCATTTTCTTACACTCTTATTTCTTTTACTGTTTATGAGAAATTGTCAAATCCTCAATTCGAGTGAACATAAAAGAGTGCATTTCTCATTGTCCAATCTTGTCATTAAGAAGATATCCGTTCTTCTTTCATGCATTTTCTGTAGAGCACTCTTATTTTTGTTGACACTTGTAACCATTTGAAGAATTGTTCTTGAGATCCAATTTTAGATTAATTTCACTTATTGGTCATTATTAGTTTGCTTTCATTGTGATTTGGCTTTCCCATAGTTTAGTTTCTATCGAGAATTTCAATTCCGTTTTCTTGTTTCTTTTATTGCATTTAAGTGTGGATCCTCTATAGGAAATAATCATTGAAGGACATAAAACTTAGGTAAGCTACTCGCGATTAATCACACGAACACCACCCTAAGTGCATGAAAGACTATGATCTAAGCCTTTATAGCACTAAGTTATTCCTGTGTCTCAGTGATGAATCCTTAGTGTTAATTTCCTGCAGTGTGGGTTTGAAGATTGTTTTGTTAGCTTTAGATTAGGCTAGACTAGGCTTTGATCTTGCGTTTCCTGCACCTGCACCTCGAAGCTTACGAGCCCCGGTTGATAACTAAATGTGGGAATTAATAGTGCATATATTTAGCCCCAACATTTTGGCGTCGTTGCTGAGGAGGTGCTAAAGGGATTAGACCATAGGTAGGTTGCTTTTATTTATCCAAAGCCTTGACTGTTCCTTTCATGCAAGTGTGTTTATTTTCATGCAAGATTTTTTATTATCATGCAAGTGTGGTGTGCTTTTAAGGACGACCTAAGGGTGGAGAGAAGATGATAAGACATGAGGGAAGAGCCCATGCATCCACTTTAGTGGGGTTACTCCAAAATTAGGTTGTCCTCTTCCTTTTAGTAGTTAGAATTTGTGTTTTATTAGCATTTTCCATTTTTTATATATATGAGAAGAGAAGCTAACTTGCGTGAACAAATAACTTAGTGACAGTGGGATCCTAGTAGCACGATGGCACTTCAAGTATATAATTGGTTTGCTTACATTTTCTTTTAGATTGCTTCTTTTCATTTCCTTAAGATTTAAAAAATAATAATTTGGGCACTGTAAGAACCCCCCCTCTACACTAATCCATGTGTGAAACAGGACCCATAAACTAGAAATAAGGACTCAAATATGATAAGGAGTTTGGAAGAAATATCTCCATCCTAGCAACAACTGGGATCTCAATCTCTGTATCGCAAAAAGAACAAATATTGACAGAAGTGAAGAACCTATCCGCCTCTCCAGAAGTGATAGAAAAACAAGATTTCCATAAGCTACATCCACAAGAAGATCTAGAAGCCTCCTTTAATCACCCTTTCCAAACTGTAGAGGAGACTGAAGAATCATTCAATGGAGAGAAATTGCTAGAACCTGAGATTGACGAGTCCTTAGCATGCTTCTCAACAGATCATGTATGTACTCCAAAGACCAATCATCTTGAAGAGGATAATCTGCATAGCATGGTAGAGGAGGACATTCAGTGTGACCTAAACAAAGAAGAGAAACAAGAATATAGTGATCCTATTGAAATATGGTTTCAATTAGTTGTTAGGTCACACCACTCTTATATTTTTCATTATTGCTTGATCTCATCATCAAAGAAACTGGGCCTTCATACTCCAATATGCATTAAAATTTGTCTTTTAAACCCGAGTATGGATATATTTCTAACTCTGTTACGCACATGGCTTCATTGGAAGTATTCCTATACTTGAAAGATATTTTATTTTGTTCAATTAGAGTAGGATATGTAAATAAATAAATAAATGTTGCACATAAGTACAATGCAACCTATCTTTCATACTTTTCATAAATGGGAATGTCAAAAGCTAATAAAGCAATCAGTTTAAGATCTTTTGTTCCTATAGTAGATTTCTTTTTAAAAGTTATGATGATTTTGTTTGGAATCTTATGAGAAGGGAATCTCTTCATCCTCTGAATGCACACATAATACTAGAAGGTTTTCAAAAGCGAAATAGACATCCTTGTCAACAGAAGATAACACTTAAGAGAGTGCTTCATGACCTATTTCTTCAAAATTCTTCTTTTTCCTTAAAGTTGTTAAAAATGATGCATTCATGCTTTATATTTACCTATCTATTTTAAGACCGCTATTTCACAAGGATGATTGATTAAGTGATCTTTTAATAGAAGTTGAAACTGAATGTTAATTCCAAACTATTTTATTCATAGCTAATAATTCAACTTTTGACATTTTCCCTAATGTTTTTGTTTTTAAGCATGAATAAAAATCCAGTTTTAATTAGTTCTATTCGTTTGTTTTTAGCAAGTGTTCAAAACTCTCTAAGCAACCATTTTTTAGCATCTCACATTGTTTTCATGAGGCCATGAAAAAACTTAGGCATGGGGGAGTGGTTGTTGAAACCTTCATATTATTTTGCAACTTCCGTCGGTGAGACAAAATCAACATGTTCAGTGCTAGGATTCGATATTCATTTCTAGAATTCTAGTACCATTCTATTCCGGTACTACATAATTATGTTCATCAGGTACTGAAAACAATGTTTAACTCTGCATTCATCCGGTACTATGGGAGAAGGTCTACGCTATTCTGGTACTAATGGTCATTTATGTGCTCATCTGGTACCAAAGGAGAAAATATGTGTTCATACGGAACTGAACAACATTCCTGTGCTCATTTGGTACTGTGCTTATCTAGTACTGATGGTCTCTTGTGTGCTCATATGGTACCAAAGGAGGAGTTTTTCACTATTCCAGTACTGAACCACAACTCTGCGCTATTCCAGTACTGAAGCACAACCCTGCATCCATCAGGTACTGAGGTGAAGCGATATTGGTAATGAGGTGTTGGTAGCTCTTATCCTATACTCAAAGTTTTTGCTTCTTGATTTAAATGATTCAAGTAATAAGACTTATAAACTCAAAATTTTTCATTTTACTAAAATAAATTAGACTAATTATGCAATAAACATATGGTTACTCTCAATTATTGCACACTCCCTACCATGAAATTTTGCAAGCCCTCATATATATCTCCTCGTATATTATCACTGAATTCCTTGGTGAAGTGGTTGTCGTCATGAATGAGCAAAAATCATCCATCATGTCACTCTGTTCCAATACTATATGTTCCGGTACTGCAGAAACCTACTCCATTACTTATCTGGTACTGATGCCAAAGTGATATGATCTTTGTCATGTGCTTAACATTGTTTTCACTTCAGGTAATTAGAGGTATGGGATAATATCTTCATGTTGTTTCTATCAAGGATCATTTAAGTCTTGTGTTGAATTGTTTTTACTCTCATGTACATCTTCCTCCTACATTTCTACACTCAAACCTAAATGAATCATCCTTGCTATCCTTTAAGAAGATATTTTCACATTTAGCTCTATATGATAATGGGTGCACTTGTCTGATTACCTCATTATTTTGAAGAAGTGATTGCTAATTGAAATATTCATTGAAAAGTGGTGACACCATTATGTCTAATACTAACCTAGTTGATTCAAACAAGTTTTTATCCAATTTTATCTTTACAAGTTTTTCTTTGAAGGTATTGATGAAAACCTCATGTGGTGGACCACCCTTGCAAAACCACAATGAACTTTCATGAGAACCCTAATAGGATTAACTAGAGGGACTTCTTAGTCATTATTCGAGACGTTACATTATACATTGAATAGTTGAGATTTAAATTGAATGTGGATGATGTCACCCTTGGGATAATTGCAAACAATTAATTATGTGCCTAATAACTCTAAAACACTCTCATACCACCTACCTTCCTTATACTCTAAAACTATCAATGAGCAGTATACATAATTCTAAATATTTTGAGTAATATAATAAAAAGGAAGTATCAAGAAGTACAAGTAAACCCACCAGGGTACTGAACAGGCCTGTTGGCAGTGGGGCCATGCTTGTATGGTACTAAGGTAAACCCACCAGGGTATTGAACAGGCCTGCTGGAAGCGGGGCTATGCCGGATAAAGGGAGTTGAAAAACATAAAATGACACACTTAAAACTGAACATAAACCCTTGGGTATCATTCTAAAGCAATCATTATCAAATCAAGGCTAGGAGATGACCTTTATATCTCTCGGATGATGTTCTTAAGAACCTTCAAGTATCCACTTTAGATTTATATCTTTAAAATAAATAAGTTTGCATGAGAAGTGGGACCCTCATTATATGTAATTCATCTTACTTAAACAAGAAGAGATTCATTTCTACAAACTTGGATAAGAAACAAGTTAATCATCTTGGGATGTATTCTTTTATGTGTTCCTCTCTTCAAATGATATCTAAATTAAGCTTATATCACTTTGTTTTAAAGGTAATCTAGCCAAGGGGGCCTATTAGTCAAATTCATTATGAAAACTCTTGGCCACTATCCTATAATCATATTAGAGTCGCATCCAACCCTTTATCCCAACTTTGATCAAAAACAGATTGGATAAGACTTAACTTCAGGGAATGCTTGATCGAGTGAGGAGTATCATCAATTGTGAAACTTTGAAGATCATTGTTGCATGAGGACATGCAATGACTTAAGCATGGGGGAATGTTGAGTCTCAGTATTGACACTTCTATTATCCTATATTATCTATGTCTGAGTCAATTTTACCTATGATATGTGTATCTAATTGACTATTTCATCCATAAATACAATTAATGACCTTGGTCATGTGCATAGAGAGGTAACTTATGGTTAAGGCATGATTTGTTTAATCTTATTGAGTTAATTCGATTAAATTCTTGATTATGTATGATCCTAATCACTTTGACTCTTAAGCAGCATGATCAGGTACTTAGTTTATTCCGGTACCAAGGCTCCACCTATTCTGGTACCAGCCTGTGCTAATCTGGTACTAGACATAATTCAAAATTTTGGAAAGCTTCTAGAGGAAAATTGGGTACATGGGGTTTGTCCAGAATGATGTTTTCATGTGGACATGTGAGACATAATTTTCCCATCTCGCACGTGTGGACCTCCATCTTAGGGGCAATGATTCTGCCAGAATTAGCAACAAAACTCAAACTACCAACTTGCGCCTCGATTTTTGTTCACATGTGAGCATATATTTCAAAATAGAAAAACGAGTTTTTAAGAATATCATCCAGCTACAGAACCCATAAACCATTTTCAACATTTTGAATTGGTTGAAAAGATCTGGGTGGATCCATAATTCGAATCTGCCCAAATTGCAATAAAACCCAATTTTTTGAGGATTTTATCTAAAATTGTAAATTTGAAATCTGAGCATTGGGATTTGGTCCCATTTACTTCTCAATGATTATTCATGTATAAATAAGCCTCATATGGCTATGAGAAAGATTCATTAGTTTCATGAATGTTTTGTAAAGGAGAGATTTATTCCTGTGAGAAAGCTTTGAGTTAATTGCCATGTAAAAATAGAGTTTTTGATCAAAAAGGAGAACTGACTGTTGCTGATTCACTGTGCATCTTCTTCACTTGAGTTGATTGTCTTTTAAGCAGGGTTATTCAGCATGGGAAGGGCCCCTCTTTCTGAGTAATACCATGCTACACTATTTTACTCTCATAGATTTGATTGCTTGTGTTTATTTTTGTATAAGTTTCATTTCTAGTTTAGTTGTTATCTTGTTGATTTGCATTCCATTTTTGTAGAGATGCAAGTTTAGTTTCAAGTTAGCATATACATATTAGCACATACTTAGGAATGATTCTTCAGTTGGTGTAATAGTGTTTTGCTTCTATAATTTCATTTAACATTGTTTTCTCATTCCACCATTGGATATTGAAGTGTCTCATTACCATTCCATTCATTGATATTCATTTGTAAAATTCTGCTTGGAAATCCAATAAAACAGTATACAAGAAATTGTTCTAATACCATTGCACCATTTTCTTACACTCTTATTTCTTTTACTGTTTATGATAAATTGTCAAATCCTTAATTCGAGTGAACATAAAAGAGTGCATTTCTCATTGTCCAATCTTGTCATTAAGAAGATATTCATTCTTCTTTCATGCATTTTCTGTAGAGCAATCTTATTTTTGTTGACACTTGTAACCATTTGAAGAATTTTTCTTGAGATCCAATTTTAGATTAATTTCACTTATTGGTCATTATTAGTTTGCTTTCATTGTGATTTGGCTTTCCTATATTTTGGCTTCTATTGAGAATTTCAATTCCATTTGCTTGTTTCTTTTATTGCATTTAAGTGTGGATCCGCTATAGGAAATAATCATTGAAGGACAGAAAACTTAGGTAAGCTACTCGCGATTAATCACATGAACATCACCCTGAGTGCATGAAAGACTGTGATCTAAGCCTTTATAGCACTAAGTTATTATTGTGTCTCAGTGATGAATCCTTAGTGTTAATTTCCTGCAGTGTGGGTTTGAAGATTGTTTTTCCATCTTTAGATTAGGCTAGACTAGGCTCTGATCCTGCATTTCTTGCGCCTACACCTTAAAGCTTATGAGCCCCGATTGATAATTAAATGTGGGAATTAATAGTGCATATATTTAGCCCCAACAAGAATCCTTTTCTAGATTCCCTCTCACTACTACTTGAGCATACCAAGAACTACCTTATATGGATACCATCCACCTATGGATGTCAACTTGACCCATTGGTCATCTAGAAGTGTCTCAACACTTCCTTTACCACATTCAAGATCAACATTTCATAAACCATTTTACCTCATTTATAATGAATTTTAATGTCTAATAACATTTGGACTATTTCCTTAAATCCCAAATACAATTTTCGAAGTATGTTACTTACTAAGTATTTTAATACAGAACTCTAGAGTATCTCTATATCATAATTAGTCTTGGGTAGAAAGTCCATCTCTTTCTTTGAAAATTTTGTATAGGTTCTAGTTGTTTTTCCTATTCTCATTAAAATAGAATATAGGTTGTAAATGTAGATCAACCTTAACCATTACACCCAAAATTCCTCCTTCTGTTCAACAACAGTGAGGGACAGGGGTCACTCTCCTCCTCCCATAGGGATTTGGGAAAATTAGTTTTCTATCCACCAAGCAATGGAGGTGTTTTTGATTTATCACTCAATAACTCCATATTTATGCATATTTGTTTATCAACTTGATTAGAAAAACATTGCCAAGCAATTACTGCACCCAAAAACAACTTTGTTTCTCAATTTCCTTTATATCTAGAGAGTTGCACATGCTCTCCCTTTTCAAAAAATGGTCACGAGACCCATTCCTCTTGCTTAGAAATGCCCTTAAGTTAATAGGGATACACACTTCCTTAGCACAACCATGATCTTTTGAACTTTCTCATGTCATTTCACTTCTTCCATGAGGTTCATTCTCAATCCTCATGACTTCTTTTATTTTACAATGAAGTTTTTCAGTTATAATATGTCAAGTAGGTTGATCTCACCTACTCCAATAAGGCCTCTAAACATGGAGGATTGTTCTCCCAATTCTAAATCCTTCATTTAATAAACACTTTTAATTAATATAGGCCTCATAAGACCACTTTTTAGGAAATTCATGCCACCTATTTAGTCCATTTTCCTTCTGGACTCAAGTACTCCTTAAAATAGATTTATGCCATTTGCATCCAAGTTTCATGATTAATGTACCTCGACATAATCCCACTTTTGTAGGACTGGATATCATTTCTCAAAAAGAAATGATAGGTTATTTTGCCACAGTCTAACATGATTCAATCTCGTTGGGTAAAATACCAACTAAATTTTAATCTGCATCCTTCTCCTCAAGGAACTTATGAAAATAATTTCCATATGACATTAATACTCTCAAAAAGATCATCTTAGACTTGGTAAAATAGTCTTATGACTGTTCTCCAACCCATCTAGGCCTATGTTTGAATCATGTTTTGCTAGATAGGGTAGGGCAAGGTGCCTTCTCCCTTAAAGTTTTATAAGAAAGAAAAATAATCACTTGACTCTTTCATGAGCCCAAGCAGGCCAAGTGTTATTTCCCACTCTAATACCAATTTGTAACACAATGAATCCCTTACGTACCCTTTTAAGGGATGGGATATAAATTTTTCTCTTTCCTATAACTTCTCTGAGTTCCTCGAAGAGAGGCACCATTTCCTTCTACTCTCTGAGAGCTTTCCAACGACTAAAAGCTCAATCAAAACTGAGTTTTGGTTCAAAAGTTAATGCCTTTTGAATTTTTCGGGGTGTTATTGGACAATGGCCATCCCCTTCACCACGTGGCATCCACATGGATTCAATTTCCTTGTACCATCCAACATGGAACTGTCACGGCCCCGATCGTCATCCTTTTGAAATGACATGGCTATGGAAGGAGGGTTTACAAGGGAAAAATCTCCGCCAAGTCGTCATGATATTATCCGCTCCCAGAACCTCGATGCTTATTTTTTCTCCCTTTTTACCTTACCATGGGATCGATGCCGAAACCTATTCCTCTGGACTTCAGCCTTTCCATGCTCTTTTGTATAGTGCTAAAGCTTCCTAGAGACTCGAAGTCTTGAAGCATCTCTCTACTCTAGAATCTATGGTGGAGCTCTATCCACCTTTGTATCTAATGGTTAATATTTACCCACACTTAACCAATCATTTGGACTTGAATAGAGGCGTGGGGTCCCATACCTAATTTGTGTCCAATCCCACAATGCCATATGGAGCTATCTAGACACACCACATCACCATGACGCATGCGGGCCCATCCTATTGGAGCTCGACACTACAAAATGGGAACTTTGGCCTGGGCTCATCCTCCGAAGTTCTGAACCCCAGAGTCCTTCCATGTGGCTTCGACCCTTCATCCCTTTTTGGATCTTGCGTATTATCACTCCAAACACTCAGAGTTATGAAGTCCTAAACTCCTTGAGCAGGTCCCTATTGCATATCTGGCATTCTACATGGGTGTCCCTACTACCATATGCCACCTAGAAGATACATGGAGATGATGCTATGTTGACATGTGGTACCCATCTCTCCAAATCTATACCATATATGATAAATTAGTAGGACATGTGGCTTAGCCATGTACTGACATGTAGTGGCTCTGTCACACAGTGAGACTCCACCATGTACTTTGTCCACATCGTCTTCTAATGTCACTCTGGCCTTCGGGGAAACTCCACACTTTTCATCTTGAATCACCTAAAGTGAGGTTTAGTCAAGAGCCGAATAATGATTGGACGACCCATAATATTCCTTAGTTTGATCAAATGGAAGACATTTGGCAAAAGACAAGGGTGACACGTGGCCCAATCAAGTGGTGATATGTGTCAAGGTCTATTTGACACATAAGGTTTGTGAAAGTCATGAATATGAGTGACATGTGGCACACATACTATGGGTTCACATCACCCTAGGTGACATCAGTATGCCACATCACTCCAGCGTTCGACGCTTCGAAGATATTCTCAATAACCAACATGTCAAACCTCCAAGAGTAGGAATTCACCAGAGTAATTTATGTTATCATGTCACTAGGCTCGATCTAATGGTCGAGAAGGGTCCCGAAGGATCCTTATATCCACGATCCAAGTTAATTCACGAGTTCAACATTCATAGGTTCTGACTATTTAACACCTTTTCTCTCCTAGAGTAGGTCAACACTAGACTGACCATGGTCTAGATCCAATGGTTAGAAGAGATCTTGAAGCATCCTCATATCGATGGTCCTTGTCGCTTCGTGACTTCGATGTTTGGGGGTTTCTCTCATTTAACACTCTTTTTCTCCCATAGTAGGTCAATGATGAATGACCATGATGTAGATCCAACAGTCAGGGTAGATCTTGAATACACTCATATCTACGACTCATATTACTTTGAGACCGAGAAGTGGAATGAGGTTTAACAAGGGGATGAATCTCACGATAACATCTAAATGACCACCAAGTGTCAGCCGACCATCAAGTTACTAGTCCGATAGGTTGCCTTAGGTGCATTTGGACGTTGCAATGTTCATTCACCCTAGATCTTTGGACTCCTGGAGTCCTGAATAACATAACTCATTTTTGAGTGTAGAGAAGGGTTCCATGGACCTGGTCCTATGGAGATTTTCCAAGCTCCAAAGGCTACACTCATAATTCTTAGCCAATATTTGGTTAAGACCATGGGCATGAGCCCATGGTCTCTTTGATGACTGGTTTGAAGGAAGCGCCTTCCATTCACAAAAATTAAGTTCTAAAATAGAGGAAAGTATTTTTGAGGGATCAATGGGACTGAAGCATTCCAGTGAAGTCTTCCCCAACTCTTACATTACAAAATAAATCCTTGGGGAAATTCCCTTAAGGATTTTCCAACCAGTACAAAAACCATAATATTATTCCTAATTTCATTTGAAGACCCATGTCTAATAGTTCTCTTACTACTAAGTACAGGAAAACATAATCTGAAGAACAATAAGCATTACTAATATTAATCATGAAATGCAAATTTCAGTCATAGAAACAAACATCCCACCACTCATTTCAATTCTAGTACACAGGGTGTATGAAATATTTATCTATTACATTCGATCATCGACCAACTAACTATGGGTGTCTGCCTTTCCACTCAACCATAGGCTCATAGAATTCATTCTTAGCACTCTATCCACCCCTGTGCAAAGCCATGATATCACTAGGAAACTTTTGCAGTTTCTCAGAGGTCTTTTTCTGTCATAGCCTTTGCGAGGTTTATCAGATGCTCCCTCAGCATCAAGCTCATGACCTTCTTCTTAGGTCATGTTTTCTACAAACTCTCAAAGATCCGTTCTTTTGTTCTCTCCAGTAACCAGAACAACTTAATCTTCCAGTTCTTCTTCTCAGCTGGAGAGCCCTCACCCACTCTTCCTGTTTTTTTTGGAATGATATGGTTCCCCTTATTTTTCTCAATATTTCTTCTCTTGCACATGCTCTCCTTTTTCCCCAGGGAGTTTTTGGACCTGTCATGTTCCTTCTGTTAGAAGGAACTCGGGTTACTGTGGGCTTGCAGGAAAAATGCACTCTGTGGTACTTTGGGCTGACAATTTCCTGTCTCCTCAGCCAGAATCTCCAGGCTTCCATTCATTGGGGTAGTTGATTGTTCAACCACCAGTCCTTATTTCATTAACTGGTTTTTCTTTTGGATCAGGATGAGGCTTATTATTTCAGCATGGATAATTTGGGTCATTTTGACATAATGAACCCTCTCTACAGTTTCCTCACTCTTTCCTCTAGTGATATCATGGCTAGTACTTCAAGGCTTCACCCCCACAATCACTTATTGCAAATATAAACAATAATACATTTACATTGTTCACATGCCATAACATGGTAATCATAATTAATGATTAATTACAATTTGGGGGAAACTGACGTATTACATGAAGTAATGTGTATCCCACCTGAGTAGGGTTCCTAGTATATCAAATTATCTTATTTCTTGCATCACGACACCTGCCCCAAACACTTAAGGCCTAGGGAAAGGAGAGAACTCGGGCTAAAATACACTCAGTATTATCTCATTAATTTTGTACTTTTACGAAGGAATTGAGATGGTGTGTTTTTAATATTTCTCAAAAAATATGATGTTGAGAGAGTGTTATAGGAACTTCATGATGGTTCAGCAGGGGGACATTTCGCAGGAGAAACCACATCCCACAAAATTTTGTGGGTAGGAATTATTGGCCAACTTTTTTCAGGGATGCACACGTATATGTTAGGAAATGAAAGTGTGTCAATTTAGTGTTGGAAAAGAGAAAAGGGAAGCCATCCCATTGCAACCAGTGACAATTTCCAGACCTTTTGAGAAATGGGGGATAATCATAATAGGATATATAAATCCAAATTCATCAAAACAACACAAATACATACTTACGACAACTAAATACTTTACGAGGTGGTCATAATCTATTCCCCTCACTCATGTCAATGAAAATGTAGTGATATAGTTTTTGGAGCAACATATCATGACAATATTTGGGGTACCTTATGTTTGGTATTTGATAATGCTGCATATTTCTTTTCTACTCTCTTATCTAAATTTTCTTTATATAAATGGATTATTCTACGGTATTTTTCCAAATATTATCCATAAGGGAATGACATCACCAAGTCTACTAATAAAAATCTGGTAAGAATCCTTAAGACGAAAAGTTGAAAATCACCGAAACTAGTACAATGCACTTCATAATGCTCTATGGGCTTAGATGGTAACCCCTAAGGAAGATCTCAATAATTCTCCCTACTTTTTGGTGTATGGACAAGAGGCCATCCTAGAAACTAACCTATACCTCCCATCTTTGCAAATTTCTCAGTCCTCAAGAGGACAAACCTTATCTATCATGCAACAAAGGATTGACTCCCTCCTTATGGTTGAATAAGAACGAGAAGAGGTTAGGCATAAGTTTGCAGCCCGTCAATTGTTATAGGAATTTTTTCCACACTCTATGCATCATACTTTGGTGGCCTTCCCTTTCCCTATGTAGACTCAATTCCCCCATTTTGCTTAATACAAAGTCAAAAATTCAATTTTTGTTCATATACGTGGGCTATAGTTAGACAACCTACGCATGCACATGTTGCTCCATTACAACCCGCATACATTGAGTTTTGTGCTCAAAATTAAAAATATTTTGGGTTTTCCATGCCAAGTCACGAGATACATACCCTTTGTCCTTTTATATGATGGAAACACTCTAAACCAACCATTCATTTCCATTTGAAGGCTATAAATTGAGCCATATACAAGCCTTGAGAAAAGGAGAAAAAGTTGAGAGCAAATACACTCTCAAGAAATTTCACCTCATATTGAGTCTACATCCCTTTGTCCTTTGAGTCTAAACTGTTGATATTTTGGTATCTATGGGAGGTATTAACCTCCATGGATAAACCTTTGAGTATAATAGAATATTCCAAAAGCAAGAGAAAACATAAACAAATGTGTGAAAAACTTGGATGATAAGTTGGCTCCGAAAAATAAGAAATATTGAAGTATTATATGTAGAAAAGGATAGGTTGGACCTGCTTGAAGAGACACATGTTCAATTGGCCATATTAGTATAAATAGGAGGCACTCCAACTCATTTGTAGACACACTTAGTCATACATAAGCAAGGCACAAGTGTTGATGAGGAGCTGCAACAGCTCCAGGTGTGCAGTAATTATTGTTGGCACAGGGGCAGACCCATGGTTCAATGCTGCAATAGTGCACCAAAAAAACCCTAACTACCGACCCTTTCGAAAACACCTACAAAGAAGATGAAGTCTCACCTGAGGTAGAGGTAGGGGTGGTTGTAGGACTTAGGTGTCTGCAACCTTAGCTGGGACACATATATGTGATTATAACACTTAATAGAGCACTTAACACCGTTAGTTCATCATTATCTAACCAATATCTACTCTGCAGAGAAAATAGAGCATCACAACATTCACCCTGATCTAAGGTATATAATAACTTAGCAAAGGAATTGGATCAAATCTAGCATATTCAAGCACTAAGCAAGGTCACAAATGTCATATCTAGCATCCAGATTCATCATAGGCACAAAGAAAAAATAGATCTATCTATCTATATCAAAGCACTTAGCACATAACACATAAACACATTATAACATCGCACAGAGAAGAATAACACAGTATTTACGTGGTTCACCCCCACCCTGGGGCTACGTCCACCAACTCTTCTTCTTTATTAGCTTCTTCAATGGGTTACATGCATAGAGCCTCAAAACCTTACTCCACATAGGACAAAATATTTGCAGAGCTCGCTAGATCCTCCTTCCTTGCGTTGTAGCACAAAGCCCTCCACGGTCTCTTACAATGAAGTGCACTTGGCTCTACAAGTATCACACAGTATGCACAAAGCCTTACACTTCTTGATCACACAAATCCCACTCTTAGCACTTAGCCAACTTGAACAACACTTGCACACTAATAGACTACTTCTTACATTTCCTAGCCTTCTATTTATACATACAAAATAGGCCTAAACATGGGTAAACCCATGGGCTGACATCCCATTCATGTTACATATTCCCAATTACCAAAAAGGACCCAAAAAGGGGCCAAGATCCTGCGATCTCTGCTTTGTCTTGTGATCCATCTTTGGCAGGTTGTCGAAGTCCCAAAATAGGTCCACTTGACCAAGGATCTCCCAAAACTTGGTCAAGGGCCAATAGGCCCCCAACACTCACCTGTGACTCATACCGAGTCACTCTGGTATGACTAGTTATGCTTTGAATGCCTCAATCTTGGCTCAAGCTGCTTTGACCTGTTGTTGTGCTACGACCTCCTTTTCAATGAACTTTTGGATGAATGCATCATTGATAGGTCCCTCTAGACATTGTTCTTCTGTAGTGAGAACCTGCTCTAACTCTCCTCCTTGGCCTTATACCTCTGTGAACAACTGATAGGCCTTATATTGCATAGGTTGGAGTTCTAGGTTATCTCCATAACTCTGATATAGATAGTATGGATTTGTTGTTGTTCAGTGCATTTCTCTTGGGAGAGCTTCATTCTTTCCACAAATGACAGGGACTTCATCTACGCCTGTATTTTTTTGTCTTGATACTTCGCCTCTTGGAGTTGTGACTCTAGTGCTCTTAATTTTGGACTCTCAACGAGTCGTTCATATGTCAAGGCACTGCAATCAGTAGGTTGCTTACATTCTAGGGTAAGAACCTTGATCCTTTCAATTGCGCTCTTGGCGGTTTCTTCCCTTTAGTCTCTTACATCTTGAGGGGTCTCGAGTACTATGCGTAGCTCCAAATCTACTATGCGTTGTTGTAGCTGCTGGATCACTTCTTCAAGTTATGCTACTTTCTATGGAACTTTCTCTTCGACCTTTACTTCTATGACTGTCATAGAGAAAATTTCTCTATTGACCATTTCCTTTACTTCGAGTTTCTCTGCAAGCAACTGTTCCTTTTCTTGCTATAGTTGGGATTTTTCTTCATCAAACTTCACTTGGAGAGAAATCTTTTCCTATTTTGTAGCACTGCGTTTCTCTACAAAGACTCCATGTACTTGTGTAAAATATTGGGTGGCTTTCTTTGTTTCTTCTTGAGCTCATCGAAGACAGGATTCAACTGTATCAGCTAGGTGGTGGAGTTGAGCTGGCTCATCTCCCATTTCTAGCTCTCCTGACGTAGTGGGGACTGCGCGGCTGGACTATAGGGTCTACTGTACCCCTCGAAGTTCAGTATCGATTTGATCATACATCTCCTCTTTCTTTGCGTCTTGTTTCTCTATTATTTCCAGCAAAGCATCTTGTAGGACTGTTATGAGGAAGTAGAAGTCATCATAGGTGAGGACGGTTTGCATCTTGGTCATGGTGGCCTTCAATTTATTCTAGGAGGAAGATTTCAGAGGTGAACCTTTCCTCTTCATCAGGGGATCAGCCTCATCACCTTGTTGTTGTTTGACCTTTTTGTCATTCAACTCTTCTCCATCACCTCCTTTCTCTGGTGAGATGAAATCAATCTTCACAGACGCGCAATCTAAATCCTGAACCTCTTCAGTTTTCTTTGTCCTGTTAGGTCCAAGTGTATCCTATGCAATTTCAGGGCTGTCGATGTTGGATATCTCCATAGGGTCTATTGGAATGAGGAGGTTTGTCGACCAATCCTTGGTGATCTCCTCCAGATCCTCCTCTATTAGCTTATATTAGGATTGGAGTTGTTTCTTGTGTTCATCAACGCGCGCTGTGATGTAAATAAAATGTTGGTCTTCACTGAACTTCGTCAAGGGCCTGAACCAATGTAGAGTGTTTGGAGTGATACAAGGCTCGGACTGGATGGTTGTCTTGATATGGTTGTATTAGGTATGAAAAATAACATTGGACAGCCACTATTTATTCATATCGCTTGAGTACCACAATGTATTGAACTTCACAGCCAATGGTTCGAAAGGCTTGATGTCCAGGAAGGTCACACCTTCTGTCATCTCTTAGGAAATAAAAGTGATTAGGATCAATAGCCAGCTGAAATGAAATTTGTACCCTTGATCCCGGGCTTCTCTGCAATCAAGTTCTAATTGGTTCACTAGGTAATTCAACCAGTTTATCTGAAGTCTTTCTGCGCACTTCCCTGCGAGGTCGACTACAAAACCAATGTCTTGGGTGGGTTGGTTTTTTCATACTAACTTCCCTGCAATCAATTGACATGCGAGGTGCACTGTGTCGCTCTGGATATAATCTACATTGTAGCCTTGTGTGCCCTTCTCCACATCGCCATAAGTGTCCTTGATCCATTGTGCTAGAGAGTGATCCATGGATTTTCCGAGGTAAAACTCTTGTGGATCAGGTCCTTGCATACTTAACCCCATGATTCGATTGATCAAAGTCATATAAACTTTTATTTGATGGTTTATCCACAAATAACTTCCATGGTAAGAAGACAACAATAGTTTGACACATGCATTCACCTCTTGGTGTCGTTTGAAGTGAGGAATCTCCATGACATTGAGTAGGGTGGATTGCATGAGGTTATGAGTCCACGACTAGGGGATTATCTTCGAATTCGTCCCCTTAGTCTGGGTTAGGTACTTATGTAGGGAAAGCATGTTATAAACTTTGCAATCTTTGAGGTTGAAGTTGCTAGACTTCAACACCACAATCTTATCTTGGTCTGCTTGAACTGCATGGATCCCCTTCAAGAGGTACACAGTGACCAAGGCGTACTCAAAATCTCTAGGTATGTTGTCTCAATTTATTGTGCTACTTAGAGGTGGTAGATAGGCGGGTAATATGGTAGGGATCAATTTAGCATTCGCTAGATCATCCCTGTGCTTGGTTCATTTTTCATCAGATGGTCGGGATGGTCCATGTCGGCCCTCGACCAAGTTTTGAGGAATACTTGGTCATAGTTGACCATTTGGTACTTGAACTTTCTGTTGAAGATGGATCGCATAGTGAATCAGAGATCACAGGATCTTGCCACTTTTTGTGGAACCTTTTTGGGTTTTTTTGGGAATATTGTAACGGGAAAGGGATGTCGGCCCTTGTTTAGGCCTTTTTCTATGTATAAATAGAGGTCCAGGCCATGTAAGAAAAGAGGCCCTGTCTAGTCGATGGCTTAGTGCATAAGTTGGATCTATGTGATCAGAAGTCTATGTGACTGTAAGAGCTTTGTGAATGCTATAATAGTGCTGAGTGCATAGAGTGTGAGAAGGATTAGTGCTTGGATCCACCCGGGGAAAGAGGATCTAGTGAGCTGCGCAGATATCTTGTCCTGTGTGGGGTAAGGGTCATTGAGGCTCCATGCTATAACTGCTTGACCAAGATAATATAAATAAGACTTTGTGTATGTAGCCCCAGGGTGGGGGTGAACCACAGTAACTCTGTGTACTATGTTGATGTGTTTGTCTCTCTCTTGCTAAGTGCTCTGATATGTTTAGATAGATTTATTGATGCTTTGTGCTTATGAGATATGAATGCATGCTAGATATGATACATACGATGCTAAGTGCTTAATCTATTGAGTATAACCTGTTTATCATTGCTAAGTTCTATATCTGAGTAATTAATGTAGTGCTCTATGCTTTCTGTGAAGTGTATTGATGAATGTATGCTAGGAAATAATTGATGCTAAGTGTGTTGTAAGCAAGATAATCATAGATTTGTGTCCCAGCTAAGGTTGCATACACCTGAGTCCTGCAACCACCCCTGCCTCTACCTTGGGTGATATTCCATCTACTTTGCAGGTGTTGCTGAAAGGGTTGGTCGTTAGGGATTTGTTGGTGCACTCTTGAGCGTTGAACTCTGGGTCTGCCCCTGTGCCAACAATATGGCTCCACGAACAGTGGAAAGAGAGGCTAGAATTCCTCTTGTCGACGATGCTTGTATACCTGTAGACATCGACATGACTCTTTCATTCATGAGATCGATCAAAACTTCTTCAAAAACTTTCTCTGCAGTGCTCAACTCATCTGACATACATGCTTGGGGTTAACAATCTCGGGTTTGAGGGGTAACTCAGACATAGTAATGAGATAGAGAGAAAGAGTGCGATGATCATGCTATAAACTTGACTTAGTCTATGGACTCAAATTCTTAATTGGAAAAAGTGTTCTCGGTGCGTGGCACGATGGGATAAATAGGTAACTCAACAACGAGTCTCTTGCAACGGGTATGAAGGCTTCATTAACTCTATTCTCTCTATTATGGTGCGGTCCCAATGGTTGGATGGTGAGATGGCTATCCATAAATGGATTTATATCCTTTCAGAGCATTGATATAATAGTTATAATGTCCCCAATGGCTATATTGCTTTGTTATGACGAAGTGTCATACATCGTTGTTCTGATATCCTGACGAAGCTCCAATTTTACAAAATTTTCTTCTGCAAGGTTTCCTCTGGAACCTTTTGCAACTTGTTGATCTTAGCTCACTTCTTGCTTAGATTTCTAGCCTTCTTCTCAATGATTTTCATCTTGATGTGCCTTTTTCCATTCCCATCCTTATCTTCTTTTGGCATAGTTACTTCGCATTGTTGAGATTCCTTCCTAAGATTCAAGGGTGACCCTTCTTCTCCATCTGGAATAGGTACTTCAATCTTCAGTTGTTCTTCTAGTGTGCTTGCAATTTTGACATCTATGTCTCTGGTGTTAAATGGATTTGATATGTTCTTCTATTCTTCAATCAAGTGTGCAATCCTTCTAGTCATGAATTCTTTTAATTCTTGCTTCTATTGTTCTAAAACTTCTTCTTCTTCTTGCCTTCTGTCTTGATCTCTTTTAATCCAAGGTTTTTCTAGTATCATGGTGAAGGGGGCACTGTTCTCGATAAATTTAATAATCTCAAAATCTTCTTTTGTCGAAGTTCCATTGACATTCATAGGTATCTGGGTGAGCTTTCCACATAGGTTTATGAACTTTCCTTTGAATAGTCCTATTTCTCCTAGTGAAGGAATCATAGTAGGCTTCCCTATATCTTCCCACGTTCTCTCTGTCATGATATTCACCTGTGTTTCCTCATCCAGAACATAGTCAATGTCAAAGTCTCCTATTCTTGCTTCAAGGCATTCTTTTTCTTTGAAGATCTCTGATAAGTTGACATGTTGGTGGTCATTCAAGGTTTCTTTTATTTGCAGTAATATAGCCTCTAATTCTTTCTGGGATTTTGTCATAATCTTAGTTTCTAGATCCGCCTTAGGGTTTTCTTGTCTCATGTTCATTCCTTCAAGCTTAGAAATCATTCTATAACAATTCAATACTTCATGGTCCATAGCTTTACAACAAAGAAAACTAGGTCTTCTCCTAGGGAATTCCTTAGCAATATGCTTGGGTTTTCTGCAACTGTAACAAAGGGTTAATCCTCTCTTTCATTTAAATGATCCCTAACTTTTACTGTACTGCGCACTAGGATCATGGTAGCTAACCTGCAAAAAATTCTTTCTAGGATCTTGCATACACTTATTAGTCCAAATATCATTTCTATGCATAGGTATAACATATTTTTCACTATTCTTATTAGATTTACTCATATCAAATCTTCTTTCATCTATTAATACCCTAGTTTTCAAGTTAGGACAAAATCTATCAAACATACCTAGATTCATAATTTTGAAACAAAAACTTCCACTAATGTTACTTCTACATAGCACAAAGCTTTCATATCTAGAACTTTTTCACTATTCTTACCTTTATCATAGCACATAGCTTTCAGATCTTACCTCTTTTAATCAAGAATTCTCACTTTTACCTTTCTTAGGGCACAAAGCTTTTGGATATTACCTCTTTTATTCAGATCAGACTTCTTTTCCTTAGCAGAGAACTTGCCAAACTAGTAGAGTAATGCACACTAGAGAAATAGATCTATGCATAGAGCTTTCACAATTTCAGATCAGATCTTTGCAAAAATCTTCTTCTTCCTTAGTTCTTAGCAATCACAGTTTCATGTCCCGAAAACAAAACCATTTGTTGGGACAGGAGCAGACCCAGGGTTCAACGCTACAACAGTGCACCAACAAAACCCTAACTACTGGCCCTTTCAACAACACTTGTGAAGAAGATGAAGTCTCACATGAGGTAGAGGAAGGGGTGGTTGCAGGACTCAGGTGTCTGCAAACTTAGCTGGGACACAGATATGTGATTATAAAACTTAATAGATCACTTAGCACCATTATTTCATCATTATCTAACCAATATCTACTCCGCAGAGAAAACAGAGCATCACAAAATTCACCCTAATCTAAGGTATATAAGCACTTAGCAAAGGAATTAGATCAGATCTAGTAGATTCAATCACTAAGAAAGCTCACATATGTCATATCTATCATCTAGATTCATCATAAGCACAAAGCACAAATCTATCTATCTATCTATATCAAAGCACTTAGCACATAACACATAAACACATCAGAACATTGCACAGAGAAGAATAACACAGTATTTACGTGGTTCACCCCCACCCTGGGGATACGTCCACCAAATCTTCTTCTTTATTAACTTCTTCAATGGGTTACATGCACAGAGCCTCAAAACCTTACTCTGCATAGGACAAAAGATCTGTGCAGCTCGCTAGATCATCCTTCCTTGCGTTGCAACATAGATCCCTCCACGTTCTCTTACAATGACATGCACTTGGCTCTACAAGTCTCATACAGTATGTACACATACTTACACTTCTTGATCACACAGATCCCACTCTTAGTACTTAGCCAACTTGCACAACACTTGCGCACTAATAAACTAATTCTTACATTGCCTAGCCTTCTATTTATACATACAAAGTAGGCCTAAACATGGGTAAACCCATGGCCCGACATCCCATTCACGTTACATATTCCCAAATCCCAAAAAGGACCCAAAAATGGGTCGATATCCCATGATCTCTGCTTCATCTTGCGCTCCGTCTTTGACAGGATGTTGAAGTCCCAAAATAGGTCAACTTGACCAAGGATCTCCCAAAACTTGGTCAAGGGCCGACAATTACCTGTTTAGTCTTTTGGTACTCTATCTTGTGTGTTACCTATGGAGAAGGTGCACTACCCTGGTTTATCTATTGGTTCTAGTGTGGCTTCCCAAAATCATTCTATCTAGCAAAGGTTAAGGTGCTCGAGGGTGGATTTGTGCCTATGGTTGGGTGAAAATGGTGTAGCATTGTCTATGGTAAGAGAGCACAATATTCTAACAGTTTATGGGTCCACACCACCTTTGGAATAGTCTAACTGCTATAATTTATATCCACAACTCTCTGTCAAGCTCATTGTAGCACAATTGTAGTTGCAGCTAGGGTTTCTGATCTTGCAACAACAACAAACCATAACTTGATTATTCAGGCACTTTAAGTGAAGTGTTTGGAATAATTCTTGGATATCCTAGTGTGCCTTAACCCAGTGCATCTCTTGGTTCCCTCAGCCATAAAAAATGTCAAAGTTGAATTTTTAGGTCAAAGTCAATTTTTGAATGGTCAAAGTCAAAAGACTGGTCAAGGTCAAAGTCAAAGACAATCATGAAGTCCTCCATAAAATCAGAGTGACACAACAAAAGCATGGTCTCTTGGTAGAGCATGGAAGACAAGGATTGACATCATCCTTACAAAGAATGAAGGGAAAAATTATGGAACCATAGACTGAAGAGTAGGTGTCAAAGGATGAAGAGTTTGATTTTTGGAGCTTCCAAACACATGAGTGTGGAGTAGGAGAAACAATAAAAACAAACTACCGCAGATATAAATCTCTATAAAGAGAAGGGATCTTTGTCCAAGAAGCAATCATAGAGCCATAAAGATCTTAGAACTAATACATTCAGAGGAACAACACACTCTCCAAGTTGGAAAGAGTACTTGTCAAGCAACTCAAGCAAAACAATAGCAAAACTCCAGGTTTTCATATCAGGTTTGATATTTTTATTTCTGCTTAAGTATTGCAATCCTTTATATTTTATTAATTCCAGGAACAAATGAATACTTAGTAGCATGTACTATTAATGTAAATGATAATTGTACTTAATTGCAATATGAACTAACATTTCCTCTAGGAGATATTTATTGTTCTTGTTCTGAGGAAGGATACATGGTAATTCTATAATTAATTACCATGAAATGTATATGTTCTTATACAAAATGCTATTATATTGGAAATGATTTTTCTATTGTTGTTCTTGTTTTGGATAGGTTATCCTATGTATTCCAGGAAGGTTACCACATAAACAAAGAATTGAAAGGACTCTGAGGGAGTCAAACATCAAGGGGAGTTAATGATCAGGAAGAAGCAAGGTTTCATGATACTTTGCAGGATGCATAGGGGCATGCAATAGATGGAAGTGTGGTTTAAGGATTCTATTAGTTAGAGGGAATTGATGGAATAATTCGAAAATAAGGATATTGTAGGCTTCATGTCGAGTTATAGGCCTTTGTGCTGAGTTATAGGCTTTGTGTTGAGTTGTAGGCATTGTGTCGAGTTGTAGGCTTCATGCTGAGTTATAGGATTCATGCTGAGTTGTAGGCCTTGTGCCGAGTTGTAGGTTTCATGCTGAGTTATAGGATTCATGTTGAGTTGTAGGCCTTGTGCTAAGTTGTATGCTTCATGCTAAGTTGTAGGCCTTGTGCTGAGTTGTAGGCTTCATTTTGAGTTGTAGGCTTCATGCCGAGTTGTAGGCCTTGTGCCGATTTGTAGGCTTTATGCCGAGCTATAAGCTACTCCAGTGAGATGGTCTAGTATGCCAAGTTTTTTCTACACCAATGAGACATTCTAGTACTCTAGTGGTGTAGTCGAGAACCTGTATGGTTGTGATGGTGTTGCTCATAATATGATCTGGATGATCATGAGATAGCATGTGTATCTCTAGTGATGCTACCAATCTGCAAGACCATGTAGGTCTTTCCCATTCCCTGTGATATGGATGGATAATGATGATAGTAATGATGATACTCATGACATTGGTGTAGCCATGGGTGAGAACATCATGCGGGTGTAGCCCGTGAATATGATGGTGACACACACTACAAGGTGTATCTCTAGTGTTATCTAGAGGGTTGTGGCCCCTAGATGAGATTGAAAGGTCCACATGGGTGTAGCCATGTGTGACGTAATGATGCTACCAATAGAACGATCTATGTAACCATGAAGAGAGGATCATGGCGTACTGAGAAAGGCTGTGAATACCAAAAGGGAACATCATGGTTAAATACCTCCCTAGCTAAGAGGGAGTGTTGATGTTTTGGTAGTTGCGAGAGGTATTAACCTCCATGGATAAACCTTTGACTAGAATAGAATATTCTGTAAGCAAGAGAAAACCTAAAAAAACATGTGAAAACCCTAGAAGACAAGTTGACTTAGCATAATAAGTAATATTGAAGTATTATATGCAGAAAAGGATAGGTCGACCCTCCTTGAAGAGACACTTGTTCACTTGGCTAGGTTAGTATAAATAGGAGGCACTCTAGCTCATTTGTACACACACTCTGTCATCTAGAAGCAAGTTACAAGTATTGAGGAGGAGTTGTAGTAGCTATAGGTGTGAATTAATTCCCTATTTGGTCTTTTGGTACTTTATCTTGTGCGCTACCTCTAGAGAAGGTACGCTACCCTAGTTTATATGTTGTTTCTAGTGTGGCTTCCTAGAATCATTCTATCTAGAAAAGGTTAAGGTGCTCAGAGGTGGATTTGTGCCTATGGTTGGGTGACAATGGTGTAGCATTTTCTATGGTAAACAAGCACAATATTCTAACATGAACTTATCTTATGTTCATCCCCCAAGCTCTTCCTATTTTGTGAAGAAGGAACCCAATTACTCCTAAAAATTATGAGCTTTCCTTGTGGAGGATTTAAGTGGTGAAGGCCTAGGTGGAGAGACTTAGTTTCTTGGTTCTGTCAAGTGTCATTATAGAAAGTTGTAAGCTATGTACTTATGCCAATTATATTAATAGAAATACTCTTTTTTTGTCCAATTATATGTTACAAATATTTGTATTATTTTCCATGGGTAAAATTTGTATACATTTTAATGGACTATGCTAGTTTATATGCTAACATTTCATATATTATCCACATGGTTGTGTATCTTGTATGTTGAGGAAAATTTTTAGGTATCAAGCATAAGATGGTGAGCTCAAAGGTGGTCTCCTATGGACGTCCAAAAGAGGTAGGCTTTTATCCTTTCTTTTGTTGGCATTTACATTTATCTAGTATACTTGTGATTAGAGTTGATTTCTAGGTGTCATTCCGTTTGTTGTGGTCTTACCCCAAACCATAGAGATTTATTCTTCGTAACAAAATTGGAAACTCTACTAGGGAATTTCTCCCTTTTGGGGCTAGTTGGTGATTTTTCTCTTTGATTGCTCTTTATTTTCCTGATTTTTTGTGTCACTTGTTGCTTAACAACCTCTACATTGCTTTGCATGTGATTTTCTTGGCCTGGTCCTTACCTAGTCAGTGTATTTCTTGGAATACATGATTTTTCCCTTAACAGTCATGTACATATGCGTGTTGTCTAAGTTTATGGTGTGTACATACAATTCTATTCCCTGAACAATTGCTTACACCTTTTTCCAATCCTTTTTGGTTCAATGTGATCTTTGTTGGGTGATTTTTGAGTGTTGATGAGTCTTTGTTGGGTCTCTGTCCTATCTGTTGAGTGTTTGTAGAGTGATAGGAAGGTGTTTTATTGTTGAATTTTTGGGAAAACTAATTTCTTTTCTTTTTTTCCTCATCTTTAGTCCTTGCATATTGGTCTAAGTAGTAGTTTCTTGGTGTCCTTCTTGGCTTGCCTTCTTGTGCTAGCAGTAGGGTCTGTCCGAGAGGTTTTTATTCAATCTTTTCATTTTCATTCCCTTATATTGAAAACAAAAAAAAATGTTGTTTTTGAATTTCACTTTAAGAATTTTCACTTTTGTTTAGATTGCATTAGTATTGGAATCTTAGGAAAGATTGCATTGTCATTAAAATTGATGAGATTGAATATTATGCATGAGATTTAGAAGCATACCATTTCTATTGAAAAACAAGACTAGTACTTAGCAGTGTTTTTACATGTGCTTCTTTCATATGCTGAGTCATCACAACATTAGTTTCACGACTGCACCTCTTCAAAACTTCCTCGCATTCATGGGACTATCAAGGTCCCATTGTTTCATCGGGATTTGCAGGTGTCTCGGGGTTAGGATTAAGAATCCTATTCCGGGCCCCAGAGCTCTATCCTATTTCTCCTTGCTACACTGTCGTCATTTCTTCCTGAACCCATTTTGGGCTGATTGATTCTGTGTCTGAGGTGGTAACATCTTCTAGCTCGACCATGTTCTCGTGCTGTGGCATCCTTTCCTTACGCCTTCATCCCTGTTGAGTAACCAGGACGTACAAGCCTGGTGCACCGAACTTTGGTGGGGTCATTCTTTCTCAAATTCACACACTTTCTTTCTTTTGCGTAAAATTCTAGCTAGGGAGGCACTCTATTTCTCTCTCTGTGCTAAAAAATCACTAAGTGTTGAATAAACACGTGCTTTCTGCCTTTTATAGACCCGGTCATGTCGATTTCTCACTTTTTGTTTTCATTTGTGTCGACTATAATTTTTCCTGTGCATTGTCTCCTGATGTTTGTCGCGGTAATTACTGCATGAAACTTTTTCCATTCCTTCTTGTGGTTCAGTCAAATTCTGTGTCTTTTTGTGTTTTTCTTCCGTTTTCTATTTTTTTATTTCTTTTATTTCTCCTTTTTATTTATTTTTATCAGTTTTTTGTCCTAATATCTACTATAGTAAAATATATACATGTCTTTCTCACTATGCTGTAACTTTTAAGAGTTAGTAGGTCGACTATCCCTATACAACTTTAGTCGACTACTTTTGATCATTTCTTTCAGTTCTTCTCCTCCCAAATCTTTCAACTATACAGATCCCCCATCTATGATAGTCTTTACTTCATATGGCCCTAGCCAATGCATTCTAAATTTACTAGGATGTTGGAAAAAATTACTGTCATAGAGAAGGACTAGGTCTCCCTCCTTAAAATTCTTCTTCTTAATATGTCTATCATGTCAGGATTTGTCTCTTGCTTTCTGTAGTTCCTAGTGAAATCCTGTGAAAATCCTATCGTCTTCCATCTCCATTAGTTTATTTAACCTTTCCTTTACTGTACCTCTTTTTGTCATGTTGGTAATTGCTTCTATGTGCATACTGGGTACCAAAAATTCTAAGGGAACTATTGCTTCCTGCCCATACACCAATCTGAATGTTGTTTGTCCTGTCAACTTCTTACATGTGGTCCTATATGCCCATAGTACTGCTAGAATTTTCAAGTCCCAATCATCCATGTTGACATTGCAGATCTTTGTCAGAGCATTTTCCAAGATCTTATTGAAGGCTTATACTATTCCATTTTCCTAAGGATGGTATGGTGTACTCTTCTAGTGATAAACTTAAAACTCCTTAGTCATAACCCTGATGGTATTGTTGATAAAGTGAATAGATTGGTCACTCATCAAAATCCTTGGACATCCAAATATGGTGATCACTTTCTCAAACAAGAAGTGTATTGTTGTCTCTGCACTGTAGTCTTTTACTGGTGTTGCTTCTTCCCATCTTGTTAAGTATTCAATCGTAGTAATGATATATGTATCTTTTGACCTTTGTTTTGATGTATGTATTGGTCCAACAAAGTCTATTTCCCATTTGTCAAATACCAACAAGGCTACTTGTGGTCTTAGAGGAATATAATCCCTTCTGTTGGTTTTTTGAAACCTCTGACAGACATCACATTTATGGAAATATTCCTTGGCACATATATGGATTATTGGCCACCATAATCTTGCATGCAATACCTTCTGTGTGATATCTTTTACTGCATAATGTCCTGCAATAAGTTGATAGTCTACAACTCTGACTACCAAATTTTTCTTCTGTGCAGTGCTAAACTCTTGTGGCACACTCCCTGTACTTAAGTATTCAATAATATCAACAAAGTATTCCTCAACTACTTGTACTGAAAATAGTTATGCATCATGGAAGTTTTCTTCCAATTTAGTAGGTTCTTCTCCATTAGTTACCCTTGACAGGTGATTAGGTCATGCATTTAGCTTCCCTGGTTTGAATATCACTTCATAATCAAATTCATGGAATAACAATAGCCATCTATAGATCTTCCCCCCCAACACTGGCTTATTGACTATATATTTGAGGGAAAAATGGTCTGTGAACATTTTAAAGTGTTTCACCAATAAGTAGTTCCTGAAATTTTGAAGTGCATATACCATGGATAGGTCTTCTCTCTATGTGGTGTTGTAATTCTACTCTGATTTTGACAATTTTCTGCTTGCAAAGGCTATAGGGTGGTCTAATTCCCCTACTTCTAGCCGCACCATAATTTCTCCAAGTGCTATGGTTGATGCATATACATGCAAATGAAATGTCTTTTCACAATCTGGGAATACTAGGATAGGTGTTGTGACCATATTTTCTTTTAAGGTGTCCAATCCTTGTTGACAGTATTCATTCCACTTAAATATGATATCTTTCTTTAGAAAATTTTCCATTGGTGCAGTAATCTTCGCATACCCATTTATAAACTTCCTTTAATAGCCTATATGTCCTAGTGCTATAGTGGGAAAACCCCCCTATGGACTACACTAGGGTTCAACATGTAGGCAGATCTAACCATATAAAAGTCTCCTACTCTTTAGACTACCTTGAATATACCCCACATTCATACAAGAAATACAAAGTAAAAAGGATCCGGTAACTCTGCCTTAAACTCCACGTCTGGTGTCCATCCTTTCACGTTCGACCGCTCCTTGACTACAAGTATCCTCCCAAGGTTGGCCTGCATTCACAAAAAGACAAACAAGAAACTACGAATATGTACCCCTTATGCTTCTTATGCTTCTCTCTTGAATGATACCCCAACACCTCCTTTTATATGATAAAAGGATGGTTATTTGGTTGGGTGACGGGCTATAGGCGGTGGGACGGTTGGGAAACTACCCAATAACCCGTAATCTCAACTAATTCCTTGCAACATTTTAATTTTTACAAATTTTGCGAGTATACATGGGATGTATTTGTGCATATAGCATATGTACGTGGGAATTAATGGTTCATATAGCATACATACATGGGAATTAATGGTGCAAGGTGCATACATCTTCAAAAATAATGTTTTTAAGAAGAGTTGCTTAGTGATGGCTTGGAAAAAATGGTAAGTAAGAGGGCCTAATGTCAGGTATGCATATATGGTGCAATTTAGGGTTATAATAGATTCCCCCTAATGTGTGATGTCAGAAGATCATCTGATGGCCAAAATACATTACAAATATTCACCAATGTACAAAGCGAGTGATCCCGGGACTAGAGTTCGGGAGGTGCCATCTACAAAAATAGTAATTGTCTCACCGAGGCGGGCATACCCATGATTAGGATGAAATAAATCATGGCTGCCAATCAAATACACTGCAAATACATGTCATATAACTATATAAAGTGTAGCCTCGAGCAATACACAATAGATCTACATCTCAAAATCAAAGATATACATGTATAGTATCCATCTTCAAGAAGCCAAAGATGCTTGATGGCTAGACATGAGGCCTTTAGATATTGAGAAACAACTTCAAGATATTCAAAACTTGGGTAGGATTGCAATATGAGTGTACAAATTCACTACCCATAAGTCTTCGATGACTTTTTGGGGAACAGACAAGCGGATCTTGGTGATCAAGAAGAGAACTTCAGTGATTTTGAATAAGGACTTGATTGGAATTTTGGGGATGGCTGGGCATGAGGGAAAGAGAAAAACTACAGAGAGGCTGACTCAAGTTGGGCAAGACTTCCCTTGGACAATAGCACAACAAATTATTAGACTCAGGCAACATGACATTGACATAAGTTCACTATGCAGGAGACAACACAAACTCTCCATGTGTTTGGAAGAATAACCAAATAGAGGAGGACACAACTCTATGTAACGAGAACAACTTCCTAAGGTCATATTAAATCCCAAATCTTGACAAACAAACAAAAGGATGTGCTTTGTTCAAGGGCGACTCATTGTGCTGCCATAAAAAGAAAATAATTTTCCTGTTCTCTTTTTGGGGTATATTTGATTTTTTTTGTCTTTTTCAATAATTTTGGAAATCTTGAAAAAGAATAAAAGAATGCTACATTACAAAGGAGGAACGAGTGTCGCAATCATACTAGTTCCAAGTGAAAGGAACACACTAATTCTCAGAGCAAGGATACATGTGTAGGGAAAGGGCACTCGGGAAAATTCCTCCATGGGTCAAGGTGTCAAAATGCAAAGGCAAAGTGCTACAAGGCTTTCGTATAAGGCATGCTTCAAAGGTTTAGTTGAGAGCAACATGGAGCCAACATTAGGCCAAATACGCAAATATGAAAATGCGATTAATAGGACACAATGATAGCACCCTTCAATGTAATTTTAACGAACCCAAAGAAGGTAAGCTCGATGGTTTTTCATTTTTAGAGAGTCTTAAAAAGCACAAAAGAAGACTCCACTAGGGTTCCTTTTTCGAAGGTAGTCTAGTCTGTTCGAAAAAGGGGTAAAATAGCACCAAAAAGACATCTATTCAAAACCATTTTAACGAGTGTGAAACATACAAGATCACTTGACGATATTTTCAATTTTAAGGATTCTAAAAAAGAGCTTAACTGTGGACTCAGTGCCTTTTTCTAGATTTAGTCTCCTTAACCTGAAAAAGTAAAATTTGCTGAGGAGAACTCTCTCGGTGAGACAAATATCCCGAGGTGTAAATTTTTCCTCCTTGATCTATAGGCCAGAAAAGGGGTAAAATCATGACAGTAGATGTTTTTCTGAACCAATTAGCGAGTGTGAAAGAACAAGGTCACTCGACGATCTTTTCAATTTTAAGGAGTCTCAAAATAGCTTAACTATGGACTCCATAGGGGATGTTCTTCTAGACCAATTTAACGAGTGTGAATGAACAAGGTCACTCGACGATATTTCCAATTTTATGGAGTCAAAAAAGAGCTTAACTATGGACTCCATATAGTATGCTCTTCTGGACCAATTAACGAGTGTGAAGGAACAAGGTCACTTGACTATATTTTCAATTTTAGGGAGTCTAAAAAGAGCTTAACTATGGACTCCATGGGGGTTCCTTTTTCATAAATTTAGTCCCTCAATCCCGAAAAGGGTTAATATTATACCTAAGAATACTCTTCTAGTGAACTAGAGTTCCTAGAGTATACCTTTGTTCGTTCAATTGACCATTCAAATTGAAAAAGGGGTAAACTACCGCCAGACAGACTTGCCTTCATATTTTAGTTTGGCGAGCGTGAAGGAAAACAAGATCACTCGTAAATATTTTCATGTTTATAGACTCTGAAAAGGGATTAAATAAGATTGCAGGGGGCTATGACTCATGTATGAAATTGGTTCGAGTAGAGCCCACTGCTAGGCTCAGACAAAGAGTCTCTTCGATAGTCAACATGGAAAGTCTCCCAAAAGGGAAGAAAACACAAACCACTATGTAATTCCTCCCATGGTATAGAAACCATAGTCATGGCTTCAAGGATAGCCTCATTTGAAGGCAATTCAAAATCCAAGAAATCACAAAAACAAGGGTGAAGTAAACTAACCATATTCCATCTGATGATGGAGGCTCTAGCCATGACTGGCAGATTCTATCAACGAAGAATCACAAGAATGAGGGCTTGAGGACCTACAAACAATGAGATTAGACTCAAAAAGAGACTCAAGATCACTTGGAACAAGAGGGGGAAGAAAGGGATTCCATGCCCCCATTGGATAAACCAATGGATCAATTGTTGAGACCAAGTCTTGAGAAGGAAAACATGGTTGCACAGGTTCCTGCTCAGAAGCAATTGAACATCGAGGATAAGATGCCACATAATTAACCCGTGGTGGGGTAGAGTCTACATGAACACTAGGAACATATAAAGGGGAAGCCTGAACTAATGCCAAATTAGGATGGTGATTATGAGATGTTAGCTGGTCGATAGTGAAAATTCTTCCATTATGAGGGAAATGCATCACCCAGAAGAGCGTAGACACCACAACGTTCATAGCATATACATAATCACGCCTGAGAAGCATATTGAAATCTAACAGACCTTTCACCACTATAACATCAACAAGGACAATATTCCCACCTAACGAGATAGGTAACTGAGGAATAACCCCCAAATATTCACTAGGATGTCGGTCAAAAGCCAACAGCTCATGCGAAACAAACACAAGCTCAGGAGATCCCAAGAATTTCCAAACCGAGGAGGATAAAATACTTGTTGAGGCTCCTTCATCCACAATTCATCAATACATGTTTGTTGAATTAACTTCAACCCTTATTTGAAAGGGTGAGGAAGAAGGAAGATGAGGCTCAATAAGGTCATTTCAATCAAAGGAAACCATCCTAGGGCTTGGAGGGGGTGTGCTTGAAGCAAGCATAATGACCCCTTGTTCTGAAAGTACTGAACTGGAAATGCTAAAAACATATTTGGTAGACACTTCACTCCCCAAGAGAGGAGTGGGATCAGCCAAAAAATACATCGGAATGACCACTTTGGTATACTCGACACTCTCCAAGAGAAGAGTGGGATCAACCGAAGACTAGATCGGCATGACCACTTTCCCAACCAATGTTTGAATAGGCTGTGAGACTACATGGTATAAAGGCACCTCACCCCCTAAAAGAGGAGGGGGATCAACTGATGACTGCATTGACATGACAACTTTCTCAACCAATGGTTGAATAGGCTGCGAGACTACATGGTCTAAAGGCACCTCACCCCCCAAAAGAGTAGTGGGATCAACCGATGACTACATCGACATGACCACTTTCTCAACCAAAGGCTGAATAGATTGTGAGGAAACCTCATAAGACTCAGAATCAAAAGCACTTGCAGACAGGGAAAAAAATCCTCGTACCTTTGGAAGGCCAGGGCATAAATGAGTAAGGTGATATCCCTTGTAAAGATTACATGGGAACTTAGGTTTACATCCTACCCATCTAGGTTTCTCAATAGGATCAATGCCCCCAACATGACTAGTAGTGGTTGGTTTCTTGTCCCCAACATGACTAGAAGAGGTTGTTTACATATCACTAACATGACTTGCAGAGGTTGGTGATTGGTCTATAACATGACTCACAGAGGCTACAAACCTATTTCCAGTATGACTAGTAGTGATTGGAATTTCCCCCCTAGCATGACTTGCAGAGGCTGGGTGCTGGTCTTCAATGTGACTTGCAGAGGTTGGGTGCTGGTATTCAATGTGACTTGCATAGGTTTTCAACCTATCTCCAACATGACTTGCAGAGGTTGGTGATTTCTTCTTCCTATTCTTCCTCTTTCTATTTTGTTTAGACTTTCGGTTACTAGTAACTGTACTTTCACCAGAGGCCGAAGAAGGAGGAGGAGAAGACTTCATTGATGAAGGAAAATCAACATGGTTCCCATGACATAAAGCGCTTAACTGAGAAGCATCAATATCATTTGTGACATTTGGAATGGTACCCAACCAAACCGGTAGTCCCACATTCAACCCAGGAATGTACAAAGTGGCCATCAAAGGGACACCAATATTTCCGAAGAAAGGAAAAGCTCAAGAATCCCCTTGGGAAGGGGTTCCTTGGTTGGTATCATTGAGATATTTATCCATGAATATATTATGCACGGTTTCTTCCCTTGTGGGATCGTTCAACTTTGTAAAATTCTCACACACTGACTCTGGCAAACCAGTGTTATAAAAAAAATGCTTATAAAGAGGTAGCTCCACGTTTCTAAGAGGAAGACCGAAAATTCCTCATGACTAGCATAGTGGGAAGTCTACCACCTTAGGTCAGAGAACCAAATAAATGACTACTAACTCACTATGGAAAACTAGCGAGCGCAGAGAACACACTAAAATCTCCCAAATTAAAATCAAGCAAACTGCTATTTAGTTGGAAGAATAGTTACGCTAGCCAACACTAGAGAAACTTACCAGTGCAAGTGAAAATCGAACATGGAAGCACCCTCTGAGTATACTCTGTAAAGCGTGGCCTGACGTCTTCCCTAGGTACTACGGTATACCCCCGTAGTCACCTATGTAAGTCCCTAAAATAAAGGCAACTAAGTTTCCAGCTCGCGAACAATCACCAGATAGGTACAATCGACAGTCGGGTGGACCGCAATGACCAGGGTAACAAGCCCGAAAGATACCAAGGGTATCGAGAGAAAGTGGTATGAAATACAACTGAGGACCTTGAATGGATTCGAGATCCATGAATCTCCGTAGGCAAATGCAACCGAAAGTATCCCATGAGAAGTCCTCAATATGCGTTCCCCACTACGCTTGGTCCGACTTTGGAGGGGTTATCTTCGCTACCTTTCCTCATGTGACCTTGTGTTTAGCCCCTGTGTTAGAGGGGGGTCCCAAATAAATTTCATGTTTATTGAACTTTAACACTCCCTAACTCAGACTCCAATATTTGATTTAACAAACTTGAAGAGTTTCCTCTCCAACCTAATTCAAGGCCCTAACCCTAAAATAGTTGGTTGACCCTAGAAACAAAAAAATCTAGTTACTTTTAGATTATGCGTTCTTTTTAAGGATTGATTTACTCAAAAGGGGTGCAGTAGTGAAACTGATGTTGTTAAGACTCTTTCGAAAAATGAAACTTATAAGAACACTAGCAAAGAAGGATTATCTTTCATATTTTTCTTTTGAAATGCTTTTAAGATGAGAAAAAAACACAACACTAAGCTAATTTCTTTTTCTTTTTCAAATAACAATGCAAAGAAAATGCTAAGAAAGAAAGAGACCTAACAAACTAATTTTTTTATATATATTTTCTTCCAATCAAAGCATAATTAGAAAAATATTCTAAAAGAAACTGATGAATACATGATTCAAGCTAAAAATAAGTTAAAAATGCTAGGAAACACAAGAAATCCTCTTTTTTAAAAAAGACAAGCAAACTGACATCAAACCCAGGCTAAAGACTGTAACAACAGAGACCAGTACTAGATCAATAAACCCCTAAGAAGTATGACTTCAATCAGGGAAGAGGTTGACTACCTCTTCTTACTGAAAAAATTTCTTGACAAAGGCACGCTACTGACACTTAAGCAGCCTGTGTATGTACATAGGATGTATATAAGTAGGGCGCATATGTACACGTGTAGACCCACTGTAGGCCACGTACACCTCTGTAACTTCTCAAAAAAAGGAAAAAAAATAGCTAGGATGATAGGGAAGGGAGTACTGGTATGGCACCAATAGGTGACTAGAATCCCTTAAAGACTCAGTAGTTTACAAAAGACTCAAAAAAGGTAATCAAACCAATTAAAACACCCATAAACTATCCTCTAAAATCCTAGAGGTTTCCCCAGTATGGTCACCAATTATGCTATAGTGGGAAAAAACCCCTATGGACTACGCTAGGGTTCAACATGTAGGCAGATATAATCGTCTAAAAGTCTCCTACTCTTTAGACTACCCTTATATTACCCCACATTCATACAAGAAATACAAAGTAAAAAGGATCAGGTAACTCTGCCTTAAACTCCACATCCGGTGTCAATCCTTTCGTGTTAGACTGCTCCTCGACTACAAGTCTCCTCCCAAGGCTGACTTACATTCATAAAATGTCAAACAAGAAACTACGAACATGTATCTCATATATGAATTAGTGGGTTAGATGTTAGTATAAAACATAAATCAAACATAAAGATTGAGCACATCATATTGCGGGACAAAAAAAGTATTCCTTTTATTGATATCACAAAGTTTACTTACAATGAGATCGATGAATGCTCCTTGAACCTGGTCTGGGATCCTCATCACCAAGCTCCAACTATGCTTCCACATATATTTATCCTCTCACACTTCTCTCTAGGGAAATGGCATAGGCTTATAATGGAGGAAAAAGGAAGGAATGGGCAATTCTGGCATAAAACTCACAAGGTGGCTGCAAATTCTTGGGGCAAGGAGGGGATGTGAAACAGGAAGAGTTTCATTGTTATTATGCTTCTCTCTTGAATGAGAACCCAACACATCCTTTTATATGAAAAAAGGATGGTTATTCGGTTGGGTGACGGGCTATAGGTGGTGGGACAGTTGGGAAACTACCCAATAGCCTGTAATCTCGACGAATTCCTTGCAACTTTTTATTTTTTACAACTTTTGCGAGTATACACAGGATATAGTGGTGAATATAGCATACATATGTGTGAAGTAATGGTGCAACTAGTGTACATACGCAGACAGTAATGGTGAAGGGAACATACATCTTCAAAAATAGTGTTTTTAAGAAGAGTTGCTCAGTGATGGATTGGAAAAAATGGTAAGTAAGAGGGCCTAATGCCAGGTATGCATGTATGGTGAAATTTAGGGTTATAACACCTAGTGTTTCTCTCAACTGGGGCACTAAATTTGGTGGTGGTAAATTGACAATGAATGCAATCTTCGCAAGATCCACTAGTAAACCTTGTTTACACACTATATGTCCCAACAATATTCCAAAGGGTGTCCCAAAATGAATTTCTTGATGTTTAATGATATCTGACATTGCCTGCATATTTCTAACATTATCCTTAATACTTATACATGGTCCTTTAACAGACTATATATAGTCCATCCATCCATATATACTTCTAGAAACTGATGTATGAATTCCTTAAAAGAAGCTATGATTACTCTTGAAAAAATGGCTAGTGCATTCTTCATCCCAAATGGCATGACTGTGTATTGGTAGGATCCCCATTCTGTAGAAAAAGTATTCTTATACCTGTCCTATAGAGCTATTTTGATATGATGGTAACCTGAGAATCCATTTGAAAATGAATATGCTTCATGGACTCCCACATTCTCTCTGACCTCATCTGTGAAATGGGTAGGGAAAGGGTCATGTAAGCAAGCATCATTCAATTTTCTCAAATCTACACAGATCCTTATCTCCCCTTGTTTCTTTTCTTGGAATACCATAGGAATTATCCATTTAGATTCCTCTACTGGTTCTATGATACCAACTTCCAACATTTTGTCAATTTCTTTTTATACACTGGATTCAGTCTATAAGGTCTTTGTCTGATAGGTCTTGCATCAGGTTTGAGAGTTATATTCAACTCTCCTAGCTATCTTGCTATGCCTTTCATCTCTATAAAGGTCATTGGGAACAGGTCATTGTATTCATGCAGTAACTATGTTATTCTTTCTACTGTTTGTTCATCCCAATAGTCTCCAATACTTGCCATTTTAGGATTGTTAGTTGTCCCAATGTTGACTTTATTAACTTTGATTGGTGCAACAAATACTTCTGACTCTAGAGATGGACCTTCCACCTCTCTTTCTTCTTCAATTTCTATAATCTGAATGTTGCATAGATCATATTCATCTAGTGCTTCTTCTTCAACATGATAGCATGAAAGTAGTTCTTTGATTGTTTGTATATTCTGTTGTTGATATTCTGTCATGAGTTCAACCTATAGTTCATCAATAAATATCACTCCTCATATATGCTTCAATGTTGGATCAATGTTTGGGTTCTCATGTTCAAATGAGAAGGTTACTACAAAGTTCTGTTGTAGTGTTTTCCATTATGTAGTACCTATGCACATCTCATGGTCTACATACCAATTCTTTGGGATTCCTTCCAATGTATGGATGAAGTGATGAGGCCATTAGAATTCTGGTGGTGTCATCCTTCATTTTTTTATGAACTTCTCCAAGTGTTCTGTTTTTGTTCATTTCCCATCATAAGTCTTCATTTTATTGCTCCCCTGTTATTCATCGAATCTAATGTGTAGTAATTGTTTACATTGGTACCAATCATGAATTGTTTCTTTGTGCACAACCCACCATATTGCAGGTGTGGCCTTGAGTGAAATATCTAGGGCGGACAACCTATGATTTTCTAACACTTCTTCTTCATATTTTGTCAAAAATTCCTCTAGGTCATTTACTCCATGAAAACTGGGAGGTTCTCTTATATCTGTACCAACCCATCTTACTGTGCGGTCTATTCTTGCACACCTTCTCATGGAAAATTGATGTAATATATGTTTCCAATTATCCAAACTTGTGTCTGAGTTGGAAACACATGATGTGATTCTTCTCCAGCTGAGTACACCATTTGTAGTTGGTTTAACATAATCTTCTTCTTGCGCCATGGTTCTGTACAAATGGTTTATTTACTCTATATCTAAACAAGTGGATTCTACAAAACTTTCTCCTTCTGAAGGGTCTAACTATGCGATGACTCTATATTCCCCTGATTCAAACGTCATTTTCCTTGTCTTCAGGTTGATTATGGATTATCAAATTCCCAATCCAATCCAAGAAATGTTGGATAAAGTATTGTGCCATCTACTATCTCTATTCCTTCAAAATCTACTATAATGCGCACTCCATCCAAATATATTGTCACACATTAATTCTTCCAATTGGTAGCACTCTATGTTGATTTTCTAATTTCAGCTGGAAATGTGAATAGCCTAGTGTGGGTTCTCCCATACACTGTCATGTATTATTAGGTAAAACATTTACTTCAGATCCTAATTCCAATATAATATCACCCATATTGAACTCTCCAATGATGGAATTCAGTCTGAATTCTCTTCTTGTCCTTCTTCTTACATGGAGATGATTGACTATTTTCTGCTCTAATTTCCCTTCTACCTCTGTGTTACATATTTCTAGAATATTTTGTAAGATATTAAAAGATGATGGATCCTTTAATAACTTAACAAAATATTGAAGAAAATCTTTTATGTTACTTACTTTTTCTAAAGGTTGAGATTCACTAGTGTGATCCATTGAGGAGGGAATTTCATACATTGGTGAGTTCTGAGTTTGTTGCACAGCTTATGTAGAACAAATTTTTTCTTAAGAAACTCATGTATTTCCTCCTTGAATGTGTCCTTTTCTTTCGGTGCATCAAACTGCTTCTTTGTTTTGGTATTCTTCTTGACCCATTGATGTTGCATTGGATCTTGTCTTACTGCATCAATTCTTGTGTTATCTCCTCCTCACGTGACTAAGTTGATGTTTCTTCCATCATCCTTGGATTTTGCAGAGATCCACTGTACATTCTGGTTGTTACGATTCCTTTTTTGTTGGATCTTCCCCTATAGTGTCAGACAATCTTTTGTATCATGGCCTAGTGCGCGATAATACATACATGTCAATGGTGGAAGTGGACACTCTCTTGCATAATGTCCGGGTTGTTGAATGTTTTAGCACACTACTTGATCTCTTCTTCATCCAAATCCTCTACTTCCTCATCCTCCACCTCTATATCCACCTCAATATCCTCACAGTGCATTGTACTGAGGTACCTAGTAAAATTGTGTGGGGTTATATTGTGGATGCGCATTGTTGTATTGGGACTTCACATTATTGTACTACTGCTGTGCATTGTTATATGGTGGTGGTACCTGGTTGAACTGAGGTGCAACTTGTCCTATCATCATTTCTGATTGCACCCTATAAGTATATAGAGTTCTTTCTCTCATCATCTCCATCGTCCTACAATCTTTATCATCATGACCTATTGGCTTGAAAAAATTGCAGTATAAAATTTTCGATACCATCTTACACTTATGGATCATTGGAAAATGATATGCATCATACCCATGTGTTTTACAAATCTCGCACCATGGTCCTCTTATTGGCAAAGGGCTTTGTACTCATGTTTCCATGTACTACGCGAAAGTTGGACATTCGTTCTTATGGTGTCCTTTTTTCCTTCATGTGGTACACCAAAAAACTTCTCTTTTCTCTTTTCCCTTATTCTGGTTAAGTTGAAATGTTAGGTTCTTCAAATCATCCTTCAACTCCTCTATTGTTGGATCTTCTTATGATACTGGTTCTCTTCCAATTGTAAGGCCGCTTGTAGAGCCTCTGTCTGAGTTTGGAACTTCTAATGTCTTAAGGGGTATTTCAAATGTGGTAACAATGAGTTCACAAATAATTCCCTATGTTTCATGTCAGTAATTGCATACTTCAACTTACCTTTCAATCATTTAAACCTCTGATCAATCTCCCAAACAAATTTGCCTGTTTTTTTCCTAATTTCAATCATTTCATTCATGTACTGGTCCTCTGAGCTGGGATTTTGAAATTCATTTGTCATTAAGTTTTTCACGTTTGAAATCATTCTTGTTACTCCTGGTGGATTGTTTACATCTAGGCTCAGGTACCAAACCAGTTCCCGATCTCTTAGCATGATAGCTAACTGTGCAAGTTTTGCATCCTCATATTTGATTTTCTTTTCTTCCCAGATCTTCTCACAGATGAATAAGTTCTTTTTAGGGTCCTTTGATGCATCTCCCCGAAATTATGGTAACTTGATCGTGGGACCATGTCATGCCATTTTGAACTATGTTGAACTACTACCTCTGCGTGGTGTAGATATTTTACTGTTGGTTCCTGAACTAGCTCCTCCGGTTGTTGCTCCTTGTTTGGATGTGTTTCCTGTTGTCTTTCTTCCACTAAGATTTGGTTGTATAAATGTTGGTGTTCTTTCTGGTGTGTTATTCACACATGGAGTTGTAGGTTCCACACTAACGTTGATATGGATTAGAGTTATTCCTTTTGTTCCTACCCTTGGACCTCCTATTTTTCTTTCATATGTTGCACACAGGATTTCCTCAATCTACTCCATAGCCTAGAGATCCTCTACCTCTTCCTTATTTCTTTCCAATCCCTCTCTATCAGCTATGGCTCTCTTCTTATTATTCATATTATATTGTTAGGGTACTCCACTACGCATCTTTCCAGCTATTGTCATTATCTGCTTTATCTGATCTTCCTCCATCATGATTGGGTCCGTGGCCTCCTTATTCTTTCCCTTATCCATTTATTTTCCCATTTCTCAACCTCTTGTCAGTGCTTCCCCCCTTCCCCCATGCATGTAAGGAATTTTAACTCTCTGATTCCATGGTCATCACACCATTTTTATACAATACAATATTTATTGAACTATACAATGATCAGATATACCTACCTCTGGTCCTTTTAGAAAATATTTCTCTGTTGCGTTGTAAGAATTCATGGTATCTACTACAAATTCAGTGATAAACAATGCAAAAATACTTTCTAACTAGAAATCTATTGCACACACAAATGTGTTGTCAACTTGTTGTAACTGTGCGATCTCCACATGATTCCACTCTAGCTATATGATTCGATTTATTGGGTGGTTTTATTTTAACCTCAATAGCCACTACTGCAACAAATGCAGAAAATCACAGAAAAATACTTCATGCAAGTCACTAAACATGTATTTGTTAAGATATTTGCGTGGTGTTAACTTAGGGTTTCTGTTATCCTTTTGTGAAAACTCAAGTTCCATTGTTTTCAACCATCTTTAAATATCCTCCTTCATTGAATTCCATGGCCTAAACATTCCCTTCTATACTTTCATTCTCTGTGTGATTCTTCCACAGATCCCATCCACTCAATTATATGTAGTTCCAACCAACAACGAAACCATTTGTTGGCTTAAATCTCTCTTTAACTTCTTGGTCTGACCCAGGTTTGGATCTCAACATGTTTCCAAGAAAACCCTCTAAAACTATCGTCCCTCCTGGTAAACCAAAAGGAAACATAACGCACAGAGTACATTGCACAATCTCACCTGATATAGCTATATGGGTGATGTAATACCCCTATTTCCCCCATTTTGTAAATATAAATATAACTAGCCAAGAGACAATGGAAAACTAGATATGTGTGAATGTTGGATTTGATGAACCTTTTTGTTATAAAAGGTCAATGTATGTATTTTTTGTTATTAATAGAAAATGGATAGTGTTGCATAATTGGTGAAAGGGGGGTTTTCCAAGATAGACCATGGTGCTATGAGAGAGATGGTGAGGGGAACCATAAATGGTTGAGATGAACCCCCACCAAACCTGTACCTTACTAGATTTAATGGCTCAGACCCAAAATAATCCTATGACATAGAAAATGAATTACCAATCAGATAGGTAGTTGGAAGAGTCCTCCTCAAGAGTTAATGAGGATATAGGGCAAAGTACCCATCTGCAAGAATTTCAGACCTGACCATGAGGTGGGGATTCATACCCACAAAACCTTGTTGAGGAAGGCAAGAAAAGTGATAATTTGTGGGCAGAGGTAGATCTGCACGCGAGGAAGGAGAGTCAAAAGACCAATATCAAAAAGAGAAAAGAGCACTTGCAGCTCTTTGGTTTGAAGGATAACTGAGAAATAAGCTTGTTCTGGGTGAAAAAATATGTTGACATGGTTTTTATTTCCATGATGATAAACGGGGCTGCCAAGTGATTGTGGAAGTACTTGTGTAGACCTCCTTGCTTGGTACAAAGATAATCAATTTCCAAGATCCTGTGGGAGGAGGAGAGTAACCTATGTCCCTGACTGTCACTGAGCAAGATGAAAGAGTCTCTCTCAGCACATCATGGTCTACATTGGGGGTGGATAGTGGTAAATCCATTCAAGAGTGGTTGTGCCTATGGTTGGGTGGAAACATGAACCCCTTTCAACAGTTGCTTCACAATTCTGGTTTTCTAATAAGTATTTTCATACTTTGTGTATTGAAATGGAAATAATGTTTGAATATACATGTCTATGATTGAGTTTTGTATTGAATGATTAAGGTAGAAATTTGTATTGTCTCTCTGTGAACCCATGCTTTTGAATGGTTTTCTTCTTGCCTCAACTTAGCAGTTAGAGAGTTATGGGACATAAGTCTGTAAGAGGCTCGAGGTAGGATCTACTAGAATGCTTAAGTCCTGTCGACCTCTCGAATCTACCTTCATGGGAATACCAAGTTTAAAACCTGTGGAAGGAGGCTGCCTCCTTCATACTTTTCACCCGTATGACCAAGGGTTCATGCCTGTGTCCTTAAAAGGAGTTAAGCCCTTATGGCTTCGAAACTCTGAGATTTAGGAGCTGCACAGTATTACAAAATTACCATTTGTAAGCTGACCAAAGGAAATGGATTGTTACAGATACCCATGAGGTTGATCGGCACCTGGTAGTTTCCATAACCATGGAAGATAGACCTGCCCACTGTTAAAACCTGATCCATTCACAAATTGCGAAGTAACATGAGCCACAGATCCGATGGTATTCAAGAGTCCCCTTGGCCATTGGATCTATGACGAGGTAAGTCCAATGAAGTCCTACTTCTAGAGAAAAGAGATGTGTTGGCACAGGGGTATACCCAGGGTTCAATGCTTCAACAATGCACCAACAAAACCCTAACAACTGACCCTTTCGGAAACACCTGTGAAGCAGATAAAGTCTCACCCGAGGTAGAGGCAGGGGTGGTTGCAGGACTCAAGTGTCTACAACCTAGCTGGGACATGGATCTGTGATTACAATACTCTAACAAAGAACTTAGCAGTTACATTTCATCAATATTTAACCAGTATTTGCTTCACAGATAAAAACCCTAATTATAGAGTAACATAATACTCAACCAGATCCACACATCTAAGAACTTAGCATAAAGAAATAGATCACATCTAGACTTCATTCACATCACTGAGCACTAAGCTATTATATCAGATGCTTCTAACATTTATAAAGATAACAACACTAAGCATAAATCACATCACAGGCATAAAGAAATAATCTAAATGCACAAAGAAACCATAACATAGGATATACGTGGTTCACCCCTAGCCCGGGGCTACGTCCACCAACTCTTTTCTTCTTTATTTTCTTCCTAGCTATAGGCACATAGAATAAAAATCCTACTCCATAGAGGAGAGGAGATCTATGCGCACCTCGCTAGATACTCCTTCCCTAAGCTAGGTTACAACATAAATCCCTTATGTAGTCTCTTATAGTTACTTTCACTTAGCCTTGCAAGTCTCACATAGTATTCACAAAGAAATTACAACTATCACTTGCACTTAGCACATTGGCCTTCACTTTCCCTTAGCACCTAGCATCACACACACCCACACACACAAACACCTTACTTACATCGCCTAGATTTCTATTTATACAATACAAAAGGGACTAAACATGGGTAAACCCATGCGATGACATCCCATACCCACTACATAGGCCCAAAACCCAAAAATTCCCTAAAAAGAGGTCGAGATCCCATGATCTCCACTTTGACTTGTGCTCCACCTTCGACAGCTTGTTGAAGTCCCAAAATAAGTCAAACCTAAACAAGGATATCCAAAACTTGGTCAAGGTTCAACAGGCCCCCAACACTCACCTGTGACCTATTCCGAGTCACTTTTCTTTGGTTAATTCTTCCTCAAAATCCTCGATCTTCTTCGACCTTTTATTGTGCCAAGGCCTCCTACGTGGAGAAATCCTGAAGAACTACCTTGTTCATAGGTCCTTCCAATCGTTTCTCAACTATAGTGACTACATGTTCTAGTTCTGCTCCTCATCCTTCAATCTCTTCAAACAATTAGTAAGCTGCGTCTTGGGCTGGCTGGAGCCTCTGAGTCACTTCCATGACTTTTCTTTGTATGGTATGGACTTGTTGTTGGATAGTACACTGTTCCTAGGATTGTTTCAGTCTCTCAACTACTGACAAGAGCTTCAACTGTGCTTGTATTGTCGTTGTTTGTTGCTTGGCCTCCTGGAGTTGTGACTCTAGTGTCTTTAGTTCGGGATCCTCATTGAGTCTCTCATAATTTTGCACGCTACGATCACTTAGCTGTTTACATTCCATGGTGAAGGCCTTTATTCTCTCAACTGCACTCCGAGAAGTTGCTTCTCTTTGATCCTGCACATCTTGTGAAGTGCTTGGCACTGTTTGTAGCTCTAGATTTGTTATTCTCTATTGAAGCTACTAAATGGATTCCACAATCCTTGCCACTTGATTCTCTATTGGGTCTTCAGCCAATTGTTATAAAACCATCGTAGAGTGAAGTGCTCTATTGACTGCTTCCTTGATTCCAATATGCTCCACAAGAAAATGTTCTTTCTCTTGTTGGATCTGTGCTTTCTCCTATTCAAACTTTGTTTGGAGGGCATCCTTTTCCTACTGTGTAACCTTGCATTTCTCTATCACCTCCTATTATGCTTTCTTCAGAGTCATTGTGTCCTGGAATTTCTCTTCCTACACGTGATGAAGACAAGCTTTAGTGGTGTCAACTATTCTACGGAGTTGGGCAAGCTCATCTCCCAACTCTATTTCATTTGATGGTGGGGGCATAGTGGACGCTATGTGGCTAAATTGAAGGGGTTGTTGGACACCCCTTAGATCTATCTCAATTCTATCATACATAACCTCTTTTTTTCCTTCAGTTCTATGCAAAATATCTTCCAAGGCATCTGACACACCTACGATAATGAAGTCAAAATCATCCACCGTGAGCACAGTCTGTAGCTTCAACTTACTAGATTTGGATTTCTTTCGCGATGTAGGTTTTGTGGGGGAAACCTTTATTTTATTCAGTGGATCTGCATCATCAAGGGGATTCTATAATAGTGTTACTTCACCTTGCTTCTTCTTATCTTCTTCCCCCTCTTTTTCTTCTTTGTTTACTTCATCACCACCTCCTCTTCCAGGTGAGTCTGAAGTAGTTTCTTCTGAGATGTTGTCCAGTTGTTGTACCTCTTCTTTCTTTTTCTTCCTGCTACTATTGGGTGCATCATACTCTTCGTGGGTAACCACTGGGTTTCTGATGAGTTCTGGGTTAGACAGTTCTACCTGGTTGATTGGTATAAGGTACTCTGTGGGCCATTCCATAGTGATCTCCTCCAGATCTTCCTCGATGATATTATAGTATGATTGCAACTCTTCTTTACTCTCGTCTGTGTGTGCAGTGATATATATAAAATGCCTATCTATGAGAAATTTCATCAGGGGCCTGAATCTGTCAGAGTGTTCAGTGTCATATGGGGGAACAAATCAATAGCCTATTTCAGCTACAAGTAGTAGGTATGGAATACTGCGTTCAACTGCCACTATTTTCCCATATCTCTCGAATACCAGAGCGTGGTAAAATTCACAGCAAGTGACTCGAATGGCTCAATGTCTGGGAAGGTTGCACCTTCTAGCATCTCCCAATATGTAAATGCGATGAGGAGCAAGAAACATTTAAAGTGGAACTCATAGACATGATCCCCAGCTTTGCGGAAATCCACTTCTAGTTGGTTGACTAAGTAACTAGCCCAGTTCATCTGTAATCCCTCCATGCACTTTCCCGCGAGGTCAACGACAAATCTCGTGACCTGCGTGGGTATGTTCTTCCTTACTAGCTTACCTACAATCAAATGGAAAGCAAGGCGTACTGCGCCATTTTGAATGGAGGATACCTTGTAGCCTCGCATTCCCTTATCTACATTGCCATAAGTATCTTTAATCCTTTGTGCTAGGGTGCTATATGCAACCTTCCCTAGGTAAAAGTCTTGTGGGTCGGGTCTCTGCATACTTAGGATGGTGATCCTATGGATCAACGGTGTATCGACAGTGATGCGTTTATCTAGCTATAAGTAACTGTCGTGGAAGCACGACAACAGGATTTTAATGCACGCGTTAACCTCCTGGTGCCTTCCAAAATGTGGGATTTTCATTACGTTTAGGATAATGGACTGTGCGATGATCATGGTCCATGGTTGGGGAATGATTTTCGATTTCTTTCCTCTCATCTTGGTCAAGTAATTATGAGGTGCGATCATGCCATAGGTCTTGTGGTCTCCTAGATTATAGTCATTGATCTTCTGAGTTGGAATTCTCTCCAGTTGCGGTTTGACTGCGCATATCCCCTTCGAGAGGTACGTCGTGATAACTGTGTAATAGAAATCCCTCGGGACACTATTACGACTCACCACATCGGCCAGAGGTGGGATGTAGTCGGTCAGGATGGATGGGATTAACTTCATGTTTGCTAATTCATCTCTATGCTTAGTCCTTTTCTCTTCTGCAGCTTGGGATGGTCTGGATCTGTGAACAGTCAACGAGGAGGCTTGTACTCCTCTCATCAATGAGGCTTGAACTCCTTCAGAAATCACTCTCTCTACCATTAGATCAACTAAAATTTCCTCTACTGAATTTTCCACAGAACTGAGCTCCTCTGACATGCACGCTCGAGATCGGATATCTCAGGATGATGAACAATTTATCAATGAAATAGAATGGATGGAAAGGTCTCAATAAGCAAAACACAATAACAATGAGTTCTCTAGTTGGCTCAAATACAATTCGTGAAAGTGTGCTCGGCGCAAAAGTTGATGGGATAAGTAGACAACGATGTAATGGATCCTTCCAATGGACAAGAAGCCTTCATCAATGTCATTTTGTCTGTTACAGCGTGGTCCAATGGTCCAATGACAAGATCTGAGGCTATAATTGCTTGCATATCCATTCTAGAGAGTTGGGGTACTGGTCATAATGCCTCCAACGATTATATTTCTCCACCATGGAGAAGTGCGAATATGCATTGTTCTGATATTCCGACGAAGTTCAAATTTTGGATACCTTCCTTCTACGAAGTTCTTTTTGGAACTTCCTGTAATTTCTCTAACTTTGCTTTCTTCTTGCTGAGATTTCTATCCTTCTTCCCTATGATCTGTGTTACTGGGTTCCTCTTCCCATTCTGATTCTTATCTTCTCTTGGCATAATAACTTCGTGGTGTTGATTATCTTTCATAAGGTTTAAGGGTAATACTTCTTTGTTGTCTGGGGTAAGTGCCCTATTTTCTCACGTTCTTTCAACTTCGACACCCAAGTCCCTGGTATTCGACCTGTTCTCTTGTTCTTCCATCAAGTGCACTATTCTCCTATTCATGAAATCTTTTAATTCTTTCTTTTTATGTTCTAGGGCTTCTTCTTCTTTTCTCTGGATCTAATCTTTCTCAATCTAGGTTTTTCCTATTAACATAGAAAATGGGGGCATTGTTCTCAATAAATTTAACAACCTCAAATTCTTCTTCTGTCGAAGTGCCATGAGCATTCATAGATATCTGGGTAAGTCTTCCACATAGGGTTATCAACTTTCCCCTAAATAATCCTATTCCTCTCAATGAAATAATCATAGGAGGCTTTCCTAAAATTTCCCAAGTTCTTTCTTTCATAATATTCACCTGTGTTTCCTCATCCAGGACACGGTCTATGTCGAAGTCTCTTATTCTTGTTTCTATGCACTCTTTCTCTTTGAAGATCTTTGATAATTTGATATCTCTGTGGTCATTCAGGGTTTCTTTCATTTGTAGTAGTAGAGTCTCTGATTCTTTCTGGGGTTCTCTGATAGTCTTAATTTTTGAGTCTTTCACATGTTTATCTTGTTACATATTCATTATTTCAAGTTTAGCAATCATTCTAGGGCAATCCAGAACTTCATGGTCCATAGTTTTACAACAAAGACAACTAGGTTGTCTATTAGGGAAATCCTTAGCAAGATGGCATGGTCTTCTACAACTGTAACAAAGGGTTAATCCTCTCTTTCTCTTAAATGATCCCCAGCCTTTCTTGTACTATGCACTACGATCATAGTAACTAACCTGCAGAAAATTCTTCCTAGGATCCTGCATCCATTTGTTAGTCCAAACATTCTTTCTATGCATAGGAATAACATATCTTTCATTATTTCTATTAGATCTACTCATATCAAACCTTCTTTCTTCTAGTTGTGCCCTGGTTTTCAGACTAGGACAAAATGTATTAAACATACCTAGATCCATACTATTGAAGAAAAAATTTCCACTTATCTTACCTTTAACAGAGCACAAAGCTTTCAGTTCTTACCTCTTTAATAAAAAAAAATTCACTTTAACTTTATCAGGGCACAAAGCTTTCAGATCTTACCTCTTTTCTTCGGATCAGACTTCTTTTCTTAGCACAGATCTTTCACAAGTCAAGTAGAATACTATTCACTAAAGCAACAGATCTATGCACAAAGCTTTCTTTCTTTTCCTCAGTTCCCAACAATCACAATTTCAGGTCCCGACAACGAAACCATTTGTTGGCACAAGGGAAGAACCAGGGTTCAACGTTTCAACAATGCACCAACAAAACCCTAACTACTGACCCTTTCGACAACATCTGCGAAGAATATGAAGTCTCACCTGAGGTAGAGGCAGGGGTGGTTGTAGGGCTTAGGTGGATGCAACCTAGCTGGAATATGAATATGTGATTACAATACTCTAACAAAGCACTTAATAGTTACCATTCATCAGTATTTAACCAATATTTACTTCGCAGATAAAAACCCTAATTATAGAGTAACACAATACTCAACCAGATCGACACATCTAAGCACTTAGCATAAAGAAACATATTATATCTACCATTCATTCACTTCACTGAGCACTAAGCTATTATATTAGATTCTTCTAAAATTCATAAAGATAAAAAAACTAAGCATAAATCACATCATAGGCACAAAGAAATAATTGAAATGCACAAAGAAACCATAACATAGGATATATGTGGTTCACTGTTGGCCCTTGACCAAGTTTGAGGAAGCACTTGGTCATATTTGACTGTTTTTGGAACTTCAACAACTTGTCAAATATGGAGCTCAACGTGAAGCAGAGATCGTGGAAGCTAGACCCCTTTCTTGGGTCCTTTTTGGGTTTTTGGGGATAATGTAATGGGTATGGGATGTCAGCCCATGGGTTTACCCATGTTTAGGCCTATTTTGTAAAGTATAAATAAGTAGCTAGGCAATGTAAGAGAGGCCAATAAGATAAGTGCTAGAAAAGGCTTTGTGTATACTGTGTGCCTGACTTGCAGAGCTGAGTGAAAGTGTTGTAAGTGCTGAGTGCATGGATTGTAAGAAGGCTCTATGCTAGATCTACTCGGGGAAGGAGGATCTGGTGAGGTGTGCACAGATCTCCTATCCTATGCGGAGTACAAGTTTGAGCTCTATGTTGTAATCAGATTGACTAAAGCTGATAAAGAAGAAGAAGACTTTGTGGATGTAGCCCCAGGGTGGCGGTGAACCATGGTAAACCTGTTTGTTGTGATCGGTGCCTCGACCTAATGTGTTTGTCTCTTTCCATGTGTTGTACTTTGATATGATTATGCTATGTGATTTGCTATGATATAACTAGATAGATCTACTTTGCTTTGTGCTTGTTAGATGTATGGATGTAGATCTGACATATATGAATTTAGTGTTGAGTTCTAGACCAATTTTGTTGTTGCTAAGTGCTAACTTAACCTAGATCTAAGTGAATGTTGCGGTGCTCTGCGCTATCTGCAAAGTGCGATGAGGGTTAAATACTAATGAATGATCTATGATAAAGTGTCTGATAAGTGTTAGAATCACAGATCTATGTCCCATCTTAGGTTGCATACACTCGAGTCTTGCAACCACCCCTTCCTCTACCTCGGGTGAGACTTCATCTTCTTCGTAGGTGTTTTCGAAAGGGCTGGTAGTTAGGGTTTTGTTGGTGCGCTGTTGAAGCATTGAACCCTGGGTCTACCCCTATGCCAACATTCACCCCCATCCTGGGGCTACGTCCACCAACTCTTCTCTTCTTTATTATCTTCCTGTCAAGCTTCTTATAGGCACATAACATCAAAATCCTAATTCACAGAGGACAAGAGATCTGTGTGCACCTCGCTAGATCCTCCTTCCCTGAGCTAGGTTATAACACAAAGCCCTTACATAGTCTCTTATAGTTACTTGCACTTAGCCTTGCAAGTATCACACAGTATGCACAAAGAAATTACAACTATCACTTGCACTTAACACATTGGCCTTCACTTGCCCTTAGCACCTAGCATCACACACACCCCCCCACACACACACCTTACTTACATCGTCTAGATTTCTATTTTTCAATTACAAAAGGGCCTAAACATGGGTAAACCCATGGGCCAACATCCGATACCCGTTACATAAGCCCAAAACCCAAAAATTCCCTAAAAAGGGGCTGAGATCCCGCGATCTCCACTTCGACTTGGGCTCTACCTTCGAAAGCCTGTCAAAATCCCAAAATAGGTCAAACCTGACAAAGGATCTCCAAAACTTGATCAAGGGCCAATAAGATTTGATGGCACCAAAATCCCTGAATGTTGTAGTTATGAAGTGATGAGAGTCGTGGATCTGGGGATTTCATTAAGAACCCCTATTAACCGTCTGACAATCTAGTGGAGAGACCTGCATACGGTACTTTGAAAAAGTCCTACCTCGAGAGAGTAGAGCATCCATAATGCCAAAATTCCCAAAGGATGGATCTATGAAGTAACGAAGACCGTAGATCTAGGGACCCTTAGGGATATCCCCTGACCATTAGATCTAGACCATGGTCATGCCGATGTTGACTACTTTGGGAGAAAGGAGGAAGTCACACCAGGGATCCCCCGAACACCGAAGTTACAAAGTAATGGAGTTCGTAGATCTAGGGTTTATGTAGACACACCTTGAACATGAGATCGAAGGGCTTGGAAGGCAATCAGTCCGAGGTAATGTGGTATGCTGACATCACCTAGGGTGACATGGACCCATGTTTGATGTGCCATGTCTTACCTGGATTCATAAATTTTGTAGACCCTATGTGCCCATTAAAATGTGACACGTGTCACCCACTATAGGGGCCATATTTCATCTCTAACTTGCCATGCATCACCTTTGGCACTTACCAGTTTGGTCCATTTGGTGGGAGGAGTATTCAGGACCCACCTGTACGTGCCTCCATGTCTAGTATGTCACCATGTGCCAATGTGGACCCTTTGGAGTCCGGGACTTCAAGACTCCCAAGGTTTGGAATGCATTGTTGAGGGTAAGTTGAAAGGCCCAAAGGCCAGAGCCACGTGGTGATATTTCAAACTCCTTCAGGAGTTCAAGAATTCGAGACACCGAAGGACATGCGTGCAAAAAGGTAAAGGGATGTTCAATGCCTAACGTTGAATTCCCCTCTAGCTTGTGTGTTAGATGAGGATCAAGTCTCGCCATTGTATTGGATGATGGATGGACCTCCCCTATGTGAGGTAGGAAATTGGAGATGGTACGAATGAGATGGACTCATGTGGGTGTCACGTAGCCCTCAATTAAGAATGCCCAAAGAAATTTGGGAAGCCATAACTTGAAAACCAAAGGTCGGATTTGATCCTGGTAGTAGTGGTTAGAAACATATAGGAGAGTAGAAGAGGATGAAGACCTTGGGAAGAGGATTAAAAATGATTAAAGTAAGAAAAATTTTGATACCCCATCCCTAGAAAGGGTACTTAAGGGTTGGGTGTGTTACTAATTGGTATCAAAGGATGGTTACAACACTTGGCCTTCTTGGGCTCATGAACAAGTCGCTTAAAATATTATTAGATAAATTTTAGGGTGACACCCTATCTTACCCCATTCCTAAGAGGCTTAGTTAAACCTCTACTGAATAAAGGAACAAAATGTTCTGTTGTTGTATATGCTTTGAAAAATTTGAACTATGTGATGTTCATAAACTAGTAGATCATTAACTAACATAAAATGTTTTATCAATAGTCAAACAGTTAGCGAACCATAGGAAAAATACAACATAAAGGATGGTGACATACCATGAATTGAGGGAAATATCTGTTGGCACAAGGGTAGACCTAGGGTTTAGCTCTAATAGATCACCAACAAGCCCTAACTATTGGCCCTTTCGACAACACCTACGAAGATAATGCAATCTCATCCGAAGTAGATTTAGGGGGTTGCAGGACACAGGTATCCACAACCAGAGGAAATGCAGAGTGGATTCACAGCAACAACACATAGCCACCTAGTTAATCTTTATCTTCTTTAAACCTACGCACAAGCTATGTTTTATATCTAACACAATATCACAATAACAACATATCAAATAACAGATAACACAACATCAATCACACATAACACAAGATATACATGGTTCACCCTCTCCCTAGGGCTATGTCCAAAGAATTGTGCTTTATGATATATTAATATGGAAGCATATAGTTCGTATTTGCACTCTTAGCTAGAATATCTTCTCTCTTTCTCTCTCTCTGTCTCCCCTCCCTGCACACCTAGTTGCAGGGTTGATCTTCGCACCCAATTGAAGATATACAATACAAAAGGCCCTCACACACAACACTTCTCTCTCACAAAGTAGTACTCATGCAATCAACTTAGCACTGACCCATCCCACATCCTTTAGACCTTTATTTATACATTACAATAGCTCTCGAACACCCTCAGACTGAAACCTAGGTGTCAAAACCCTAGATACGAAAACCCTAGGTGTCTAAAACCCTAGGTCAACTTGACCTGCGTTTTCAGGGATTCGCCAGCCTATCTTTCCTTCCTTCATGCATGGTGATCGAAAGCATCTGTTGACATATTCTTTAGCTTGATGAGTTGTCCACGATCCATCTTCCTTTCTGATTTGTCATCCTCAATATCCGAGTCCAACAACTTTCCTTCTCTTACTTCGCTATGTATTTTCTTCTCTTTTTCTCACTTCAACCTAGTATCAGTCATTGTGTCTTCCGCACAGTTCAAATTTTACCTTTTCTCCCTTCATCTTCTCTTTATTCCATAACCAAGGGCCAACAGGCCCCCAAAACTCACCTGTGACTCATCCTGAGGCACTTCAGGTCTGAACTTTCTGTTTCATTTCGACTTCAGACTACGTAGGGAAGCCTGTGATTTTTTCTCTGTCCCTTCCTTCTATGTGCAGACTATCTTTTCTATGTCTCGTACCCAGTTTCAACTGTAACTGGTACCTAGACCCTTTTCCTTATTCTTTTACTGAGAACTACGAGGTAGCTGGTTGTCATAATACAATTTCAACCAGCTTCCATTCACCAAACCTTCCTTCCATTTTCCAGTCAAAGTCTTCAACCACGCAAATCCTCCTTCTGTAACATAGGCAACCTCATATGGCCCAAGACAATGCATCCTGAACTTCCCTAGATGCCCCATGAACTTACTGTCATATATCAATACCAGATCTCCTTGCTTGAAAGATTTCTTCTTGATGTGTCTGTCATGGTAGGCCTTTTCTCTTTCTTTCTAAACCTGTTGGTGAAATCGTGCAATAAATCTATCTTCTTCCAGTTTGACCAACTGTGTAAGCCTCTCTTGCACAGTGGTAGTTTCATCCATATCTATAAAGGTTGCAATTCTCATACTAGGAACCAAATATTCCATGGGTAGAACTGATTCTATACCATAGACCAATTTAAAGGGGGTCTACATGGTTAGTTTCTTTCAAGTGGTTCTATAGGACCATAATATTGCTGGTACTCTCAAATCCCAATCATCCCTGTTCACACTGCATATCTCTGTCAACATTGTCTCCAATATCTTATTGAATGCTTCAATTGTCCCATTTTCTTGTGGATGATAGGGCGTTCTCTTATGATGGTGAAATTCAAATTCCTAATTCAAGGCTTCAATAGTCTTGTTAATAAAATGTGTTCCTTGATCGCTCATAAGGATTTTTGGGCATCCAAACCTGGTTATGATATCATCAAATATGAAGCACACATTTGTAGTTTCACTACAGTCCTTAACTGCTCTTGCTTCTGCCCATCTGGTCAAATACTATGTCACAGTGATTATGTATCTAGCTCCTATGCGCTTTCCTGGTGGGTTGATAGGTCCCACAAAGTCAATGGCCCATTTCTCAAATGCCTGTAAGGTCAGATGAGACATTAAAGACATATCATCTCTTCTAGACGGTTTCCCAATTCTTTGGCATACATCACATGCCTTATAGTATTCCTTAGCATCTTTGTGTAGAGTAGGCCACCAAAGGCCAGCCCTAAGAATATTCTATGTTTTTTCTTTCCCTATGTAGTGTCCTCCTACGATGCCTTCATGTGCTTCTATGAGGATCAATGGTCTCTCTTCTTCCATAAAACACCTCCTATATATCTCATCAGGTCCCATCTTGTATAGTTGTCCAACTATAAGTGAAAATCTGTAGCACGCACTACTAATTGTTTCTTTTGAATAATTGTATACTCACTAAGTGCCATTCTTGTTGACAGAAACTGCACTATCTCCACGAAGTGATCATCAACCTTCCTGATGGCCAGCAATTGTGCATATGACAATGTATCCTCCAAGCTAGTAGGATCTTCTCCATGTTCCAACCTCAACAAGTGGTAAGGACCTTTATTCATTCTTCCTTTCTTAACCACGATCTCAAAATCATATTCCTAAAATAGCATAAGCCATCTACATATTATTCCTCCCAACACTAGCTTGTTTACTAGGTGTTTAAGTGCAGAATGATCAGTGAACATCTTAAAATGTCCTCCCAACAAGTAGTGGCGGAACTTCTACAACACATAGACCATGGCTAACAGTTCTCTCTTAGTGGTGGTGTAATTAATCTCAGCCGTTGATAACTTCCTACTAGCAATGGTAACAAGTGGTCAATGTCTCCAGCTCTCGGTTGTTAGAAAAATAGGACCGCGGAGCAATAAAATAAAACAAATGCAGAAATAAAACACAGAAGATACACAATACAAGAGAGACACAAATTTACGTGGTTCACCCAGTGTGGGCTACATCCACCAGAGAAATTGCCAGGTCCTTTCTTTATTATTATCCATCAAAATGAAGGGATACAACCTACAACAAAACCTGCTGTAACTTCCTCTTCTTTCTCTCACAGTCTCTTCTATCAGAATACAATACTTGCCAACCTACATAGCCGCAATACATTTCCCTCATAAAAGAGGGTTGCCTTCTAGGGCAAAAATCCCTAACATAATCTCTATCGTTAGATCTGCGGCCTTATAATGAACGATCTAGATTTACAATGAAATTACAATATACTTTTACAAGGCAATTTTTGCTTCGGGGGCTTGCTTGCCCCCAGACCCCCCAGCTAGGGGGATATCCCCCTTGGACCTCGTAGAGGGGGTACCCCCCCTCTGCACTCCCCCGCATGGAAGAGTGTACATACTTCTAGGGTGTAAATACTTCATGGGGTATAAACACGACTGAAAGTAAAAGACCTCTAAATCA
>JZKD02S1689859.1:721372-731418 GCA_000966675.3 Picea glauca
ACTCCGAGGTATACCCACAATTATGAGTGGAAGCCTTTGAGTTGGTTTCAGGCTTGATACCCTGCCCTTGCGTGTGGATCAGACTGACGACTATTCCCCCAGGCTGTACTGTTGTTTGTGGTGACCTTAGTTGCCTTTCTCTCTAGGTTCTTACCCAAGGTGACTGTGGAGGGGAAATTCTTCACGGTACCTGGAATCGACGTTGATCAAACTCACCCGGGCTCCTTGGAGGGTATACCCACGATTATGTGTGGGAGCTTGCACCAGGGTGTAAGTCTGTTAAGCAGGTCGTCAACATAACTTTTCCACCTTAGCCCCGCCCCTTCTCGTCTCGTTGTTGCGACATTGGATTTCATCACCAACTAGTGGCTTCAATATTAGAAGGTATTGTTTGCTTGGTGATTGCTTCTAGATTTTGTTTACTAGTGTGTGCTGTTTGTTTCTCGTAGTTTACCATAGGATTTTCATTGAGGAGTTTGTTACTTGTTTACAATTTCTCCTCCATGATGTTTACGTAGGATGCAAGGTTTATCCCCAGAGCATCCGGAAGCTTCACAACCTTTGCACACAGCAACACCCGAGGGTACCCCTGAGGAATATCCTTGTCCGGGTGAAATACCTCTTGTTACTCTACCTCACGTGGACATAAGTGATGTCCCCGAAGTTTTTACACCACCTCCACGAGTAGAACCCACTGATCCTCTTGCTGAATTTTGAATTACCAATACTATAGAGGATTATCGCGTTCATCGTGGTGAACGACCTGTTGGACGAATAAATCCTTCTAAAGAAACTCTTGTTACATCCTCTCAATCAACCGCTGGGCCTTCTCACGGTGCAGTAGGCCAAGATCCTTTTTGGTCGGGTGATTTCCGATGAGTCTTGTTTGGTACTGAGTCAACCCCTGTTTACAAAATCAACCCTCCTATGTCTCCTAAACCAGAGACTACACCAAAGACTACCACTTATCGTTTTATTCTTCCTCCCGAGATGGACCATCTCGTAAATACTACGAGTGTCCAAACCGGAATTACTGCAACTACTCTTCCTCCTATCAATACCCGACGAATGCTTGAGGCTAACCCAAGTTTACCCCCTGGTTACCATGCGTTAAATCCTTTGTTGAATGTTTCCCATCCAACACCTCTGCAAACACCAGTCGGTTCACCAAGTGGTCCTCTGTTTCTTGGGCATCCTATTCCCAGTTTCATTCCGACACTCCCTCAGTTTCCTACTGGCAACCCTAATCCTAGTGGTACTATCCCGACTGTTGCACCAAATGTGTAGATTCATGTTGGTGGACAGGGTGGTATGGTTCCTTTTCCTTTTCCCAGACACATCACCGTTACTACGCAACCTTCAGTTGGTACACAACTTCCGGGTGGAACCATACCTACAGTAGGGGGACCAACCTCCCCTTTTGGACAAAATATACCTCCTCAGTTGGCCCAGTATTGGAATCAACTTTTACAAAACTTTCCTCAATATGCTGGGGGGAAGACAACTGTCCCTCCTGTCGGCCAACCATATCCAGGTGTTACTAATCCTATTTGGGGTTCGGGTCAAACTACTCAACCTCAGGTCCCTACCCAAACTCAAGGTTACAATCCTTGGGGTTACTACCCTATCTAGCCACCGACGAATCAGCAAGGATCTTCCCTCTATGGACAGTCTGCTTATTCTCCTACTGGTCTGCCAACGGGGCTTCCACCCCAAAGTCACCAGTACCCACAAGTGAATCGACAGTTGCCTTTTCTTGCCACTTTGGATTTTCCCGATTTGTCTAGGATCCTCAATGATCCTATCCGTCACTCTCCCCAATGGCCTGCTATTCTTGCAAAGATTCCATCAGATATTCCAAAATTCGATGGCAAGGTGGGAGAGGACCCTAATAATCATTTCATGACTTTCCATTTATGGTTTTCGTCCAATTCGTTGATGGACGACTCCATCCGTCTCCTACTTTTTCAAAGGACTCTCACTGGGGCTGCTGCGAAGTGGTACATTGAATTACCACGAGGTTTCTTTTCCGATTTTCACACCCTTGCTATGGCCTTTCTCACACACTACCAGTTACCGATCTGTTACGATACCGGGACTGAGATTTTAACCTCTTTCAAACAAACCAAGGGCACTCATATATCAGATCATATTCATGAGTGGTGAAGGAGGAGACGTCTCATCAAGCTTGAACTCCCTGATCAATTATTGGCAGAATGGTTCATGAAATCTTTTGTGAACGAAATTGGTAAGGACATCGCTATGGGTGGTGTTGTTACAGAAGATTAGGCTATAAGCCGTGCTCAGTATCTTGATCTTGTTTATTCGCAAACGAGAACACTGTATAATATATTACCGGATTTGCCTTGTCCTGGTACTTCCAGCGCTGCAACTACCCCTGCTGCATACCATGCAGCCGATGGTGTGATTGGTACCACCCATGCCCAGTCACATTCTGTTTCAACCTCGACCCCTAAATCTAATCATTCTAATGTTCAAAGTGCTTCGTCTCTTTCTCCTCCCACCGGTAAAACCTCAGAAGTGAACGCTGTTTAGTCCACATCGACCGATAAGAACAAATCCAAGAAAGGGAGAGGCAAGAATAAGGAGAGTAAAAACAATAATCCAAATGAGCAAACCAAAACCCCTCTTGTTGAAGACCGGGATAAGCGCAAACCACGCTACCCTTGCCTTATCTGTGGTGACGATCACTACACAAAGGATTGTCTGAGACGTGCCGAAGTTAACAAGTTCTTTCAAGGAATGCCAAAACCTTCTACGTCGACGATCTTGTCTCAACCCTTCCCGTCTCAACAACAGGCTTCTTTGGTCATTCATGACCAACCATCTACCTCTACACAATCCTATGTTTTGATGTGCACTGGTGATTCCAAGAAAGACAACATTGCACTTACCACTAGAGCTAAGGACTATACTCCTTCTAAGGAGAAGGTTGATGACTCACCTCCTGATTTGGTACAACCCTCTCCACCGAATCCACCCACAAACGGTCCTCTTCATCTCGAACGACCAAACCTTGATACAGTTATACGACCACCCCCAAAAGGTGTCGTTAAGAAATCGACATTCAATCCTCACGCTCGTGCTGCCCAGAACTATAGCATTGTAGAAGATTTGGCCCAAGCACCTTTAGCAATGTTTGCCCTTGAAGTCCTTCAGTCTTGTCCTGCACAGCGAAGGGCTCTATTGAAAGCCATAGGTGGAATCGATCCCACGGATACGAATTTGATAGTCTTTGACCTGGAAGAGCATATTCCAAGGTTACCCCCATAGCTTGCGTTTCAAATACAAGTTGTTGTTGCCGACAAAAGCATTTGTCGGACGGTTATTGATGAGGGTGCCTCTACGTGCGTAATGTCTTTTTCTTGTTGGAAAGCCATTGGCTCTCCCACTTTAAACGAATCACAAAACACTTTGCGAGCCTTCAATGGCTCTGGTTTTAAACCATACGGTGTTCTTCCGTCATTGTCATTTACTCTCGAAGGTAAGACCATCCAGGTGGAAGTGGAAGTTTTCTATACTCTCTTAGATTACAATCTTCTCCTTGGTCGAAGTTGGGTTGATTCTATGCGTGTTGTGGTGTCAACTCTGTTCCGTGTCGTACAATTTCCTCACCAAGGAAAAGTGGTCACGGTTGATCAACTTTCCTTCTTTAATGCCGATACTCGCATGGGCAACATGCCGTTCATAGCCAACACCCCACCGGGTTATGAGAATGTTGGAGTCGGTCTTTTAAAAGATTCTTCATTAATGGGTACTTTTCCCATACCACCACCACCCAATATTCCACACCCGTCAGTTGCATCTATTAATATGATCTCTATTGTGCCTCATGAACTTCCAGTGTCTGCCGACCCTTGGATAGTCCCTGATCCTGGAGATCATGTTCGTTTCGGCAACGTCATGCCGTTAAGTCCGGTTGAATTCGCTTATCAAGCCATTCAATCGGCAACACCTACTACTTCTTCTTGTGATGAGTTGTCTCCTGATCCGTTCCGTGTTGTTTTTCCAACTGAAGAGATGATCATGTCCGTCTTGGATGACACCTCTTGGGATGATGGACATCATCATTCCATCTTGTTTCTGGAACAACAGACTCTTGAGAATTATCAGTGGATTTCGACTCCGTCGACCGTTGTTGTTATATCCACTGTTCCCCAATCTACACGAGATGTGTTTGCAAAAGGGAACCTGAGTAACATTTCGCCCACGATACCCATAGATATTTCAGTTAAACCTGGGATAGTCGAAAACGTTCATATTGGAGCTTCGTGTTCTCTCGAGGAAATTGTCACTTATACTTCCTTGTTTAAAGAATTTCGTGACATCTTTGCATGGAGTTATGAAGAGATGCCGGGTATCGACCCATCTATTGTGGTGCATGAAATTAAGACATACCCCGGAGCCAAACCAGTTTGGCAGTGCCTCCATCCTATCCATCCACGTAAAGCGGCAGCCATTAAACTCGAAGTTGAAAAGCTTCTTAAAGCCGGTTTCATTTATCCCGTGGCATTGACAGAGTGGGTTTCGAACCCTGTACCGATTGATAAAAAGGGTGGTAGTATACGCGTTTGTGTTGATTATCAGGATATCAACAAAGCTTGTCCAAAGGACAATTTTCCAACCCCTTTCGTTGACCAGATCGTCGATGACTATGCCGACAGTGAAATATTTTCCCTCATGGATGGATATTCTGGCTATAATCAAATCAATATCGCTCCTGAGGACCAACATAAAACAACCTTTATTTTTCCTTGGGGTACTTTCGCCTACCGAAAACTTCCTTTCGGTTTGAAGAACGCAGGTGCAACCTTCCAACATGCTATGTCTTACGCATTTCACAATATTAAGAATATCGTTCAACCTTATTTGGACGATTTTCTGGCTCACTCTTTACATCGAGTCAATCACCCTAATCATCTCCGAGCGATTTTCGTTCGTTGCCGATTCTATCGCATTCGCCTGAATCCTCATAAATGTGTTTTTTGCGTAGAATCTGGTTGTCTCCTTGGTTTCATTGTTTCATGCCATGGGATTCAGGTAGATCCTATCAAGGTCGAGGCGATTCTTAATCTCCCTCCTCCTTCTTCTTTACGCCAGTTACAAAGTTTGCAGGGGAAAGCAAACTTTCTTCGTCGCTTCATCCCGAATTACGCTGAGATTACTCGGGGTTTTACACGTCTTCTAAAGAAAGGTTCAGAGTTTGTCTGGGATAAATCTGCCAATGATGCCTTTGAATCCTTGAAGTTGTTCCTTACCAAAGCTCCTCTTCTTTTCCCTCTTGATTATAGTCGGGATTACTTTCTTTATCTAGCTGCGTCCGAGTATACTATCGGCATGGTTCTCGTTCAAGAGGATGATGCCCACGATGAGCATGTTATATATTATTTGACTCGAAGTTTAACTTCCACGGAAATTAAATACCAACATGTTGAAAATCTGGCCTTGGCTGCTGTTCAAGCAGTTCAACGTTTCCGTCACTACATTCTCGCCAGGAAGACTACAATGATTTCACATTGTAACCCCATGCAACATATATTGACTCGTCAATTGCTGGGGGGAAAATACTCCAAGTGGATTGTTATTCTCCAAGATTTCGATTTTGAATTCGATCGTGCCACGTCGAAGAAATCCCTAGTTTTCGCTGAGTTGATTTGTGATTTTCCCCACACTGCCACGGAAAGAGTAGCATTCGATTCGTTACCTGACGAGTCACTTTTCCTTATCAGTACCGATGATATTTGGTACGGATATATCATTATATATCTCCAAACTCAAACTTTCTGGCCTACTTTGTCTAGTGCCGCACGCCATCATGTCCGTTATCAAGCGCGTCATTACATTATCCTTGGCGATACTCTTTACCGTCGAGGTATTGACTCTGTGTTTCAGCGGTGTTTAACTTTTGAAGAAGCCGAGGGAGATTTGAATGACTGCCACTTTGGAGCATATGGTGGTCATATGTCTGGGTATGCTACTACCCAGAAAATCTTACGTGCAGGATACTTTTGGCCTTCCTTGTTTAAAGACTGCATAACTGCTGTTCAGAAGTGTCATACCTGCTAGACCTATAATCAAAAGATTCGGTCACATCCTGCTCCCCTTCATCCTGTAGTCTCCATAGGTCCTTTTGCGAAATGGGGCATTGACTTCATGACATGTCACCCTCACTCGGTCGGGAGGCATGGTTATATTATTGTAGCTGTTGATTATTTTACTAAGTGGGTCGAGGCGATGCCGACATTCGATAATACTAGGAAGACTGCAGTGTTATTTCTTTTCAACCATGTAATCACTCGTTTTGGTGTTCCTCAGGCTATCGTTACCGATCACGGTAGTCATTTTCAAAATCATATGATGTCTGAACTCACTGAAAAGTTGGGCCTTCGTCACGATAGCTCAACACCCTATTATCCACAGGCTAATGGCCAAGTCGAAGCAATCAATAAGGTTCTCATAACTATGATTCGACAGATGATAGGAATTCATAAAACCAGCTGGCACACGATGTTATTTTCCGCATTGTGGGCGTATCGGACATCTGTGAAATCTGCTACAGGATTTACACCCTTTCGACTAGTTTATGGCATGGAAGCCATTCTGCCAATAGAATGTGAAATCCCGTCTTTGAAGTTAGCTGTAGAACTCTTACCGAATACTTCTGCCGAAGAGGAACGTCTATTGTATCTGATGCGACTAGATGAGACTCGTCATGACGCTACTCTTGTAATAGAAGCCCAGAAAAAATGCGTTAAGGCACAGTATGACAAGCATGTCAAACCTCGTGTCTTCTCTAAAGGAGATCTTGTTCTTCTATATGAACAAGATAAGGATGTCTTAGGAGCTGGGAAATTCGAACCAATGTGGCATGGGCCTTACATTGTCAGCAAAGTTTTGGAAAAGGGAGCGTATGAGTTAGTGGATTATGATGGGGTACCTTTGAGTGAACCCAGGAATGGGTTGTACTTAAAGAAGTACTATGCATGAGTCATTTGTGCATGAGTACTTGTATTTTATGTATCATACTGCGTGTGTGTGTTACTTTAGTTTTTTCTTTTGACGTTATCTGGTCTCTTCCCTTACGTGACATTGTGTTTGATTGCCAGATGTCGGAGTATTCGCTACCTTATATTGGCTTCGCCGACGGTGCTAGCCATAGTACTCAGAACCTAGCTTCTACTGCCTGGGCAATCTATGCCCCAACGAACGAGCTTATATCTTTACGAGGTGTATGTCTTGGCTGAGCAACCAACAACATCGCAGAGTATAGCGTCGTTATTGAGTTATTGGTTGATGCTATCTCTCTTGGGATTTGTCGTTTGGTTGTGCGACTTGACTCACAGCTAGTAGTGCTACAGCTAAGTAATGTCTACTCTATTAGAAGTTCTACATTATTAAGGGTTTATTTGCGGATTCGCCTCTTGGAACGACATTTCGATCATATTGAATATCAACATATTCCGAGAAGTCTTAATACATTGACAGATGCTTTGGCTAATTACGTATTAGATAGACATTTGAACAATTTGTAAATCGAACACATTAAAATGTACACAAATGTAAAGTAAGCCGGTAGAAACCATGTATATATATATATATATAACGATCAAAGTTTGTTTTTAAAAAATGTGTCCGAAGACCAAAATATCAAAAATTGAAGCTCATGGCTTCTACATAAGGATATCATGACATCAATGATGTTCACGATAGCACACTAGTGTCCTAGCCACTCTGCGGAGCAAGAGACCCATAGAGGCAGAGACTCCCACGGTGTGACATTGATCCTGTCGTGGAATCTCCTCCAAAGGCATATCTGGAACATTGGCCATCAGACCCTCTAAGTTCTGCTCCACTGTCAAATAGTCCTTGGCATACTGAGGGACTGCTACTACTGACGCTCCTCATCTCTGGACCGAAGAACTCCCAGTAGGTCTATATGCCCCAACGTCTGTGTTATCAATTAAAATTTGGTGTTAGTCTTTGGATAAAACTATAAAAACAAAAACATTTAAATATGGCTAAAAATACAAAAACATTTAAAAGATAAAAATTGGTGGACTTATTACCAATATCCCCCCACTGTGCATCTTCAGGTAGTGCAAGGTCGGGATCATTGTGGAAATCCAAGCCAGCATATGCATAATCCTCTATCATCAACACTTGGCCTTGAATCCAGTCGAAGAAGGTATCGTCATACCTGACAATCGGTCTTGCCACATGACGTGCCATGAGTTGGCACCATCGTAACATCCGTGGATCTCAGGGACCCAGAAAGTGCCACTCAGCCTAAATCCTAAACACAAGAACCCTCTCACATAAGAAGGACACCAATAATGATCCATATCCAAACTGTTTTAGATCTCCACGCCTGCATTTGGTCAGTTGTTTCTTGATATTACGCAATACTGCGTCAGCCCAGTTGAAGACCCAGAGCTCAGTACACTCGATGGCATACTGAAAATAGCTTTGCAGAGCCATATGCGGAGCAGCACTCCTTGCCATCTGAGCAATGGTAAAGAGAATCATGCGAAGAGTTATATCTCTGACTCCCCAAATAGCCACTTTCCCTTTCTGACGTTCAGCCTCAGGCACGCAGTACTGCCTGCAATACTCACTCATTTTTAAGCCACCCCTTCGGCTACTAGTCAAACTGATGTTGGACCCTCGCCTGGATAACCCAGTCAAGAAATAGATGTCCTCAATGTCGATAGTCAATGTGTGAGCTCCGACATTAAAGACTTGTTGGTCCGGGTCCCACATCCGGATCAAGTATTCCAGTAAACGAACTTGGGCTCTCACGCCCGGTATGCGGAAATACTTTAAGAGACCGCAATCTCTTAAGGCAGCAATGGTTGGAGGGTGATTTTTGGCATTTGTATTATCTTCCTCGTGTTCCTGTTCTCTCCATTCAAGCACCATGATGATGGCTATAAACCTGCATGGCAAACATATGAATATGGTTAATAATTTTAAACATGAGAAAAATCCTTTCTTTTGGCTAAACATTGAATAATTTTTTAAACTTTGCGCTATTGGCAGGTGGCCTATGGCACACAGTGCGAACTTCTCACACCCTGCCTTAGGCCCACCTGCGAGAATCAAGCATTCTCGCAGGCCCCATATGGGCAGCCTGCAAGAACTCCTGTTCATGCATAGGGTTTTAAAAATGGAATCAAAACTCAACTTTTAACGGATGGAAACATAAATTTAAACCATGAAAAGCTAGAGAATGAAGATCTTACCAATATGATCCAGACGGCTCATGGAATGATTGCCTGAAGCTCCCAGAATTCAACACTGAAGGTAGAAGGTAAATTGGAGGTTTTTTGAACTCAAATGGTAAAAAGGGTAAAATGACATGGTAAAATGTGTTATGAATTTGTTTCATTTACTTTTTACTATGTCTAAAGTGGATTTTTATGTTTATTCATTATGTAACCCTAATTACTAATACAGAAATGAGTCAAGGGACTTGTAGGTAACAAATACGGATGATTATGGGTCAAAAAACTTATACGATGTGGTGTGATTTTGTTTGTTTTCTATGGTTTTGACTTAAAACCTCGAGCGCCTTTTGTCCGTTCTTGCACTTGCGAAAAACATAAGAATGTGACCGAGAGTTGCTTTATCTCTTTTCCGGGCTCGCTGTGGTTACACGAAAAAGGAACCCCCCTGGAGTTAACTTTAAGCTCTTTTCAGACTCTCTAAATATGAAAAGATTGCCGAGCGATCTTGCTATTTTCACGCTCGTTAAAGTATTTGAAATTACGCGTCCTTCGAGCGATAGTTTAACCCTTTTTTGGTCTCGTTGGACTATTGTATCAAAAAGGCACTGAGAGAGTTCTCTTTTGAGCATTTTTCCAAACTCTATAATCTTGAAAAACCTTCGAGTTTGCTATCTCTGGACTCATTAAACAAACATTGACAGACCCGTGATGGGACCGAACCACTCCTTCTTAGGGTTCATTAAAAATACTCTGAGGGACTCGTCCGAAGGATGAGCTTATATCAACAAGCATATGTGA
>JZKD02S1689860.1:10708-32524 GCA_000966675.3 Picea glauca
AAACATAACATCTCCTAACTAAGTGACATTAAATGATCCCTTTTGAATCGCTTGTTCTCCACTGACAAGCCAGGGAAGTCATTTCCACTACATAATATGGGAACCAAAAAACGGGGACATGAAAAATTCCCCCTTCTCAAATATTACTCGTCCGTAAGAAATGCCATCACACCTAAAGGAACAACAAATTGAACCAAATTGAAACTAGTGATGATTCTCAGTTCCCAAACCATCCTGAAAGATGTGGAGTACCTATCGCCCATAGTATTTTCTTGTAATGTCCATGTTATCGCACAATTTTTACTTGCCCAAAATCCCAAGGAAAGTGGGTACATAATTGGCATAACTGAGAATAACCTATCACTGTCACCTTAATAGGAGATCCCTTTCTATTTAGGAGCATGTCAAGACTACCCCAGGGGAGATGTCCCTGGTGACCTAGGGGGTTTGAGAAGGCTAAGGAAAATAGTCACAAGGAAATACTTCCCCTCTCACAGATCACTCAAATCAAAGGTTTCTTTTATGTCTTAAGGATGAAGCAAATGGATAATATTGTGTACCTTCCCAGAACAAGACAACAAGGAAAACAGGGCACTTTCCAAGTACCATATGATTGTTAGTACTTCATAAGAAAATGAACCTTCATAAAATAATCTAGTTGATTATGAATTTGTAGCAATGCAACAATTTATAACAAAAATTAAGATCTTATAACAGCGACAAGATTCACGCCTTGAAATTGCTTGAAAAAGACAATAAAAAGTGACTTTGACTAGGCAAATTGATAGTAAATTATCACAAGCAAAATTGGCAATGATTAGTTAGATTTTAATGTCACTTTTGCAGATATTTTTCTACAGTTAGATGGTTGTAGCTATTTTTTGCAACAACATCAAGTTTAAATGGTCAAAAGTGCAAGAAAACTACACACAAAACTAGCACTTACCTAGTAGATTCACTAGCAATTATCACAATTGAATTTTGATTGGTTCTAGTGCAAGTTATGTGGGTAAATGTGCCAAATTAGTGTATTCTTATATGGTTGTAGCAATGTTTTTCTACAGAAGAAAGTTATCTTAGGAGTTAGTCTAATTTAGGGTTAGAAAAAGTTAGTAAAGAGTTCAAGGATAAGAGTATAAGTGTTTGTTTGATCAATCACCACTTGTAGAAAGTAGTCTAGTGCCTTTCTAGGGTAAATGGAGTCATTAATGGCAGCATAAAATATTAATGGAAAGATAGAAATGATAATGACATGTTGAAGGGTGGAGAGGATAAGAGAGGTTTTTGTATCCCAAGGCCTAAAAAATTCACTTCCAAGAGAAAATTTGCTAGAAAGTAACAAGGCTAGGCCCTAGTGATTTTCTCTTTCCTTGATCAAAATGTAATAAAATATGAAATTGGGAAATGTAATTAGGGTTACTAGAGTGCTACAATGGTAGGGCTCATGTATCTACTTCAAATTAGGTGCCTTTCAAGATATTTTAGCACATGGAAGATTATAAGGAAAAAGATAATAACATATGTCATTCCCCTAAGGTTTCAAGCTAGAAATTTCACAATATTAGACATGAAACAAGTAAAAATAACCATAAACATTCATTCACAATAAATAAATGTATATTTTCCACTTAATTCACCAAGAATAATATAGCAAATCACCCTAGTTGAAGATCCTCCACAAGAAAATAGCCAAAATGCACAAAAAATTGCCTCCTTCAAGAAGTGTGCACCGCTAGTTTCAGACAAATACACTTAAGGGAGGATGGATTTCATGCCTCTACTTGAGTGATGAATCAATGATGAAAAAATAAAAGAGTTTTATCTCTTATTTATACAATGACAATGACCTTTAATTATTTTTTAGGTCACAAAAGGCGGACATGACCAATTTACATAAAAAATCTAGTTTTTACATAAAATTAACAATTAAAACCCTAATTTGACTTTAGGGATGACATCATGCCCCTCTTAGGGTGATGTTAGGCCCCTTCATGGAACTCTAGGCCTCAAAATGCCTCAAAATCTGTCGCATGTGCCAACTAGCACCAAAACGTCCTCATGCCAAACCTTGACTGATGATGTCAAGGGTCAATATGATGATGTCAGGGGAATTCAAGGGACAATGTCATGGTGGAAGGGAAGGACCCCCATGGGCCTAGGCTTGCCAGAGTGTATAGAAGGAAACATCCTTCTTCTTTCTTGGTGCCATCCTCTGGTGTCTCTTTTCCCTTGGCTGGGGTCACAACATGCATCTGGTGGGATTTTAGCCCCATGGAGGTCGGAGCTAATGATCTCCCCATATGTACCTGTTCGTCGAGCATGGTCAGAAAAATCAAATACGCCCTCCATGGGATCATAAGTCACAGGGATCATATCAATGTCAATCACATCCAATAATAAAATTACCCAAACATGTGCATCAAACCCCACTTTACCCAGACAAATGATCAAAGGCGTTATGCATTTTAACAAGCCGGGTTTAGAGAGGATATCAAGATGTCCTATTGGGATAATCCTCCTCAAGTTTGGGGTGTTTCCTAGGTGAAGACTGGTCTCATTCATTTAAGTGTATGAAACAATGTAGGGGAATGTTTGGGCAAGGGGTGCAGTGATAACGAGGAAATATAGGTCTTTCCTATGGGTGCCTCTGTAGAGGGCGAGCTGCACCTTGTCATGGATGCCAATTTTTCCTATCCCATTCAATGCATTTTATTCTTTGTCATTTTTATTTTTCTTTTCAAGAGAATATTTGGGGGACACTGCGCTGGCGTGTTGACTAGTGGTGAAAGCGTTGCCCACAAGAAATTTATGGAAATGAGAAGTTTGGCTCGTGATGAGACCTCGTTTCTCTTGGCTATGCCACCAAGACACACTACCATGTATTGGTGACCAGATAGATGGTAGTGTCATACCAATACATGCCCATGGACCTAATAAGTCATTTCATGATGAGGCCTCCTATCAACCAACTAGATCTTGAGTTTTATTTTATTTTACGGATCCCCTTTTCTTACTGAGAATCCATTTATTTATTTCTCGGGAATCCCTAGGCAAAGCATCTCAAGGTTTCATTTTGGATTTTAACTTGTTCCAACTATTTTTACCCTATGGGCCTTTAGCCCCTTCTTCCCACAAGGCAAGGTACAACCCTTACTAGTGTGGCAAAACCAATGCCCAAACTAAGGTAGGGGAAGATGAGAAGACCAATGATGACAAGTGGTGAGTATGGAAGGATCAAACGATGACCTTTCATAGACCCACCTAGTGGCAACTCATACCTAAGGGAACCAACTTACTAGGTCACTCTGTCACCCCCCCAGGTATGAACAAGTTAAGGAGCATAATTTCCAAGAAAATGTTATGGAACAAAGGAGAGTTCAGTGCACATTTTCAAATGCTTCAAAAATCAGAGTGACACATACCATGATACCTGGACTCACTACCTCATGGAGAAAGACCCACTGCCACTTCAGGATCAGGCCGATGGGATGGATGCTGTTGTTGCTGATTGATAGGATGCACTGAAGAAATGATGGGACCTCCGGGACTAATATCAATTCATATTTCTCTCAGTACTCCATCTCTAGGACTTGTGGGTCTCGAGACATAATCTCCTTAGTTATCCCTAGGATAGGGGATAACTTTTGGCTCCAACTCAGGGACATGTGTTCACTGTAGAGTGCATGAGAAACTCAACATCTATGGCATGACCTGTAATCTGCTAGATCTCAACAAAAGAATTAGTAATCCTTTGGGGTGGTGATATCACCCCTCACTCATATATGATACAATGGGATAACAATTAAGCAATCATATATATACAAATGAAAATGAAACTACAATTATACTACTCTAGCATGATATGTAGATGGTATATACAATGAAATGAAAATGCCTACCTACCTATAATTACCTGTTGGTTGAATTCTAGGTGTAATCAAATAACAAGTGAAATCATCCTAGTAGTATCTCATAGTACATGCCTCTGTGCTTCATCATGAACCAAAACAGTGATAAGTCAAGCACAAAAATATAATGAGTTAGAACATGTACCACATATTTGAAAATCATAAAGTATAGTTCATGGAAGTGAGGGAGGGATAAAATTATGCCAAGTCACACTCTTAGGAAAGTATTCAATCCATCTCAGAAAAGGATCGTGAAAAATCAAAGGTTCAAAAGATTGACTCAATGAGTCTGAAGGTTGGCTAGCTTGGACATCTTCACATCCTGAGGTCTGGGAAGGGACTAGTAGGAACCTAGAGGATGATTGATAATTTCTTAAGGGAAGTTTGAAAGACCGAGACAATAAAATTCTTATTAATGTATTCAACCTACCCTTGAATTCTAAAATTAGGCTTTCCCCCAAAGAAAATTCAAGACAAGAGACGTGTTTCCCAAATACACCGTTAGTGACATAGTGAGGTAAAGTTATTGAAGGGGGTTGGATAAACTTTTCACAAGTATCCTGCTTTGGGAAAGCAATTTACTCACCCCTATCAAGATCTAATCACAACGATGATTGATAATATTCTTTATAGAGTAAATCCAAGTGCTCAAATGAATACTCATCAAAATCCTCAAGGTATGACCGAAAATCATTAGGAGAACATAGCACCATGTCATCCTTGGGTGTCTGAATTTTTTTTGTAACCATATCATCTCCTTGTTGCCATATGTCAAATTTATTAGTAACCTCATATGATAGTTTTAAAGGCAACTTTTGGAAATGACCCTCAATTTCATAAATGGGATCCCCATCATATCCAATCACATCCCATTTACGCTTTTCGACATGTATGAATTCATCAATATTATCAACAAAGTCATCAACTTTATCATAACATGAAGGGCTTAAAACATCCAAGGGATCCTCTAACATTTCTTCACTTTCCAAATCATAAAATAAAGAATTATTAGACTCTTGAAAAGGAAAATAACTTATCGTTTTTACTTCTTCTTGTGCAGGAGCTTCAAGGATTTGGATAACTTCATTAAATGGAAGTGCATGCATCATTGTCTCATCCTCATGACTTGTCTATAAATTTTCAACTTCATAATAAGGAGGATTTGTCTTGTCCAAGGATTCCCTTTCTTCTTCCCCCTCTGAATCATAGAATAAGGTATCATCAAAAACTTGAAAATGAAAGTGACTAACCTCATCCTCTTCTTCTTGTGCAGGAGGAATGGGCTCTTCGATGGCGTCATTAGAGGGAGGAGCACACATAAATATTTCATCATCGTGTTCGATATCTTCAAGCTCTCGCTCTTCCACCATGTATTCATTATCCTCGGTAGAAACATGAGTAATTTATTTATCTTCCTCATGGGATTGGAAACCCTCATTAAGACCTTTCTTCTCAACCCTTTGTTGATCAATGTATTTTTCCCTTCTTTCTTGTAAATTACTAGTAAAGGTCTCAAGGGAAACTAATCTCTCCAAACTAAGAGCATCTAGGGTAAAGAGGTGTCCTTCCTTGAACAAGGAGATATTTGCCTCGATTTCTATAGCCATGTGATAAGCTTCATGGATTGTTTTTGTCCCATTTTTAATGAGGAGAAACCCTAAATGCACTAGGAGTGCATTGGTATAGAGGTAAACGAGGTATTTTTCTTCAGGATGATGGCTTCTAGGAATTTTCCATAGACAATTTTCAAACCTGGTAAGCAATTCCCAGATACTCTCGTTCTTAGTTTGTTTCACGTACTCGAGTCTTTTTATTAGTATATGTATATCTCGTAATTTAATACCCCATTTCTTGCGAAAGGTTTCTTCTAACATGTCCATATATGTGATGCTAGCATCAGGGAGATCACCATACCATTTCCGAGCATTTCCATGAAGAGTGCAAGAGAAAAGTTTCATTGCCAAATCCTCAACATCATCACTGATAGGGTCGAGTTGAAAGAAAGCCCAAAAATTATCCATGTGATTTTATGCTCTAACCCCATCACTACCAGTGAATCTAGGGAGCCATTTCTCATAACTCGATGGCATTTGTCAAGGGTAGCCTAGAATTTTACTCATATCTAAGGGTTTGAAATTTCCTGGGTCCCATTGAGAAGCCATGGTTGGCTTTGTCATCAGTAGAGTCGTCAGATAATCCTTCTATGGATCATCAAAGAGAAAAGATGGAATCACCCTCAATGGAGTCGCCATGTAAGATTTGTGAAGTAAAGACTTATCGAAAAATTCTCGTTGAGGAATATTTACTTAGTGTCCCCGACAACGGGGCCAAAATGTTATCGCACAATTTGTACTTTCCCAAAATCCCAAGGAAAGTGGGTACATAATTGGCATAACTGGGAATAACCTATCATTGTCACCTTAATAGGAGATCCCTTTCTATTTAGGAGTATGTCAAGACTACCCCAGGGGAGACGTCCTTGGGGACCTGAGGGGTTTGAGAAGGCTAAGAAAAATAGTCACAAGGAAATACTTCCCCTCTCACATATCACTTAAATCAAAGGTTTCTTTTATGTCTTAAGGATGAAGTAAATGGATAATATTTTGTACCTTCCCATAACAAGACAACAAGGAAAACAAGGCACTTTCCAAGTACCAAATGATTGTTAGTACTTCATAAGACAATGAACCTTCATAAAATAAGCTAGTTGATTATGAATTTTCAGCAATGCAACAATTTATAACAGAAATCAATATCTTATAACAGCCACAAGATTCAAGCCTTGAAATTGCTTGAAAAAGACAATAAAATGTGACTTTGATTAGGAAAATTGATAGTAAAATATCACAAGCAAAATTGGCAATGATTAGCTAGATTTTAATGTCACTTTTGCAGATATTTTTCTGCAGTTAGATGACTGTAGCTATCTTTATTAACAACACCAAGTTTAAATGGTAAAAACTGCAAGAAAACTACACACAAAACTAGCACTTACCTAGTAGATTCACTAGCAATTATCACAATTAAATTTTGATTGGTTCTAGTGCAAGTTATGTGGGTAAATGTGCCAAATTAATGTATGTTTATATGGTTGTAGCAATGTTTTTCTACAACAGCAAGTTAGCTTAGAAGTTAGTCTAATTTAGGGTTATAAAAAGTTAGGAAAGAGATCAACGATAAGAGTATAAGTGTTTGTTTGATCAATCACCACTTGTAGAAGGTAGTTTAGTTCCTTTCTAGGGTAAATGGAGTCACTAATGGCAGCAGAAAATCTTAATGTAAATATAGAAATGAGAATGATATTTTTAAGGGTGGACAGGATAAGAGAGGTGTTGGTATCCCAAGGCCTAAAAAATCCACTTCCAAGAGAAAATTTGCTAGAAAGTAACAAGGGTTAGGCCCTAGCGATTTTCTCTTTCCTTGAACAAAATGTAATAAAATATGCAATTGGAAAATGGAAGTAGGGTTACTAGAGTGCGACAATGGTAGGGCTCTAGTGTCTACTTCAAATTAGGTGCCTTTCAAGAGATTTTAACACATGGAATATTATAAGGAAAAAGATAATAACATATGTCATTCCCCCAGGGTTTCAAGCTAGCAATTTCATAATATTAGACATGAAACAAGTAAAAATAACCATAAGAATTCATTCACAATAAAGAAATGCAGATTTTCGACTTACATCACCAAGAATAATCTAGCAAATCACCCTAGTTAAAAATCGTCCACAAGAAAATAGCCAAAATGCACCAAAAATTGCCTCCTTCAAGAAGTGTGCACCACTAGATTCATCCAAATACACTTAAGGGAGGCAAAATTTCAGACCTCTAATTGAGTGATGAATCAATGATGAAAAAATGCAAGAGTTTTATCTCTTATTTATACAATGACAATGACCTTTAATTATCTTTTAGGTCACAAAAGGCCGACATGGCTACTTTACATCAAAAATCCAGTGTTTACATAAAATTAACAATTAAAACCCTAATTTGACTTTAGGGATGATGTCATGCCCTTCTTAAGGTGATGTTAGGCCCCCTCATGGAACGCTAGGCCTCAAAAGTGAAACGATAGGCCTCAAAACCTGTGGCATGTTCCAACTAGCACCAAAATGTCCTCATGCAAAACCCTAACTAATGACGTCAAGAGTCAATATGATGACATCAGGGGCCTTCAAGGGCCAATGTCATGGTGGAAGGGAAAGACCCCCTTGGGCCTAGGATTTCCAGAGTGTCTCAGGGGCAACATCCTTCTTCTTTCTGGGTGCCATCCTCTGGTGTCTCTATGCCCCTGGTTGGGGTCCCAACATCCACATGGTGGGATTTTATCCCCATGGAGGTCTGAGCTAATAATCTCCCCATATGTACCCATCCATCGGGAATGGTTCTACAACAACAACAAATACGCTCTCCATCGGCTCATAAGTCAAAGGGATCATAGAAATTTCAATCACATCCAATAGTCAAACTACCCAAAAATGTGCATCAAACCCCCCTTTACCCAGAAAAATGCTCAAAGACGTTATGCAGTTTAACAAGCCAAGTTTGGAGAGGGTCTTAGGATGTCCTATTGGGATAATCCTCCTAAAGTTTGGGGTGTTTCCTAGGTGAGTACTGATCTACATCATGTAATTGTATGAAATGGTGTAGGGGAATGTTTGGGCAAGGGGTGCAGTGTTAATAGGGAAATTTAGGTCTTACATGTGGGTGCGTTTGTAGAGGGCGAGTTGCACCTTGTCATGGATGAAATTGTTTCCTATCCCATTCAATGCATTTTATTCTTTGTCTTATTGCCTTTTCTTTTCAAGAGAATAGTTGGGGGACACTACCCTGGCGTGGTGACTAGTGGTGACAACGTTACCCATAAGCACTTCACGAAAATGATAAGGTTGGCTCGTGATGAGACCCCCTTTCTCTTGGAAATGCCACCAAGAACCACTACCCTAGATTAGTGACCAGATAGATGGTAGTTTCATACCTCCACATGTCCATGGACCTAATAGGCCAACTCATGATGAGACCTCCTATCCACCAACAAGATCTTGAGTTTTATTTTATTTTACGGGTCCCGTTTTCTTGCTGAGAATCCATTTGTTGCTTTCTCTGGAATCCTTGGGTGAAGCATCTCAAGGTTTCATTTTGGATTTTAACTTTTTCTAGTTCTTTTACCCTCTGGGCCTTTATCCCTTTCTTCCCACAAGGAAAGGTACAACCCTTACTAGTGTGGAAAACCTAATGCCTGAACCAAGGTAGGGGAAGATTTGAAGGACAATGATGAAAAGTGGTAAGTATGTAAGGAATGGACTATGGAATTTCATAGACCCACCTAGTACAAACTCATCCCTAAGGGAACCAACTTACTATGGCACTATGTCACTCCCACGCAAGTATGAACAAGTTAAAGAGCATAATTTCCAAGCAAACATTATGAAACAAAGGAGAGTTCAGTGCACATATTAAAATGCTTCGAAAATCAAAGTGACACATACCATGATACCCAGAATCATTACCTCATGGAGCAAGACCCATTGCCACTTCAGGATCAAGCCGATGGGATGGATGTTGTTGCTGCTGATAGATAGGATCCATTGAATAAAATATGGGGCCTCTAAGGCCAAGTTTAGGACATATGGCTCTTGGTACTCCATGTCTAGGACCTATGGGCCTCGAGACATAATATCCTTATTTATCCCTAGGATAGGGGATAATAGGGCCAACACCAGGGACCTCCTGCAAGTAACAACTGGTTCTCTTATATGTACTAGCTGCCAAACTGTTAACCCATAAAATTTGAGGGTCCCATGCGATCACCAAAAAGGACCCATCATGATGATGTTACACCTCTCTGACCATAAGTACCTAATCCTCTTTCCTAGTCTGCAGCCTCCACTCCTGCATCCCCAAGCTATAAGGCCTTGAAGAATCATCCCCACACTTGAGGATCATGTACTACCAATGTATCTCAGTCAATTCAACCAAATCAATTCTAAAATCAAGCATCTAGGAGAAGTCTATGTGACCATGAACTGATAAGGAATCCATGACACCTACTCTCCAAGTATCAGAGGGAAAATATCTAATACTCCAACACCCCTAGCATATTGCAATCATCCAAATATAATCTAGAAAATATATCAACACATCATCTGCAAAGTCCTTCCATGTGAACCTTTCTCAGACCGACTTATAAGAGATAAAGTCACCATGGTCCCAAGCTAATATCAGAAAGAAACCACCATGTTGATGTTGTTCCACTCTAATCATAAGTGTCCAACCACCATGCCTTGTCTACCTCCTCCTCCCCTAGTAATCCCACCTAAAATCCCTATAAGGGATGAATCTACTACCATGAATAGTATCTTCCATAGGTTTCAAGGTGAATTCACGGCCTGCAAATCGATTTCCATACTCAATATCAAATGTCAGAAAATGAAGTCTATCCCGATCACTGAAAATGAATCCAGTATGCTCATGGACTCTAGGCATCTCTCTACTAAATAGTTATATCACCTGCGCTACCCCATACTCAGAAGATATCACTAGAAAATGCCTGAACTGGTCAATCACCATAGACATACTATATGTCCATTGTACACTTGGTAAACATTTGATGTAGTCTATCCACATGCTCTCCCACTCTTTCCCAGAAATGGCCAAAGACTGCATCCATCCTCTCGAATGAGTGTGCCATGGCCTGCTCTATTGAAAATTCATATACTCCCCTACATCATCTGCAAGGCCTCTCAATGCAAACCTCTCTTAGATATTCCTGGATGATGTGAAACACTCTCTATTCCTAGCAGTAATCTGCAAGGTGTTGATACAATAATCCATCTGATTTTCCATGATAAACCAGGCGATCATAAGCTGCACAAAATCGGTCAACTCCTCATAAGACCACTCTCCAAAGCAACCAACCCTAATTATACCAAGAGTAAACTTGGGAAGGAGAAAATGGTTCATCTCATCTATATCAACTATTGAGTTCTCAAATATAAAATTCCTAGGGTCCCAAGACAATCTCCTTGAGGAACCATCATGATTTTTTTGTGCCACTCTAATCATAACTACCTGAACCTCATGTATAGACTACATCCTCCACCCGGAACCCCAAGTTGTAATGTCTAGAAGACTCGAATCCATTATTATGGATCATATCCCTTAGATGTGCCTCACTCGAATCAAATTTTGCAAGTCCACTAACATATCTGATCCTAGGTATCGGTAAAGTAAATATATCCTACCATATAACATGCACCCATTCATCTCCTCTCGGATAGTCCCAAAAATGACATGGAACAATCATCTGAATTCCTAGAACCAAATCCAAACTAGGAATCCACTATGCTTCGTACCAATTGTTAGCGCACAATGGGAAGACCCAAGTTTAATCATCTATATATCAACAAAACCTTTAGACGCCAACCCTTTCAGCATCACCTGTAGAGCAAGTGAATTCTCACCCGAGGCATATAGAGGGGCTACAGGAATGAAGGTTATACAATGATGAGGGGAAGTGAGGCATTCTTCATGTTTTTACTACCATTTACTCATATGCGTAGTTTCCATTACTTAATAGTCACTTAACATTCAACATATTCTATGTGCGACATTCTACCACTTAACATTCATTCCATTACTAGATACTTCAGTGCGTGATATAATAACATCGTATATGAACAAAAAAAATAGCATGTATCATCATTACACCATAACATTAAACATCATAAAATGAAAAGGAAACACATAAAAAAACACAGGTTTAATGTGGTTCACCCAACTTGGGCTACGCCCACAACAACTAGATTATTTTATTAGTCATTGATCATTCTCTTACAACTGTGCACTGAGCTACAAAATATGCAACAACAACATTACCCAAAACTGCGTAGTCATTCTACTATAGTGCGATCTTCACTCCTCAGTCATACCTCAACCTTCTTTCTTCGCTTGACTCAACTAACCCAACAAACATTAATCATTTCTCAAATGTCGAACAACCCAAAACTTCACCACCTCTCTACCCCAAAACCCATTACATATTTATACATCAAAATAGGGCTAAGCCCATTACAAAGTGGACAAAATGTCTCCAAAATCCTATCGGTCTATAATCATTTTTTTCCTTTTGTGCATTTCTCCTTCGTTCATCCTTCTGTCACGTGCTTTGACTCCTTAAAGTTTGCTCCCTTCACATGCTCTAGTCCATCTTCTAACTGCCTTTTATTCTTTGACTTCTTCTGGAGCAGATCCCAAAACTTAACCGAAATTCCTATCCAACATGCCCCCAACATTCACATATGGCTCGTCCTGAGCCACTCAAGCCTTCTTCCAGTGCACCATGAATTTTTTGAAGGTCTGTCACGGGCTTTTCCTTTACCTATAGTTCCTTCTACAAAATTTGGTCAATTGTTTATGCAGTGACATGATCCTGCATCTTCTCAAAACCTTCATCAATTTCCTATTTGATGATTCCTTGATTTGTTTCTAAGGTCACTGTCACTGTGTATGCTTCTTCATGTAGTTCTTCTATATTTTATGCACGATCTTGTTGTTCCACCCTTAGCTGATTCATTTATGAATACAACTTTATGTTCTCATTCATCATAGTTACCATCTCAACTGGCAGTAATGTGCCTATCACGTCTTTGAATTTATGCGCCTTTTCCTGTGCAACATGGATCTTCTAAATTATTTCCTATTGCTTCTTATCCTCACTGATTTGTGTCGAAAAAACCATAGTCTTTGTCTACAGTTGAGCACATTCTACTTCTAGAGTCTTAATAATTTTCATCGATGTTGTCACAATTTTCTCCCTCGTCTCCCTCTCTTCAGTTGGAGTGATTAGTGTAATGCACTGATCTAGGTGGATACCGGTGGCCACCCACCTTTTCCAACTATCTCAAAACATTTTTCTGGCAATTTTGGTAATTTACTATTTTTAGCAGTTTTTAACTTCAGGGGCCATTTTGAGGGCCTAAATGAAGGTTTTTCTAGATTCTCAATGATAGCTAAAGGCATGATTGAGCCTCCAAAATGAATCTCCTCTATGATACCTTTCCAACGGACTATCATGCGCCTAAAATGAAGATTGTATGCAAAAGTTACGACCCTGGGAAGTTGATGTACTAACTTTCCCAAACGGAGCTCACATGACTTTTGGCGCTTCATCTCCTAGGGTTACGTTTTTGGATGTCTAGGGTTTTGGGAATTCCCATTTATTGTAAAAAGGCCTTTAGAGCCTCATTGTAATCATCTTCTTGTGAATGAGCGTAGCCGTCACACCTCTTCTCAGAGATAAGCCGCCACCATTCCAACAATCTTGTTTCCGCTACATTTTACAGTTTCATCTTATTTCCTTATTGAATAGAAAACCATTTTTACTGTATATCTGTTATTTTGTGTTAAGAACCTGTTAATAATCTGTAGTCATTTCATTCTGCTCATAAAATCTAGATCAGTGGTATCATAGGGGTCTTCTCCTTGTCGTCTTAATGCATGTCCCCAACGAGGTCGGAGTACAAAGAGTTGGGTCTTGAGCTTGTTTTTCTTGAGGACAAAATCTCTCGCATGCCCAAGCGACCTCTCCTGGTAGGAGAAGATAAAGATGACGGGACAAGAGATCCTTTCAAACTGTTGATTGAGGAATTCCTCACACAACAAAGGAACAAGATGATGGATAGTTTCGCGCAAATCCTTCGACGGTTACCAACATGCAACACATCTTCTTCGAGCGAAGGTGTCGCCCTCTTCAAGGTACAAATAAACTTCAATATTCCTATATTTGAAGGTCAAATAGAAACAAATGCTATAGAAAAGTGGTTGAACCTACTAGAAGGGTATTTTTCTATCCATAACTTTTCGAATAGAGAAAATATTACTTTTGTGCTCCTCAAAGTCGTTCCCCATGTCAAAGATTGGTGGGAAACTTTCTGTGAGCAAAAGGAAACAGAGGAATCCTCATTATTTACAGTCACAGCCACTTGGGAATCCTTCAGGGATGTTATTAAGGAATAATACTACCCTGTCGGAAGTTATGATGACTTGTATACCAAATGGACCACACTGCAGTAAGAAAGAGACCAAGCAGTGCCATATTTCACAAATATCTTCCATACCTTGCACACCAAGATGGGTATCAAAGATTCAGAGTGAAATCTAATTATCAATTATCGTGGTGCTCTGCATAGATACATCCAGACTGAAATGGAATTTCTGGACATCTCATCCTTGGGTGCGACCTACCGATATGTCGTCAAAATCGAGCAAAAGCTCAAACAAAAGATGTGACAATTTGGGCGTGGGAACCCCTCACAAAAAAAGTCAGGAAAGGGAAGCCCCAACCCATAGAACAAAGGATAGAGAAAACATGGATAGTATCAGGGAAACCAATCCATGCCGCAAGCAAAGAAGGAAACCAAAAAGACAAAGAAAGATACTGGGAAGTGGTGCAACTTCCATAAGATCCCTTGGCATAACACTGCTGACTGTCGCTCAAATAATTCGTTGGTGGCCGAAGAGAAAGCCTCTGAATCAAATGCGGGTTATGACTCTGATCCAAAACTAGAAAGGGGAAGAAGGATCATTGACGCAGAATCCAATGCCACCGTTGCTACCACCAAGCTCTAGCCTGGTTAACCAAACGAGCCAAAAGAGGGAGAACGCCTCTTCCACTAACATATGTGGGTAAAACACACCCCACTGCACTTCATTGTTGATAGAGGTAGCCAGAAGAACCTCATCTCAACAGATTTCATCAAGTGGCTGGCCCTGCCGACAATGTCACACCCACAACCATACACCATTGGATGGCTTTGCCAAGGAAGTGATCTATGCATCAACCAACAGTGTCGACTGTCGTACGAAATCAATCCCTTTAAAGACGAGGTATTATGTGATGTTGCTCCTCTCGAAGATTGTGATGTTCTTTTGGGCCAATCTTATTTATGGAAACATCATGTTGTATATGAGTCTAGGCCTAGTATTGTTATTATTACTTTGAACAATAAATTCTACAGGATACCCGAGGCAGTCCCACTTAGTGTTATTTCCTTGATCTCTGCTAAGCAATGCAGGAAGGTCATCTCTTAGATGGGGAATTTTGTCTTCTTCATGATTCAATCTCAGAATAAGAAAAAGATCACAGCCACATCTAGGGTCTCTGCTGCCGACCTCTCCACACAACAGAAGCATGTAGATAAGTTCGTGGAAGAATACTCAGATATATTATCCTCACCTACCGCCGTACCTCTACACTTCCAGGTCAAGCACCCCATCGATGTGACCCCCAACACACCGCTTCCCAATGGTCCAGTCTATCGTTGCTCTCTGTCATAGAATGAGGAGATCAAGCGACAGATCCAATAACTACTCCACAAGGGGCACATCCATCCTAGCTCATCACCTTGCGGGAGCCCAATTGTGATGGTACAGAAGAAAGATGGAACTTGACAAATCTGCATTGATTACTGGTCTCTGAATAAAATCACAGTAAAAAATTTGTACCTGATTCCTCGAATCAACGACCTCCTTGATCAACTCACGGGGGCCAAATACTTCAGTAAGATTGATATAAATTCTAGCTACCACCAGGTCCCGATAGAACAAACAGATGTAAGGAAAACCACCTTCAAGTCAGAGGAAGGCCTTTTTGAATGGTTGGTCATGCCCTTTGGTTTGAAAAATGCTCTAGCCACTTTCATGAGGATGATGGATGATATCCTACGGCCATTCACCAAAACTTTTGTTGTGGTGTATCTAGATGACATTCTCATTTACAACAAGACTTGGGCTGAACACTTGCAACATATTCAGTAGGTTCTGCACAACCTGCGGTAGCACAAGCTATATGCCAACTTGGAAAAATGATCCTTCGGCATGGATATGGTCCATTACATGTTCTACATCATTGATCAACATGACATACATGTGGATCCAACCAAGATCCAAGTCATCTGTGACTGGCCAACCCCAACCACACTCACTGAGCTTCGTAGCTTCTTGGGCCTAGCCAATTTCTACAGTAGGTTCGTGTTGGAATTCTCCCATATTTCATGGGCCCTCAGCCAAATAACTAGGGGTGGTGGTAGGGATAAATTTGCATGGGGTCAGTCCCAAAAACAAGCGTTCGATTATTTTAAGAATCACTTGTGCTCAACCCCAGTACTTTCACTACCAAACCTGTAACATCCCTTTGAGATCGAGACAGATAGTTCAGACTATGCGGTGGGCATCGTTCTCACTCAGCAAGGCCACCCCGACGTATGAGTTTACCATTTTACCATTTGGACTAATGAACTCCCTAGGGGTATTTATGAGTTTGATGAATGGGGTGTTCTGGAAATACTTGGACAAGTTCGTCCAAGTATTCATTGATGATATTTTGATATATTCTTGGACGTTGGAGGAGCATGATAAGCACTTGAGCTTAGTACTACAGTTTCTACGAGAGAAAAAATTATTTGGGAAACTGTCTAAATGCTCGTTTGATCAATCAAAGATTCACTACTTAGGGCATGCCATCTCCGATGAAGGTATCATTGTGGATCCAACAAAGTTCAAGGATATTATGGAATGTCCTACATCGATGAATGTCCCCGAAGTGCATAGATTCATGGGTTTAGTGGGATACTATAGATGGTTCATAGAGGGTTTTTCAAAGATAGCAAATCCGATTACCAAATTGCAGAAGAAGAACAAGAAGTTTGTTTCGACCGAGAAATGCGCAGAGGCATTTCGGAGGCTCAAGGAGTTGTTGACGACAACACCGATACTAAAGGTCTCTAACATGGACGAGAATTTCTTGGTATGCACTGATGCATCCAACGAAGGCTTAGGTGGTCTCTTGATGAAACATGGTCGAGTGATCGCTTACATATCAAGAAAGTTGAGAAGGAATGAGGAGAACTATGCGATGCACGATTTGGAGTTTTTAGCCATTGTTTATTCCTTGAGAGTTTGGAGACACTACCTTATTGGAGGAAAATTATAACTAAAAATGGACCATTTTGGTCTATAGCACATCTTTACACAAAGTGACTTGAATACGCGACAATGACGTTGGTCATAATTGCTTAGCGAGTATGATTTCGAGATTACTTACATAAAAGGAAGAGTGAATAGAGTGGTTTATGCGTTGAGTCGGAGACTGCGCATATTTTTGGTGATACCTCTTTAGATGAATATACTTGAAAATATTCTAACCTTACAGTGTGATGATGACTAGTACAGAGAGGTCAAGGATTTTATCGAACAAAACACAATGATGGTACCAAAATTTGAGGGATTTACTGTGGAAAACAATAGATTATTGAGATTTATAGATTGAATTTACATACTTCCCAATAACGAGTTGAGGATTTTTATCCTAAACGATGCTCATAGAGTAGTGTACATGGCTCATCTTGGAGTCATGAAGATGAGGGTGTACCTTAAACCCTTATTCTTATCAAAAGGAATGAAGGTAGACATAGTCAAATATGTGGTAAGATGTCTAGAATGTCAGTAGGTGAAGGTTGAACATAGACATCTGACATGATTACTACATCCACATGTTATTTTGGAATCGATATGGGAGGTCATTTCGATGGATTTCATTGTTGGATTATCACTATTGGAAAGGAGACACGACTCGATTTTGTGGTAGTCAACACTCTGATGAAGAGTGCTCATTTTATTCCTGTGTGTATGATGTATCAAGCACCTGATATAGCTAGATTTTTTATCAATGATATAGTAAGACTGCATGGCGTGCATAAGAGGATTATATACGATCTCGGATTGGTGTTTACATGACGATTTTGGACTAGTTTACAAGAGGCCTTGGGAAACCAACTTAACCTTAGTACCACATATCACCCGGAGAAAGACGAGAAGACCTAAAGAACAAACCAAATATTGGAGTATATGTTTCTTATGTACGTGATGGACCAACAAAATCATTGGGAAGAGTTATTTCCACTAGTAGAGTTTGCATACAAAAACAATTATCAAAGCACCATTAAGATGGCGCCATTCATGTTTCTTTATGAGCGACTGTGTTAGACGCCTTTGAGTTGGGGTCAGCTTGAGGATAGGGTCCTGGTGGGACCAGAAGCGATCCAAGAAATGGAAGACCAAATGAAAACCATAAGACAAAGGATAAAGGAAGCACAAGATTGGTAGAAGAGTTATGTCGATGTGCATCATGTCGATCGTAGTTACAAAGTTGGTGATCAAGTCTTCTTGCGAGTAAAACTGCATAAGAGTTCGATCAAGTTTGGAAAGGGTGCTAAAATATCTCCTAGGTTAATGAGACCCTTCTATATTTTGGAAAAGAAGGGGACCATGGCATATCAACTAGCCTTTCCTGATTCTTTGAGGCGTATGCACAATTTTTTTCACGTATCTATTTTGAGACATTATGTTAGTGATGTTACACATGTTATTGACATGCATTCCTTGAAGGTATTGGACGAGGGTGCGCTCACAACATAGCCAATCTGCATCCTGGACCATCGCATTCGACAACTACAACGTCGAATAATAGATCAGGTCAAGGTCTAATGGGAAAACTATAGTCCACACTCGGCGACCTGGGAGGACGCATATGATATGCGTCAACATTTTCCATTTTTGTTTGATAGCTAGACATATGATACCGTGATAAAATTTATTTCGACACTTACATACTCTGAAACTTCAGGACGAAGTTTAAAACAAGAGGGTATGTATGTAACATCCTACTCTTGCGTGCACTGAGTGAACTTATTCTTTGAGGACACTTGCGTGCAAGTGATCTAGGTCATTATACTATTGGTTGTTTTTACTATGATCATGAGATATTGTGGATTTGATGATATGTTATTTTGTTGTAGTTACATTGACAGGTGCTATTGACTAGGTTCTCCTGAGTGTGTAGGATTTTGGATGTTAGAGGATGCAGAGGCATCGATGAAACTCCTTGTACTTTGGATCGAGTCAGGGAGTGGAATTTTAGGGTTTGAATGTTGTTGATGTGACAAATGTACACATGATTAGATATTATGATGTTGATTGTTATCACTGGCATGTTTCAATTATGGATGCAGGCTGACGATAGCTTGCCCACCAGACTCACATTTGGAGTAAAGGGGTCACACAAAACAACGAGAGACATTGAGAGAGAGGTGTGGCAACAACCCTGCCACGACCTACTAACACTCCTGTCATGGCTCGAACTGTAGGTTAACGATTACCTAGTTCAATAAGACCCAAGATGTCATGAGGAAAGACTGTGACAGTCGCTCATGATGATTCTAAGGGGTGCACAATAAGGCAGGGTCCTTATTCCTTACAAGCCCTTAGTCTCCCAGAAGATCACCTGATTGATTATTGACTCCAGGGGTTTTGCGTCTACCAAATTTAGTCAAGAGGTGAGTGACACCCTTGGAGCATGTAGTGTGTCTTGAAGGGCATGTCGCACAAATAAAATGGAAAGAGGTGAGTGACACCTTTGGAGCATGTACTTCATCCTAAAGGGCACGTCATGATTTTAACTATGGTAAGTTAATAAACCTAGTGCCTATAAAATGATGCTTCCTTAGGACCTGGTCAACCATAAAATGAATGATGTGATGAGTAAAGTTTAATAAAAAAAATTCCCTTAAGAACTATCGCAAAGCCTAGTGAATTTAAAACCTATGTCTAAGTAGAACATCTGAACAAAATAAAATAAAATAATAATTAGACATATAACAAGAAGGGGGTAAAGAAAATTCAAGATTTATTAATTAAAGTAAAAATTTTAATGAAGGTTTAATTATGAAAAGGGGGTAAATGGTTGTTTTAGTAAACTTTCTAATTCTAAACTTAGTTAAAGAAAAATGGAATCTTAAAGAAAAGGGGAAACTTAAGGAATTGAGCCTTTGGAACTTTCTATTTATGAACTCAACTAGTAAGGCATAAGTCATTTAAGAATTGTAAGGGAATAATGGGACACTGAGGAGCGCTTTTAGGAATGCTTTTAGGTGGGTGAGGGAAATAGGCAAATCTAAAAATTAATAAATTGATTATCTGGTGCAACTAAGGGATCGGGTGACATGTGTACGGGGGAGGTTTTTCCTAATTAAATTTAATAAAAAGAATCTAATGAGGGTTGGGAAACTAATGAATAAGAAAAATGTATAAAATAGATGGTGGAGGAGGAATATCCTTGACTATCTTGACTGAATTTGTCTTGTGGAAGGCGGGATACCCAGCTCGGATAATGAGTGGTAGCTCGACCTTGCGAGGTGAGCTGGGTGTTAGCATTCTTTGGTATTGTGTGTGTGGCCCCTTTGTGTCTCGGGGGGGGCTCAGGGGGAAGATGATTACCTCTAGCATTGGTTGGGAGGCACTGTTGAGGTCTCAGTGGTCGGCAAGTGGCAGTTGGACGAACCGCACGAGTGGAACAACGACTCAAGCTTTACGCCTTTGGTGACGGTATGCATGTGTAATTTCCTTTGTATATTGGTTCTAATTACATGTATATGAATGTTGATTGATGTTTATGATACGATATTCTTTCACCGTAGTTGGTAAATCAAGAAGGGTTGTTTTCTTCCAAAAATGTCAGATTACTTGTTTCTAAATGTTTTAGTTGTTTTTTTTTAAAGAAAACTAGATAACACCCCACACCAATTCTATGGTAACTAGGTTTCTCGTTGATCTTCAACACCTAAGACATTCACTAATTCCTGAAAATTCAATGCGTGTATAACCTTTAATACTTTATTCTTGGTTCTTGTGGAAAACTCACTGCGTCCCCTGAAAACCAGGCCTTGGTCCTCCTCGGCTAAAAGTTTTTCTTTAAGCTATAGAAGTGACAAGCTTCCTATTACTGGAGTGCCTTAACCTCATAGGTTTCCTCTTGGATATAAACCTTAACCTGTGAAAACAAATTGATGTACAATCTGTGGTATTTAGCGATCTAGTTCCTTTGCATCTTGAGGATTCTTTCTCCAGGACCTTGCAAACATTTTGATCAGTGTTAAGGCCACCCATATGAATAAATGGAGGTTCTTTTCCAATATTTTTTTTCCATTTCCATTAAGATTTCATCCCTGGATGTTGACACAAACATCAACTGCAATCTATAGAAGTTGAAAGCGTCATTGGTGAACCTGAATCCTTTAGGGTGGTCACTTCATATGTTGAACTTGCTCAAAACCCCAACCTTTCTTGTGTGTTGATCTTTGTTTGTGTTGCGATTCGAATTGTGGGACTATGTTACATTTTTCCCTAAAAACGTTACTTCCTGTTGGGTCTGTGTATCGTTTTCATTCCGAGATTTTTCCTTAAACCTTGTGGCCAGAACCTTATTTTTGGACTACATGAGGGGATTCAAATCGTTTGTCTATGCATTGCCTTTTTATTTGGTTTTATTGATTTAAAATATGTGGCCAAAACCTTAGCCATGGATTGTGTGAAGGGGAATTCAACTCGTTGGACTGTGATTGGATGTATTGCAAATTATTTTCTAATTGTTCAACACATTGTCGTTGCCTTAGTGAATCGGTCGTTGCTTCCCTTGATCGTCCTCCTGTAAGGCGTTGGGGTTGTAACACGATGGGGCATGACCCAATGTTCCACCTCTATTTAGTAGGAAATGAATTAAGTATTCCATCCAACCATTGACATCGCTTCATTATGACAAAGAATTGTAGGAACGAATTTAATATCCTGGATATGGGAAGGCATTGCATTATGACGGAGAATGGGAGGATCGAATTTATTATTATTTATTTTTAACCATTTTATGGTAATGATGTCTTGGGTGATTTACTTCTTGTGAAATTAAATTGTCCAATGGCGGATCCCTTGCCCCTATTTTATTCTCGTGATTCTGAGTTTTCTTTGGAAATTTTTTTTTCTAATCCGCAAATTAAATTTTTAGACTTTTTTCCGTTTTC
>JZKD02S1689860.1:37191-52578 GCA_000966675.3 Picea glauca
CCTCTCAGTTGTCCAACAATTGGTATTAGAGACGACCCCTTTTATCTAAAGGTAGATCCTAGAGCTTAAACATGTCAATCCAAGAAGGAAATTCAACCAATAAGGCCCCTCTATTCAATGGAACAGACTTTGCCTTCTGGAAGGTTAGAATGAGAACATACCTAATGGCCTTAGGTGTTGATGTTTGCGATGTAGTAGACACTGGATACATAAATCCTGGTGTGATAGCTTCCAAGGATGATAAGTTAGAATTTAGCTTTAATGCTAAGGGAATGAATGCTATCTTGAATGGACTTGTAGAAGCCGATTTTGTAAAGTTGATGCATCTTTAAACTGCCAAAGAAATGTGGGACAAACTCATTATGAGAAGGTAAAACATGCCAAGCTTCAAACCTACAAAGGAAAGTTTGAAAAGATACAGATGAAAGAAGATGAAACCATTGGGAAGTATTTTCTGAGAGTTGAAGAACTAGTAAATGCAATGAAAGCACTTGGTGAAAAAATTGAGGAACCCTCTTTAGTTCATAAAATTTTGAGATCTCTGCCAGATAGGTTCAACCCAAAGTTCTCAGCCATAGAAGAACTTAATGATATAAAGGATTTGTATTTTGATCAACTTCTAGGAACATTGATTGCATATTAAATGAGGATAGTTACAGATAAACCCACCTCTAGTGAACCATCATTTAAAGTAGATAAGAATGAAGATTCTGAGGATGATGAAATTGAAGAAAAAATTGTGAGAAGACTAAAGAAAGGATCAGGAAAGTACCAAGGTAAGATGCCCTTCAAATGTTTCAACTGTGGTAAGATAGGTCATTTTGCAAATAAATGTCCACACAAGAAACATGATCAGAACTCTGAAGGTGAAGAGAAGTACAAATCCAAAAGATTTGATAGAAAGAAAAGTTTATGTGTAAACAATGATGAATCCTCAGAAGACATCGATAGTGAATCTTCCTATGAAGATAAGGTAAATGACTTCATGCTTATGTCCCAAGATGATTATGATAATAAAATCATAGGAAGTGAGGCTAATGAAGAAGAAGTTGTGGTTGATATGGAAGGAGAACTGATCGGTGCACTGGAAGAGACTGACAGACTCAGAATTAAGAACAAAAAGAAAAAACAATTGTTGATACAGTTTGAGAAAGACAATAAATAGCCTTATGAATACTTTGCCTTGCTAAAAGTGGAATTAGAAGAGGTAAAGAAAATAGAGGACATTCTGAAACAACAATTATCAGAAAAGAAGGCAAGATCTAAATCCCTAGAAGAAGTAGTGAAAACAAGGAAAAAGTTGGAGAAGTTTCAAGCCTTATATCATCAAAATATGTCAAGTATCAAAGCCTCAGAAGGATTAGCTACCATTATGAATCAACAAAGGAATCCAAAGCTGAAAAATGGTTTGGGTTATGAAGAGGAATCAAGTAGTGGTCAGCCAAGAAACAAAGAACCCATCAAGTTTGTCAAATCTACAACCAATGACAACAAAAAACCTGCAGAAACAAAGGAAGACAATCAGCCGCCCAGGAGGAGTAAAGAAAAAGGTGTCAGGACTGAATTTGTAGAACAAAGAAATAATACACTCCCTACTCAAGGAAATCATCAGCATGGAAGAAATTGACCTGCTCAAAGAAGACAACCATTTTCCAGGTACCAAGGATTTTTCTATGGATATTGTTTTTTCTGTTCTAACTTTGGTCACAAAGTTGTAAACTATTCTTTAAAATTTAGATATGAGCAAGCAAGACATTCAAGGTATAAATATCTGCCACAACAAAGAATGATACAGCCAAGTAACAAATCATCACAGATTGCAAATTGCCAAATTAAGTCTAGAGACATGCAACTGAGGAGGTCAAGAAATAATAAACAGTCAATGAGTAGACAACGCTACAACAATAACTTTGACCTATTGAACAATGAGATTGAATGCTATAACTGTCACAACTTTGGCCACAAAGCTGCAAACTGCCAAATAAAAAATTTGCTTGTATATATATATATATATATATATATAGATATGTATGTCCCTCAAATTGAAAATTTAAAAAATTAAGTGAACATCATTAATGACATGTAAATTTTTGTACTATTAAAAATGGAAAAAACCAGTAAATACCTGAATAACAATACATTATATAATTATATCACTATATAGTATAACATAATAACAATTTACTAAATTTGAATGATGATTTTTGTGTAAATCATACATAACACAAGTTATAAATTCTATAGAAAAGACCATTTATAGTACAGGTTAGAAATTCTATAGCAGATAGAAGTTGAAACTTACAAGTTGGATGCATAACACATTACATAAGTTACAAATATTATAACACAGGTTGCACAACAATTGCACCCTCACAAGTCACACAGATTCTTTGGAAATTGGACCGTATCACATCCCGCAAGTTGAAAAGTGAAGGTTGAGAGGGAGGAAAAGATAAAGGATTCAAAAACACTTCCCAAAACCTACATGAAACTATCCTGAGAGGTAAGGCTCATTAATATTAAATTGCAATTACATTCATGGAAATTGTCTTCGTTTGGATGAAGAAAAAACGCCTTCTTTCACACGTATTTGTTCATTGTATTTGGTTTTTGAGAATCCACATTTAAATACCTTCTCACCTGTGTTTTTAATGTCTTCCTGAATCTTGATAAGAATAAACATGGGTGTCAACAGACTCTTACAAGATCTATTTTATTTCATTTTAAAAAAGCATTAGTAGTTGTTATTTAAAAAAGAAAATCCAAAATAATTCATAATATCTATTATTGCATTGTATTAATAAAGTTTAAAAAACACATATAATACATATTAAAAAGTGTCACACAAACGGAAAATTTAAAAAAAATTACTTTACGACTACGAGTGCCCATTAAATTTATATAATGAAATACATGAACCCTATATATATATATATATATATATATATATATGAATGGATACGAGGACTTTATTTAATATATATATATATTCAAAAGTAAATTACTTTGAGAGTACTTTATTTTAGCAGTAGTATAAAGGTTCTACGAAATGATAATATTTTTTGGGGATATTTGTCCGAAATCTGGCAAGAAATTGTTGGATTTGTAGATTTGAGTGGTTATTTATGTATAATCTGAGTGCTCTGGGAGTTTTTTAGCATGTTGAATCCATTTCTGCATTCAGAAATGGATTTTGAACAACAAAAAATAGTGATTCGTGTAAATTTATATTGTCGGATTCCGACGAAAAAAGCCATTTCATAGAATAGCTAGCCAACACCCTTTATTTTATGGGGATATTTATATCATATTCAAAATTGATTTATGAATACTTTTTCATTATGGGTACTTTTTTCAAATCACTACCATAGTTAACTATGGGTTTCCATCCACAATTGAAAAACATGACAACTCACCATATGACCTAGATAATGGATCCTATTAATTATTATGTGTGTTTCAAACATAGTTCATATGTTTGGAAAGGAATTTCTGGTGAACACATGCCACATTGTTATCTTTAAAGCAATTGTACCTCGATAATTTACTATTCACAAGGTTCACCTATATCAAAGTTCATTAAAAAATAAGTAGTATGGAAAATAGAAGAAATAAAGAGCCCTTTTCTGGTGATACTGTCAATTCCCTAGCCAGGGAAGACACAAATTTCCACTAGTCTACCTCGTATCCATGGTTCTTGAACAAGTCACTAGAAAATAAAAATGATAGACTTTGGACCACAGGCCTGGTCAATGTTGGTTGTGTTCCTGAAGTCTTTGAATTCAAAGAACTCGTAACCTAGTGTGCTCAATGGTTCAACTCAAGGACCAAAATGATTAAAGTAACAACAAAAGCAAAGAATACAATGCTTCTTACTCCAAAGATGTTTAATAAAATGCTATGTCTTCCATCTACAAATAAAAATCTTGAGCTTACTGATGCAAACACTTTCTTGGATTCTCAGGAGGGTGACTCTAATGTCTTGATAGAATTTATGCTACCTTATGCAAACATGTTTACCGACATTTTAGCAATCGATATAACCTTTCTACAAGAACCATACCGAGACTTTTCATGGTTGTTCACACATGTCGTTGGCCATAAGTCGACTTCACACATACCGAGGTTAGCTCTATATGCACTGTAATTTTCATTTTGGAAGGATGTCATGTTTGATTGGGAAGACTTTATATAAAATAAACTTTGTTTTTAGTTAAGTAATTACTTTAGCACTCAAATGTTTTTCATGGCCACATATTTGGTATTCAAAATTTTCTTTTGCAATTTATTTGATGACCTCCCTATCAAGGTGACTGAAAGGGAATTTCCATTCAAGAGAAAAAACATACTTACATCCACTCATATGGTTGTCAAGAAAACCCACTTCTACTTCGTATATTTTTCTACGATAGATATCTTTTCATGTAGGTTTGACACCAATATAAATCCTAGTGTATTCTATTGGATAGAAAGAGAAAACAACAATTCATTACATTGCCACTTCGAGTTGAGGAAACAATGGTAAGGAATATATCACATCTGAAACAACACTCTAAGACACTTAATATGTTTAATCTAAAAGAAGCACAACCCCTAGGTGGTTTTTATCCCAAGGGCATGTTTTTGTTATATTTAGCATCGATAAGGTACAACAAGCTTTTTACAAGAATTGATGAAGAAACCAATGAGATTCCATAAAAAAAAGGACAAAATACATGCAATGATGGTTTGTTGACATAAATAAGTTCAAACACCATAATCTAGGGAAAACCAAGATAAACAAGGAGAAGCAATTCTAATTTATAGCTTTATTTCAATCGTCATCCACCTAAGAGATCCTCCTATAAGGAAAGAACAAAACAACATAAGGTAAACAGAGAAGAGATTAATGATGAGTTTACTCAAGATGACGGTGGAGATAAACCACCTCATGCGAACCTTGAATGGGCACATACAAATTCCCATAAAAAAGGAAACAAAACCCAAACAGATGCAAATCGTAAGATACCAAAGTCTAAGAAATCTTGAAGATATGGAATTCGAGAGAACAAAGCTACCAGATTAGGTAGCCAAGAGAAATTTTGAAAGCTAAGAAATTACACAGAACCTCACAACAAGAGAACTGATGTTCTTTGAAAACCATTTCATAACACTACACAATAATAGATACAAGAGGAACAAAGAGCAGCTACAGATAGAGAGGGTCAGTGTCAAATACAAAAAGGTCATTTAGAAATTAAGGTCATTGGTCAATGTATCTAGGGTCGCACCATATGAACTCATGCAACTACATCGATATATAGGAGATGCTATTGCATATTCAATTTCATAACAAGAGTTGTGGACCATTAAATTGAAGAAAATAATAGGTGAAATTGCAGAAGCACTCAATCCCATACCACTATTTTCACAACCACAGGCCATACTTTCAATAGAGCAGACTCCTTCAAGTACTCCAGGAACCTCAAATCTAATAAGGAAATTCCTTCAATCATGGAATGGAGTTGGAATATATGTTATTGATAACATTAACAAAATACTAGATATAATTAGACAGGCTTGGGAGGTCAACACCAGTCTACGTGATCTTTCATAAAGGATTTCAAGTTTTAATGGAGATTTGCAGAGAGACTTGCAAGATAATGAAGCATATTGAAAAAAAAATATAAACACTTTTGTTGGATGGGTCATTAGTATCAATGACCATCTAAGAAATCATAAGGGACTGCCCAATAGCAGTAGAATAAACCAAATAAAGGAATGTTGGGAAAAACAAGTAAAAATGATGCAATATGCAATCGTTGCTTGCAAAAAAATAAATGAAAGGAGAGGAAATGTTATTTTAAAAACATATGATGTCTTTAGATAAATGTAGGGTCCACAACTTTTTATAAATTCAGTGATGATCACTAAAGAGGGTCTTGATAGTCACTTGGAATCAATGTATACTTCATTAGCTAATGACTTCAACAACCTCGTGGAGTTTCCCATATAAGAACTGAAATAATGCCTTGTTACATTTTTCAATGACAATGAAGAGCCCTTATCATCCATCGAACAATTGCAAGTGGAACGCAAAGAAACCTAGGAGCAAATTTTTAGGCTTCAAGTTAAGCAAGAGATTACCATCCCGCCAATCAAAAACTGTATTGATAATTGGGTCAAGAATGCCTTGCAATAGATTGTTAACCCAAAATCACCACCATAGACAATTTCTTCAACATAAGCCCGAGGCAAGAAATGTTATGAAGGCACATACACAAAAAGAAAAGATAAACCAAACTAACATAATATTTTATTTTTTGTTAAGTATTATATCATTTGCATATGCTTCTGTTATCTTTTTCTTTTGTTGACTTGGTAATTACTCATAATTATTTGTTTTATGTCCTTTGTATACTTAACACTAATTTATAACTAAATTTCTTTCTTTCTTCCAGGTCTATCTTCTATTTATTGGTCCATGGGAGCCCCAATCCCATTCCATTTGGACAAACACATTTACTTTTTACAGAAATTATTTAAAACACAATTGTATATTTTTTGAGCTTGCCAAAGAACTCTTTAGCATATATGGCTACTAATTTTCCACGCTTTGAGTTTAAAACTAAATTTTCAAATTTGTTTTCACTCTTTATGATTTTTCAATGAAACATCATGTCAAGTTATGTGCATATATGGTACTTTACTTCTATTCCGTGAAACATTATTTTGACTTTTATACTTTTTCACAAGCATTATGTAAAATACAACTGCATATTTTTTTGTACTTTCCAAAGAACTATTTTGGCATAGATGGACACTGTTTTTCAACCCTTTGATTTTTAAATTAAATAGTCAATTAGTGTATGATTTTTCAATGAAATGTCTTAAAATATCATGTTAATTTCTCTACATATGTGGATATTTAATTTCATTATGAAAAATGTTATTTTGACCCTTATGCTATCATTTGTAAATTTTATAGCGTATTGTGAATACTGAATAGAATAAAACCTTGTCATTTCTCAGACCTTGATTTCTTTGTGAATTTGTACTTAACAAACCAACTCAATTGTCAGGTTTCATTTCAATTGTCTATCATGACAATTTATGTTGCTCCATTCAAATCAAATAAAAATTGCAAAAGATTTTTCCCTGCTCGAGTTCTTTTTGAGACTTAAACATCCTTAGAAATCAAGAATGGTGATTGAACATTGTCTAGTGGACCAACACTTTCCTACACGGTGTTTTTTTCCATTTGTGTTATTTATAAAACCAGTTTTCCTATTAATCTAGAACATCAACCATTCCTCTTCTTTTGCATTATATTTGATCTGTCCAGTTCTCTTCACATTGTATTTTTTGTTCTCTTGTTGAAAATTTGTTTTATATATTAATTTGAAAACTTGATAATACTACTGCTTTTGCACTCTATTTCATGTCTTTCGTTGTTTTCATATTGTCTTTTCTAAACTTTGGAAAACAAATAAGTGATACCAGTAACAACATTTTTATGTTCTATTAACAATTTCAAGAGTCTGCACAAGAAACATATGTTGTATAGGGAACTTGAGCACACATTGTTTCCTCATTTCATAAGATCTACACGCTTTTCATTGTTTCATGTGCATTCCAGCCTCCGTGCACTTTACGTTGTTTCTGGCACATCCTGGGTTCGGTGCACTTTGCATTTCCTATCCAAACCTTCAAATCCCTAATATTTTCAAAACTTTTTATGGTAGATTTTTTTACTTGTTTTTACATATTTCTATGTTAAATTTCATGTCTTGTGCGAACAACTAGAGGCCCTTTGCTTCTTGAACATCTATTCACCTGGTAGCTTCCACATTTCCTGAGTTGTGCATACTTTACGTTTTTTCCTGCACATCCTATCCTCTGCACAATTTACATTGATTCCAACGAATATTGGCATCATAACACTTTACAATGTATCTGACACATCCTAGCCTCCATATACTACTTTTTACTAAGTTTTATGCTTACATGTTTTTTTTTCCTTACATAGTCCAATGCTAAATATGATATTTTGTGTGGAAAACTTTACGTCCTTTGATTCTCGCACACGCTAGTCTCCACACACTCTTCACTGAATTTTATGTGTGAGTCTTCCACAATTTCATTGCGCACACATTTACTTCCACACAATAGAGAGAGTCAAACCAAAGATTTAGTTATTCTATCATTTATTTTAGAAGCTCTTGTTCCTCTTGCACTGCTATGGAATATTGCAATAAATTTTCCATAATATTAATATTACTCCTCAAATGAATACTCAATTACTAAAGTAGGAATTAGTTGCAAATACAAAGGATCAACTCAATTAACTATTTCCTAGATTAAACTCGGGAACCTGTTTTTTAGAATTGTTCCAACTTTTGTAATTGTTTCCCCTATCCAAACTTCCAAAAAATTTACATTTATTATAACATATGATAATGTCACCATTGAACACTTCACTTATATATATTTCTTCCCACATATACTAAACTCCAATTCGAAATTTCACTTATTTACTTAACAGGTTTTGATCCACATTGAACATTTACTATTTAATTACTAAGTTTTACTCGACATAAAAAAATTACTAAGTGTTACATTACATTTAACAATTTAGCATCTTGGATATTTTTACAAACTTTTATCCTAAATTTTTTTATTCCAAACACTTTGCAGTGCTTTCTTTTGAGGTCATTTCGCGCTTCCAAAAATTCCCTCCCCTTTTCTATTTTTCCCAAGTTCTTTTCTCCATTTATTTTCCCTCTTCTATACTTACCTGTTTTTACCTTTTCTTGTTCCCCTGTATTATCCCTTTCTGGTTCTATACTTAGTCCCATTTCTATGATCGTGGGTTCCCGTATTGGCGTACTCATAGATCCTCATCTCCATCTATATCCTCACATCATGAGTATGATCGATCGTCGTTCCTTTCCATACTTAGCCAATTTTATGATCGCAGGTTCCCGGGTTGGCGGTATTGAACTCTCATGCCCCGTGTTACGTGGTATACATATTACACCCAAAACTTTTGTGATCTATAATTTGACCCCAGACTCCTCTAACTCTCAAGATTCACTCTACCTACGATGAGTCCATCTAACCCCCCTGCCTTTCCATACTTAGTCGATTCTTCACCTCTTATTGTCACAGATTCCTGGGTTCGCAAAAGTTTCAAATCATTTTTCTCTCTCGTCCATCCCCGCCACATTCATTCCCTTCCCAATGCACATAATTGTGCTTTTATTAGTAGAAACTCATGACACAGGTTCGAAAAGATTGGCATTAATATGTGAAATGATGGAGGACATATCCCATTTAAACGCATTAAACCAAGATTTACGAGAGATTATATTATCATCCCCCAACGTTCATTTTAAATACTATCAGGAGAAAAGGAATGTTCGCATTACCTTATGGATGCATCTCGACAACATTTCTGCGGAGACACATTGAATATTTTCATGCACAAGGACCATAGTTTTCAGACGTTCAGAGGTTATTCCTACTACTCATCCCCTTTTTCCCAGAAGGAAGTTATTTGGATGTCTGGAATTGCATGAGAAGGTTGTGTCCCAGACGTTTTTTACTATAAGGAGTTGGTCACCTGGTGCGTCGAGAGACATATTTTGAACCAGTGGATTATCTAGTTGTGGTACCATTCCCTAGTCTCCCTATCGCCTCAAGTATTTTGAAAGATGTTGAGACTTCCTGAGCCAACACTTACATTCAAGGTAGAGGATTGCAGGGAGTTCTTAAAGAAGAAAGATAATGGATTGGACCTCTTACCGAAATTCTTAAAGGACCCAACGGTCATCCTTGAGGACATCACTAGATTACAGGTTAGTGCATTCAAAAACCATTTCCGGGAAAATGCATGGATTTTAACGAGGATAACATTACAATAAACTACAACCAATATCTCTCATATGATTCTGTATATTTTATATTTTACGGTGAAAGAAAAAACCATCTTCGCTTGGGGTAAGTTGATTTCCATTGAAATCTCTTCCCAATTATCGCAATATGAAAGGGAGAAGAAATTATTTATGTCATCTTATTTAATTTTCGCGATAGCACATTGTTGTCCATTCCACAGATTATATTTGTGTAATAAGGTAAACTGTGAATTTGAACCAGTAACCTTTTGGTATTAGACATTATGGAGACACAAGGCCTCCCAACATTTTTATGAAGTCTTTAATTATTTTGTCTCAATTTTAAAGGGTTGATATTTGGAAAGGATTTTCCCCAGATGTCTGACCAGGCGAGCAAGTTCTTGGATACAAAGGGGACACTAGAAAAAATTGAGAACTATAATGTTAAAAGTATTTTTGGGTCCAAATAAAATCCTTCCTTCCTTCCATGTCACATATATGATAGAATGTTTGTTTTTGAGATAGCAAGGAAGTACACCTACTGGTTGCATTTTTTCCATGAAAAGAGAAAAATTCAATTCATACCTCTGCCTTGGAAAGTCGTGGATTTCGTATTCAGGAATATGAACAAGATTGATGAATTGGCAAGCCACTTCCACAACCTCAATTTGAAATATGCTGAAAAAGTAAAAGGGTTTGACCCTAATGTTATATTTGTAGAACAGATATTGTCTGTCGGTTTCAACAATTCTTTCATTAATGCTATCTAGAATGAATATGGAGATAACCTCTCAGGAACTCATGCTTGTGACACCAACAACCTAGAGACAATAATTAACACCAATGACTCATACAAGAAGAGAGGAAAAGGTACAGGTGAGAAAAATGCCCAACCCTCAAATGTTATTCCCAAGAGTACAACATCCTGGAGTAATGCTCCAACGACCTATCCAAGTAAGAAAGTGACACATAGTTCTTTAGGAAGAGGAGGAGATAAAAACCCTCCCTCTGAAAAAATGAAATTTCTCATAAACTTCCCATGAGGAAGAAACGAAAAAACATTGTGCAAGAAGAGGAGGGACCAAGGGGAGAAAGTGATATCCACGATCTCTCCCTTGAAGATATGGAACTAGAAATTGACATTGACAAAGTGTTCCCCAACGATGACCAAATAAAGACTACTGCTCCCCAAAACCCTTAGATGGAAATACTTGGGACCGAGGCCTTCGATGAAGAAGAGTCTTTTTCATTTCAGAGCGTTGTTTTTTATAGCAAATCCAAAAATTTGATTATTGAAAAAAGAGATGTAAATAAGAAGAAAGGGAAATATTGTTCATAGATTAACCTACAGAACATGGATCCTTCCCATATCTCCTAGATGCACCGACCAACTGGAGATTCTCTATAAAACTCTATTGACGGCCTTGAAGCAGAGAATGTCAGGTTAAAGGAGTGAATCAAATAATTGGATGGAGCTTTAATGCCCCTTCCAATGTTGGCTAGTCCTTTATCAATGATCGGTCCTACCACACCTGTGAAAGAGTTAAAAGGATCAACAAGCCTTCTCACATCATCTCGAGGCTATGTGGAAAATAATATAAATAAAATAATGGAATTAATAATAGAGGCTTGGGAGATGTCAAAGAGAATGGTCTCTTTTGGAACAAGAGCACATGATTTTCATGAATATCTGCAAGAATATTTGAAAAATGAGAAAGGTTTCTACCTCGATGCAGTTGTACCATTTGGTGTTAAAGTTACTGGTATGATGGAATTGCGAAGAAGAGAGGAGGATCTCCCTTCCCCGAATCGAATAAAGCAACTAAATGCATGCTAGAAAAAAAAGGTAAAAAACATGAATGGTATCGTTCAAGCATGTAGCCAATCCATAACTAAAAGAGAGAAACTATTCAAGAAGCTAACTGAGATAGATCTAGCTAGCAGCACCAATGAATTCTGAGACCTGAAATTGATACTCAACTCATTGTTTTTAACCAAGAAAGAATTTCATGAAAAAGATGAGATCTTTAAAGGGTTGTCATTTGAAATATTCTATGGCATTCTTGAATATGGTGAAGATGACGTGGAAAATTGGCTAGTTGATTATTCGATTTAAAACCAAGATAATGAAGAAGCACTGTGCAATGTCTCTATTGATATAAGGGACTTGGAAGGTAAATTATTCAATGTAAAAATCCGGCATGAAATCAACGTGGATCCCATGAGGAGCTACATTGAGGGGTGGTTCAAAAAGGTTGTCGACAAGCTTACCAATGATGGTAAAAGGACGGTTGAGACAGTTCCCATAACTGTCGAGGAAATCCATAAAAGGAAATCAGTGAGAAAATGACAAGGAATGAGATACCATCATAGTAAGTTCATACGTATCACAGTCTTCTGTCTTTGTCAACCTCTTCATCTAGTTACTCCACCACTTTAAATAGAAAGGTTTAACTAAAGACTGCAAATTTTGTCTTTCTTGTTGCTAGGTCTTGTTGTTTTCCATAGCCCACTTTCTTCTTTATACAAGATTCATTGTTATACATATTTTAGTTATGGTCCATGGGAGCCCCAATCCCTTTCATTATGACAAACACATTAAAATTTAAAAGAATATGTATTGAACTATATATTTTTTAGAAATTCCAAGAGAGATATTTTGGGAATAATATCGACTATATTTTGTAACCCAGTTTATCTGAATATAAAATATTTGAGGTTGCTCTATCGTTATCTTTTTTGAGTTTCCCACGTATCACTATGTCAAAGTTCTCTTGTGCATGTGGATCATTTTCTTTTAATTTTTATGTGATCAGATATCATTATCCCTGGTATGATGGATTTGAGGAAGTTATATTTATTTACTTTTCATATATGAATGTGTGTATCTCCTGGTCCATTCACAGGAATTCTCTTTTTACAAGAAAATTAAAAAACATTTTTCATTTTCTGTTATATCTATTTTACTTTCATTTGACGAACTTCTTTAAAGGTCCCACATTTTATAAATCTCGGACAGAGTAGTACCACCTATATAAAAACATAGGAGGATTTGCATCCTCGTGAGGTTGTTGTTTGGGTCCAGATGGATTCAAGCATCAACATTTTTGGTGAACATACTAGATACATGAAGTAAAGTTTGGAACTTGGTCCAGCCTTTTTCTTGAATATAGGACTTCACCCCAGGGTAATCAACCCCATTTGGAAATTGGATTAAACAATAAATGAAGCATCTTGCACCAATTGTATAATTTGGTAATATCAATAGCCCAAACTCGAGAAGAGTTGGAAGGGTCCTGGAAGATTTTAGTCCAAGAAGAAGAAAGAGAAATCCTCGAGAGACAAAGGAGGGAATAAAAACAAGAACAAAGGAATCAAAGATTAGCTAGAGCGACACAAAAACAAGGTCATGATTGAAGTTGGAAAAATACAAAGGACCCATCACCAGGAGTAAAATTAAGCAACTCTCTATCCCAATTAAGCAAGAAACCAAGGAATCCCAGGTTTCAAAAATAGAAGTAGGGAAAGATATTCCCCTCTTAATCTCATAGGTGAGAAACATGAGCTCCCTTTTCTCCCTAAGGGAACTTTAAAGGAATTTTCTGGAGACAGGACAATCGACACAAAGAGGCACTTGTACCTATTTATCGATGTTTGTGATTTTCATCGGGTGGAGTATGATGATGTCATGGTGAGGTTGTTCTTTCAAAACGTGTCGAAAAGAGCTTATGAATGGTATACTATGTTTTCCAGTAGATCCATTTGCTCATTTAACAACCTCGAAGCTATGTTCCTAACCACTTTTTCTCCTCCAATTTCCTACCATACCCTCCTCACAGACTTCACCTAGATTGGGTTGAGAAAGAATGAAAGCATAAGAGAATTTAACCTTGGGTTCAATACGATCTTGAGTAGAATCCCAGAAGACAGAAGACTAAATGACCCATCCATTCTCGGTTGTTATAAGAATGCAATGCCTCCAAATGTGAAGTATGCCATCAGAACATAACAGATGGACACTCTGGAGGAGGTAATGACTAAGCCCACTTTGATGGAAGAAATTATGGTTGAAACAGGTGTTGACCCTGATATTATACTAGGGAGAGTACAAAGGAATATGGGAGGATTGAGTATTGATAATAAAGGAGCGTCCATCTCAAGAAAGAATGAAGAATTCAAACCTACGTCGGCTCATAATAAAATGGTGGGAGGAAGATTTTTTAAATCAATCGTACCTAACGTAAAATTTGATCCTATGGCAATGCAGGAAAAAATTCAAAGAATTGAAATTGCACAGATGAATAGAACTATCAGACATATGCATAAAAAATAAACATACTAAGAAGGGGAGATAATTACATGTAAAACCCAAGAATTTTGATTCCTGAACAAAGGAGGAACCCTCCCCCCGAAAATAGAGTTAGGTTTAAGAATACCGATGACATGCAAAGGCCAAGAGTTTTGAGACAAACTACTCCAAACGCGGTTGTTCTGGATGATTTCTATGATGAGAAATTGATCGAGCAAGAAGATTCTTACTTACCCGATGAGAGCTCTGAGATAGTGTGCCATATGGACGGATGCGAGACATCCATGTATATATGTGGAGAGGGTGAAAACGGTCCTAACTCGCAAGAAAATGTCGCCCAAACAAGAGGGTTTGTAAATATACCAAAGAATAAAGGTGACTCTGACAAAGAAAAACAAAAATAAAAAGAAAGGTTAAAAATGAATGAAAATGTGTCATATGAAAAGGTGACAGATGGAGCTAAAAGGACACATGGCATCAAGCTCCACTCAAATGACATATAATTCTATGGAGGACTGAAGTTGAGGATAACTCTTCCTTTTATGAAAGTGGTGAAAATTCCTCAGTAGAGGCATAACATCTTGAAGTTGTTGGATGACCCATCAAAAAGAAATGAAGTTGTTTTTACCATTCCAAGACAGAACCCGAACCCGTTGAATGTTAAGCTAAGAGGTAAAATTCCGCCCTTCTATATTTCAATTGAAAACCATGATGTTGCATTGCATAATTGTTTAGTTGATACTGGTGTGGAAATTAATATAATGACACAAGAGGTCATGGAAGAATTGGGCATGAGTTTCTCTAAACATTATGAAATTGGTGAGAGCATATGTGCAATCGATTCTAGAAAAGTGTCGGCGTACAGAGAAATCAAATATTTTTATGCTTGGGTCTTAACAGCCCCCCATATCATCACAATTTTTAATATTACTGTGGTAGACCTACCCCCAACATATGAGGTTGTGCTGGGAAGAGATTGGACCTCCATGATCGGTGGGTATATAATGAACGATGATAATTATATGATGCTACTAGGAAAGGAGGGAGAAATGATTAAAGTTCCTCGTGAACCCAGAAAACCTTTCTACTTTGTAACATCCCGCTCTGGCGCACTGAGAACACTTATTATTTGAGGACACTTGCTCGCAAGTGATCTGGACTTTTATGATGTTAGACCATTTATACTTGATTATGATGCGATTG
>JZKD02S1689860.1:67272-89493 GCA_000966675.3 Picea glauca
CTTCAGCTGGAGAGTTTGGCATTCAGATCTTCTTGTATTGATCTTCATTTCTTATTCAGCCTTTGGAGGCATATTTTGTATTAGCGGGAGCATTTTGTAGCAGCTCTTATCTATTTCCTATCTTCTTGGCCATCTGTTGAGCATTCCAGATCGACATCTTCATTGTAGCAAGTTTCTCTATTTTATGAATAAAGAAGAATTGAGATGTTTTGGCTTGTCTATGTTATTGCATATGGTTGAGGTATGTTCCATGGTTATCTCTTTCTATTATTTGTTGCATACACACATATAAACACATCTAAAAGGTAGATTAGCAAAGTGTTTGATGAAATACCTCACTCATAAAAAAATTTAAAAAGACACCAAAACAGTGATGATCCTTGCATAATGGCTTGGGATCATTACACCATTTCAATCCAGATGTATTCAAGCGTCAACACTTCCCACATATGCTAACTTTCCCATTGAACATTTCACTTATTTTCTTCCCGCGTATGCTAACCTCACCATTAAACATTTAATACGTGGCATTTTTTTTCTTGTTTTTAACAAAGTCTTATGATAAACGCTTTTGCGTGAACAATACTTAATGTTTTTTATTGTTTTTTCTTGATTCTTAACATTCTCCTATTGCATAAAAAATAATTTTGTTCTTCTTTATTTTATGTATTATTTTCTTATTATCTCCTGACAAAAATTATCCATTTCATGTGCATTTAACTATATTAAGTTTCATTTTTTAGAATACATTTCCCAACTAACTCGATACGGATTGTGCTACCATGCAGCCCTTGTTAATTTTTTGTGGAAATAAATACAAATATTGTGCAATCAATAAACACCATCCCAAGGAGACAAACAAGGATGCATGGAAAAATTAGCTTTGTTCATATTCGATAGTAGGGTTTCAATTAAAATTTGCAATTGATTCAGCTTGTCATTTTTATGTTTATATTGTTGTTGTTATGTTGATCTTGTCACTATTATATTGATTTGGTTCCATTGAGCATAGGGTTATGAACCATAGTGCATTTGAATCTACTATTGTACAAGTGATTCATGCATTACCTACAAGCATATAATTATCCATATTGATTGTTGGAATATTGTATTGCCAAACATATCTCCATTGGATGTATGTTGGGTAAGCACATGTGACCAAGGAACAAGGGATACATGAAACCCATATGATTAGGAATCCATTGGAAGGAGTCAATCGATACGTAATTGAATTTTAATTGAGCAACATTGTAATTTTTTATTGGAATTTTGAAAATAATATAGCGATGTAGAGAAGTTTTCATCCAGAAATATAATATGGAATAGAGGTCTTGGAATCAATTCTAAAGGTAGATAAATTGGCACATAAATATAACATATAACAGAATTTAATTTGAAAGAGTATCTATGTTGGTGAAGAAAGTGAGATATAAGTCTGTCATTTATGGATCATAATTTATCATAATATTTGAATCATTCACCATGACACAATAGCCAAATATTTCAAGAGAAAGAAGGCTCATCATGGGTAAATAAAAAGGATAAAGGTTGGAATAATTATAGGCCATCAATGTGAAATATCAAGAATAGAATATTCACTTGAAAGATAAGGTATCTATATGTCTGACCAAAAGAAGGAAAAGTTGGAAAAAGATCTTGGGGCATCTACAAAATTGCTACCATTGATAAAGAAGCAACTTGTTGAATGTCAAGACTCCCTCAAAAATATTATGTCCAATTGGGACAAGCACATAGTTTAGCTTGTGAAATTGAAAGAAAAGGTAATTTGGATGGATGAAAAAGAGAATCACTAAAATGATGACTTAGCTAAAACAATATTTGGTAGAGAATGAGGAGGAACTCGAAAAGATACATGCATATTTCAAAGACACTAAGTAAACTCCTCCTATTGCTACTATATAAGCCAACACTATGACTAATACAAGCATGATAATCTCACCCTCATACATTTCTCATGAAAACTTTGTTCAATTTGAAAAGCATACTAGAGGCATTGGTTTGAAATTGTTAAGGTGGATGGGATGTGAAGGTAAAGGGATAGGAAAAAGAAGAAAATGCATCCTAAGCCTCATTGTAGCTTTAGCTGAGGTTCAAGAATGAAGGCCTGGGTTTTTATGGAAGACAGGAAAAGGCCATGTGCACTAAGATCAATTTTTTGGAGGAAAATTACATGGAAGAATTGTGTTGCTCATAAGAAGAAAGAAAAAAAAATGGGGGTGGAAAAACACCACCACTTCATCCTTCTTGTAGTAGATTTTATAAGGGAAGAGAAGAGGAAATTTCAAAGACAACAAACCGAACCAACAATTAGAACAAGTGGCAAATATATTAGTAAAATTAGGAATACCAAGACTAAGAAGTATACATAAGGTAAGGAATCCCTTGTTTGTCTCTACCACAATAAGAAAGGCCATAGTGATTCCATATTTTTTTACTTAGAGGCATGCTTATTATGTGGGAAGAAAGAGAATCCAGAATCCAGAATTACCTCCCCTTCTATTTTCTTAAGAGCCTAACTAAAATGTCAAAGAGAATACAAAATTACCCTGAATCTTCTCATAGAAGCTTATATCACCAAGGGTTGATTAAAATATTGGTTCTCTTTTCTTTAAACGAAATAGAATTTTTTTGGACGTATTTTTTGGAGTCTTTATGGTTACAGGACGAAGGACAGGAAGTTTTTCCATGACCAGGAGAACATAAGGATGAGGTTAACTAAGCAGTTAGGGTTTCTCCTCAACCTGGGTGTTTATCAAAAGCTATAGAGCAAGACAAAAAGAAGATCACACCTAAAAAGGGGGGAACCTAACCTGAGAAAGCAATATCAATTAATCCACCAAGAGAAGAAATCCCTCAAAGAAAATTAAGGTCCTCTACAACAAAACATAGGGAGAGGGAAAGTGGAAAAGAGTATTCCAGGAACTATATCATATAGGGAGAAGAACAAGCCATCCCAATAGGACCATTGTCACATGAACATTCTGAGGATAATCTTGTGTCCACTACCATGCAACAAGACAAAACTCTCAAGTCAAAACCAACAGAGAAAAGAGGACTAAACCATCTAGCCTTGGTATTGTTGCAATAGAATTTGTGCCAGTAGACACCCTAACTCTAAACGGAGAAAAAATAGGAAAGGGAGTTAGGCCCCTGAAATTCCAAGAAAAACTAATAGAAAAATTAGGCTCACAAACCAATTAAGGTTAAATTACAAGGCACTATTTAATCCATCCTTAAAGGAGAAAAATCCCATAGTAATCGAGGATGAGGACACTGAAGAAGACCTCTATGAATTTTCCAATATGGAGGATATGGCTATACATACATTGAAAGGGATGAAAAGGAATAAGGCAAGGAATAAATGTAGTGAAGGGGAGACCTCAAGTGTAAAATATGCTACTTTATAAATAAAGTACATTGTAGATCCAAAATAAGAACACAATTTGATGGAGTTTGGTCCAGAACCTGAGCAGGAATCCAATGGCATAACTACAGATGCAGAGTTGGCCCCTGAGCAGATTCCCCATTATGTCAAACCAGAGATGAAAATAAAAAATTTGATGGTGTAGGAACTTGTGAGAGAGGCAATTGATAAAAAACCTAAGAAATCATCGAGATATGAAATGAGCCTAAGGAAATCCAAGTTGTCCATTTACCTCAATAAACCTATTGTAGAGGAAGAGCAGGGGCTCAAGAATGGAAGCAAAGTAAAGACATTAATCAAGCCAAAAGTTTAAGATAACATGGAGATGGATGGAAACCCCTAGGTGCAATCTCTCAAGCAAAAACATGATGACATGAGGCAACAAATCTAGAATCTACAACAACAAAACCAGGCCCTTGAGCTGCAATACACAAATATGCAAAAAATGTATCAGAAGCTGCAAAAGAATCATCAGAAAACATGCGTGTTCTTGAAGGAGATAATCTAAGTGTCTGTCATTGTCAAAGGGTAAGAAAATTTGAGACCTGTGCCAGCTTGATCCACCTCTTTTCAAGGTTGGTCTCTAGTTTTTGGTCTATGTGGGAAGCCATGCAAAGTCAACTACCAACAACAACTTATGAAGACTTTTTCTATGCATCTTGTTTACTTCATTTATAAACAATAAGTTCTAGTTGAACTAATAGAATTTTGTTTGGGTTTAGTTAGAGGCACTGATGCCACTTTAATAAGTTGCTATTTTCTTTGATAAGAAAAATATTTTTTGGGTCAAAATGATGGGGAGTTATGAACTCACACTTCATCTCAACTCCACTCAGTTAAAAAAAAAAAAAAAATTGTAATTAGGCAACAACAATGAAATTGTATCTATAGGATCTAATTGTGATGTAAAGTTGAACTTTAGATTTTAGATCCTAGATAGGTAATCGAACCCTCTCTGGATAGAGATAAATAGAGGGATCTTTGAATGTAAAGGTTGTGTTTTTTGGGGATATCAAGCATCGGGATTTTGGCTGGGCCTTGAAGCATAAAATTGTTAATTTTCCCACCTAGTGAATATAATTTTTGGTGATAGAATGTGTTTTCTCAAATCTTGTGTGTCTTATTATCTTATCTAGATGCAAATTGAAATGTATGAAAATTATTGTTTCTTTTCCTTTCATCTATTGTCTCAATGAACTGTTTATTGTCATGCAACATGATCTTAGCTATTGTTTCAGTGAATAGTTTATTGTCTTACAACATGTTAGGATGATTTGTCTCTAGGTACATGTTTTGGATCTAACATATTATTTCAAGTCTGAAATTTCATACAACAAGTAACAAATTGCATGTTTTTTTGTGTTTCCTTTTTTTTATTCTTCATACCTTTATTTGCTTTCCAAAATGCATGCCACCAGCTAAGGGAAACCTTATAGCGATATTGTTGAAAATTCCAACTAGGTCTCTACCCTTGAAAACCTATGTATCAACTGACCAACAAACTTAATTCATTAAAAACAATAATTTCAACACTTGAGGTTGCCTATCTCTTCCCTTTAGAAGTAAGATACAGATCTGAGGACCAACAATCACCTACAACCATACATATCTAGGATTCATCAAGCTTTTTGGGAAGAATAAGGTGATTTTATTTGACACTAAATAGGTCATTCAAGCAACATTATTGTAGACACAGGGTGCTAGTAAGAACATACAAACAATAGAGGGTTATTTCCATGTTAGTTAGCAATTGATTCTACTAGAATAAGGTAGACCACGCTTCACATAATGTATTTACTGCATGAAGGAATGCTTATTTGGATCTCCCTTAACAAGAAAAAACTAGAACTTGACTTGGATTTCATTATTTTTTAAGATAGATCATCTCTAAGTCTGAGAATGAAAAATATTTGCATGTTGAAGATTGGAGTGAACTCTAACTGAAGTGTTCAAATTTGAAGATTTCTCAACCCTAATATGAAATGCATAGACTTTTGAAATATGGGAACAAGTGAGCCAATAACTAGAGCCACAACCATAGTTATAAAAAGAGTCAGTAGCTAAATCCATGAGCCAAAGCCAGAGATAGAGTTGTAGCTATAGAAAGGATACAGAGTTAGAGCCATACTCTAGAGAAGTAGACATAAGTTACATTGATCTAGGTTGGGATGGCCAAGATTCATTGTCCTTCATTTGACCAAGTGAATGGTTGTAAGACTTGATACCTATTAGTGTAATTTCAAAATTTATGAATGTTAGAAAATAAAAGAAAATACAATGCAAGTTCTAAATAATAAATGGAATAAAAAGAAAAAATGAAATAGAAGATAAATTTAGGGAAAGTAAAATGAAGGACAATGAATCTTGGCCATCCCACTACCTCCATCTATATCTATATCTTATTCTAAATTGACTCTCAAAGATTTTTGTTTTTGTCCCTTGCTGGCCAAGGGGTGAGGATGCACAAGATCCATGAGTTCCATTGAAACCAAAGACTATCAAAATAGAGACTAAGGACCATTTGGATGTTGGTTTTCCCATTTTTGTTTCCATGGTAAATCTTTATGTCCATTATGTGATTGATTTTATGTCTAGTGAGGATCTCTCATATGTGTTTAATATTCTTTTTTTATTGATGTTTAGTGTATTTTTATGAGTTTGGTAATGGTTATAAAGATGAATTATTAGTGGTAGCTCTATTATTCCACTCTTAATTTCATTATCCATTATAAATTGATGAATTCCAACATCTCTATATTTCCCTCATTTTTATCTACTCTAACATTGAATATCCATGGCTATCATTAATTGATTGTTGCACTATTATAATGAGATTATAAACATATTAGGAAACCTATTGACCACTAAAGACACAAACATAAAACTTTTCCTCCCCATGAACAAACACTACCAATTCTCTATTATTAGGGTTGTCTACTATATCCTTATCCCAAGAGGTCGCACACTACCCTGTAGGCTAATTGGGAGACACGCACAAATGTTTTGTGTAACATACCCAGCCACCCCCGGGTTAGGCATGCTACCTCAAGAAATCTTGTCAAAACTAAAATTTGAATTATGATGCCCTTTAATTATTAACGAAGCATGAAAGAAACATGATAACAACACATGCAATAATAAATATTCTTTCTAAAGTATAAATAATGCTCAAACTTTACGTGCATAACAATAACCAACAAGAATGTATGTTATAACATATGAATCTCAGAGACAATAATTCATACATAACAGAAATAAATATATAGCAGAGAAAACACATAACAGAGAGCAATTATCTTAAGAAAAAAGTTTCACCAATTGACTGTAGACCAAGGACATTCCACCCAATCCTAGACATTGTTGTTCCAAGTCTCAAAAGTAATGTCACCCTCGTGCCAAGGCTATGAATCCACAAGGATGGTTCTAGGGTGTGACAGCTTCACAAACTAGTCAACACTCAATCTCTCACATGATTCTCAACATGCACATCAATCCAAGTACACTATATCTCTTTTATCCAACCTGCACAACCCAAGAGAATGGAACCCCTTCTATGCCATGTAGTTCATGAAGGTGTCCACCTCCTTCCAGGGATCTACTGCATCTGGTCAATAATATCTACATTGGGACTCTCAAGACTCACAACTACGAATAAAATTTATTACATGCCAATGCCTCCTGGGAATGAAGGCATCAATTCATGGTTGGAACACACCAGTCACTTATATAGACAAAAAACATTGGATTCCTCCTCAATAATTCACCCCTTTGGTCCCATATCAACAACAAGAATGAATGAGGGAAAAGTGAACATAATGGAGAGTGTGAAAAATGAATAATGATGAATAGGGTGAGTGAAGAATAACCAGAAGATGAACCAGAACCCCCAAACATCCCTCAAGATGGGTTTAAATATTTACTTGCAATCAATTACCACATGGCCTTCCCCAAGAAGCTCATGTAACCACTACTCTCCATTAAACAATTATGGGTAAATAAAATATGATAAAATGACTTAGGCCCTCAATCCCCCTATCTTGTGGAATCATTTCCCCCTATAACTCTTGTTCTTGTCTATTTTTCAGCCAATGATGTATTTCATTATTAATAATGCTCAAAACATTACAATTCCTAGGCATGTTAGCCTCTTTTAATCGTTTTGGCACTCTAGCCTTTCATAATTTAAAATATATATATATATATTTAATATGGGTGATCAAACTCATGGTATTACATTCCCCTCCCAATTATTTTGGTTTTGTCCTTAATGCATATACGAAACAAATATTAAAATTTATTCAAAAAGTCGCGAGTACTTTGCCTGCATGGAATTTTCATGCTCCCAAGTAGAATCTTCAAGATTGTAGCAGGTCCGCTGAACTTTTACTAGATCTATAACTCAATTCCAAAGCATTTTGATTTTTTTTTCCAATATACACATTGGCTGGACCTAAGAGTATCCCTCTGTTTCCACCTGAATCAGATGCCAATCAATAACATGGCTAGGATCATGTACATGTTTTTTTAGCAATGAGACATCAAATACATTATGGATACTCATGGAAGCAGGAAATGCAAGCATGTATGCCACTGGCCCTGTTCTATCAAATATCTCAAATGGAACACAAAATCTACCTATTAACTTTGTACAACTACCCAACTTCAATGAGCTCTTCTTGGGCTTTACTTTCAAAAGTGCATGATCCCCCACTTTAAATTCTCTAGTTGTTCTATTCTTATCATATTGATTTTGTCTATCTTGAGTTGCCTTTAAACTCTTCTTAATTCTAACCCTCAGATCTTCCATGTCCTTGAGAAATTCTTTCACAAGTACTACTCTATCTGTTGGGTTGTCCCAACTCACTGGAGTATTGCATTTCCTACCATACAAGGCTTTAAATGGGCTCATTTTCAATGAATCTTCATACCCATTATTATAGGAAAGCTCAACCAAGTGCAAGTAATCTTCTCACTTGCATAGCTTATCCATCACATACATTCTCAAAATGTTTTCAATTACTTGGTTGACTCTCTCTATATCCGCATCTGACTGTGGATGGTATGTTGTGCTAAAGTTCATATTTGTACCAAGTAATTTAAACAATCCCCTCCAGAAATTTGAAGTAAACTTTGTATCTCTGTCTGAAACAATTGTCATGGTTATCGCATGCAACCTAGAAATATCCCTCATGTAAATTTACACAATATTAGTTGTTGTATGAGTCATTTTTACAGAAACAAAATGAGAATCCTTTGTCAATTTATCAACCACTACCATAATTGAATCATGTTGTCTCATTGTCCTAGGAAATTTAGTTATAAATATCAATGGTTACCACTTCCCATTTCTTCTTTGGAATTGGTAATGGATGAAGAAAACATGTTGGGTGCCTATGCTCAACCTTCACTCTCTGACATTCCATACATTTGGTAATGTAATCAAAAACATATTTATTCTCTCCTAGCCAAAAGAATTGGCTTCTTACTATTGCAATTGTTTTCTAGTAACCATGATGTCTGACATACAAAACATTATGCATTTCTTTTAATACCAAATTCCTAAGATCTCCATAACTAGGAACATAAATTATATTTTTATGCATAAGTACTCCATCTTCCTTCATCTCATATTCTTTAATTTTATGTTGTACATTTACTTGATGTAAGCTTACCTTCACCTGTAGGTAATGTTGATATGTAACAACATCATCTAAAATTCTGCTCTTTAAATATGATTGATGCATACTAATGGTTGTAGCATGCATGATATGTACTCTTATACTAAGTCCATAAATAACTTTATTTTATTTTCCTTTGATATGCTTGATCTCAAAATCATATTCACTTAAAAATTCCATCCATGTCGTTTTCCTAGCATTCAATGTTGGTTGTTCAAAAAGATATTTCATACCATTATGGTCTATTCTTAATTCAAATTTCTTCCCCATGAGATAATGCCTCCACATCTTCAATGCATGAACAATGGGAACATGTTCCAAGTCATGTGTGGCATAGTTCCCCTCATGTTCCTTAAGATTTATGGACTGATAGATAATGACATGTCCATTTTGAGTGAGTACTCCACCAAGTCCTTCCTTGCATGCATCTATACATACCACAAAGCTTTCATTTGGGTCAAAAATATTTAAAATAGGTGAAATAGTAAGTAATTCTTTCAACAAATTAATTTTCTCCTCACACATAGTTGTCCATTCAAATTTAACTCCCTTCTTTTGAAAATAAGTGATGGGATGCGCAATCTTAGAGAAACCTGCTATAAATATTCTATAGTAACCAACTAATCCCATAAAAGATATGACTTCAATATTCTTTTGATCCACTGCTATGCCTTGTTATGAAATAATGTGTCCCAATTAATGGATTTGTTCTTTGTAAAAATAACACTTACTAAGCTTGGCATAGAGTTGATGTCCCCTCGACACTGATAACACCAACCTCAAGTGATGTTCATTCTTTTCCTCGAACTTGGAATAAATAAGTATTTCATCAAACAACAAAATGACAAACTTATCCAGATAATTTCTGAATATTCCATTCATTAAGAACATAAAGACAGTTGGTGCATTGGTTAGTCCAAATGGAACCACTAAAAACTCATAATGCCCATACCTAGTTCTAAAGGTTTTCTTATTGATGTCTTCTTCATTTATTGTTACCCGATGGTATCCTAATCTCAAGTCTATCTTTGAAAATATCCTTTCTCCTCTTAGTTGATCAAAGAGGTCATCAATTCTGGGTAGAGGGTATTTTTTCTTCACAGTGTCTTTATTCAGATGTCTAAATTCTATACACAACCTCAATGTTCCATCCTTCTTTTTGATGAAGAGTATTGGTGCTCCCCAAGGTGAAACACTTGGACGTATGTACCATTTCTTAACAAACTCTTCCAATTTCATTTGTAATTCTTTCAATTTAGGTGTACTCATTATGTAAGGTGTTTTTGATACTGGGGCAGCTCCTAGTACTAAATCAATAGAGAAATTTATCTCCTTTGGTGGAAATCCTGGTATTTATTGGAATACATATTAAAACTCTTATAGTACCAAAAAATATTCAAGGCTTGGCCCTTTTTTCCTTTCTGGATCCTCCACATGGGATGCATACAATTGACATCCTTTCCTGAAACATTTCTTCAGTTGTAAGGATGAAATATCCCTTATAGAAATGGGTCTTGGAATTCCTTTCACATTTCTTTGTTTTCCTTCTTCATCAAGACATGTAAAAGTCTTGTTATGAAATTCTAGAACATGGTGCTAGTCCAACTAGCCCATTCCAATTAGGATGTCATAAGATCCTAATGAGATGATAATCATATCAACAATGGTATTTAATCCATTAATATTTACTGGACAACCTATGATGTCTTCATTGATCCTTCTTTTTGTTCCAGTGGCTAGTTGAACCAAACTTGACTTCTCTATCTTACTTTTCTCCAAATGTAATCTATACACTATTTTAGGATCAATGTAACCATGAATTTATCCTGAATAAATTAAAATAGTAGCATGATGATTAATGATCTTACCTTCCACTTCTATCATATTAGATTGGTACTCTTCTTGTCTATATTCTAAGGCTACATATATTCTTACCATGTACTCCACTATTGTAGCCTCTTGGATGTTGTGCATGTTCTTCTCTTTTATCTCCTCTGTGAGGTAAATCCTTGTATAGGTTATTTTCCTTGCACCCCAAACATTGGATTGGTGGTCTTCCAATTTCCCCAAGGATCCCTCTTTCTTGGATTCCTCCTTAGCAGACTGATCTTGTTGATTTTTATTATGGTTGTTTCTATTGAAAGGAGGTTTGAACCTCATCCTAATCTGATCATATGTATCCTTCTTCTTATCCTTCGAAGATTTTTGCATGGACTCTCTTCCCTTTCCTTACTCATATAGGTACTTATCCTTCCTGATAGTCTCATTCAATGTCCTGGAATCATCATATTGAATCTTCTTTATAAAATGAAGGAATTACACTAAAAATATTTGCATTTTAACCTTCTCATCCTTTATAAACCCCACATGTTTTAGAAATCCCAAGAACTTATTTTCATACTCTGCCATGGTCATTCTTCCCAACCTTAGTTCAAAGAAATCTAGCATATTATTGTCATAGAAGTGATATGAAAGGTACTACTTTTGAAAATATTTCTTTAACTACTTCCAAGTGATCATTCTCTCATTAATGTGCTCAACTTGCTTCAGTTGATCCCACCACATAACAACTTTCCCATGTAAAAGGTATGTGACAATTATTTCTTCTCGATTTGAGGAGTAGTTATGCAATTGAAAATACCTCCTGAGTCCAAGAAACCATGCTTCAACATCATATTACCTTTCTCTTTCACCATCAAAGGATGGTGGCTTAAGTTTCCTCAAATCTCCTTGCAAAATTTCCAATTCATGCCTTCTTCTTTGGTCCCTAACAGGAGACACTTTTGGGCTTCTTATGGAGTCTTCAGATCCTTAAAATTTCCTTGTTGAGTAGGGAAGGGAGTGATGTCTATCACTTTTGATGGAACTTCTTGAATGATAATCTCCTCTATAGTTACCCCTTCTTTCATGATATCTTTCTTGTTCCTCCTACCTTAAGTCCGATCCTTTCCTTGCTTTCCCATACAACTGATTTAGGATTTGAAATACTTGATCATTTATCTAACTTTTTTCTTTCATCAACCTCTCATTGTCTTCTTTGTAACTCTACACTTCTACTTTCAGGATTCTCATAGGCTCTATTAAGGTTTCTTGTTCCCCTCTGCTCCTGTGCCCATTTGATTTTGTCTCTACATTACCAACACTGATATTTTGACCTTTGGCTTATTTTTCATGAATGAGGGGTCCCTCTCCTTCCTCCATTTCTTGAATATGAATCCTTATCTTGAAATGATATGGTTATACTCCCTAATTCTTCAAAATGTGCAGCCAACAAAAAAATTTAGGATAAAATAACTTAACAAGATCTATGAAATTATGCACAATTTGTTCCAATACTATATCATAATTCTTTCTTTATGAGTTCACTAGAAAATCTTCAACACTTAGATTATTTTTCTATCTATTCAAATTCACCGACTCACAGAATCATAGTAGGTCGAACACTTAGCCATTTTTCTAAATTTTCAGACTCGTGGACCTTCAGACTTACGGACTCATAAAAATTCCAACACTTAGCCATTTTTCTAAATTTTTAGACTCACAGACTCACGTACCTTCAGACTTACGGACTCATAAAAATTCCAACAATTAGCCATTTTTTTCTATCTTTACTAGTAGATTGGAAGGTTGAGATTTAATCTCCTATTGACTGGATGATCCTGGATCATCTAGAGTCTTCAATGAATCAACAATCAGAACTTAATCATGCATTGGGATGGATGGTTCTTATTCATTTCAGGACTTCGACACTCCAGGACTCCGAGATATTACAACTCTCGATTTGTTCAATTCCCCTGGAGTGATACCAGTTGAAGTGGTCATAAAGTGTAGGTGATTGATGCATGTTGGTTAAAACTCCCCACTTAATCTCTCCTCCCACTTCTTGATCCAACGACTAGGAAGGATCCTACCTGATATTGATCTATGGTTGTCAGGACTTCAACAATTCGGGACTCCGGGATATTACAACTCACAATTTTTTCAACTCCCCTAGAGTGATACCTATTGAAATGGTCATAAAGTGATGGTCACCACTTACTATCGATTAACACCTCTGCTTACACCATCCTTCCACTATATTAATCCAACGGATGAGAAAAGTCTCGAAGGGATCTTAGATCGACAGTCTATGTGAATTCGCTACTTTGGCCATTGGAACTTTTGTTGGTAGAGATGTTCAACAGTCTTGGAGTCCATAATATTGGAGATTACACGACATGCTGATATCACCTATGGTGACATGGACCCATGGCATGTGTGCCATGCGTCACTCAAAAATGGAAATGTTGGGGTCCAAAAGGCACCAAACCCATGTGACACGTGTCCCCACACGGCACCCCGACCATGTGGCATAAGACACATGATTCACCAAATGGATGATCCACATTACTCTACTCCATATCTGACGGCCTGTGCGATTTCACGATTACAGCTTTGCACTTCATGGATTTAGCATTTCACAGCTTTAACACTTTGTGGCTTTTCCTAATCTCAAGTAATCACCAAAGTGTGAAGTTTCGGAGTCCTCAAACTTCACTATCCTTGTACTTATGATATAATGGCTCACATTACTCTCGAATTCCTTCCTCGATCTAATGGTTGGTGGAATTTTGCAAATTTGTCCTTCAGGGTTTCTAGGACTCAAACTTCTTTGCATCTGGAGGGTCAATGTTGGATGACAACGATCAACGATGGATATTTCACCTGAAATTTCTATCATATCGGACGACCGAAAATATTTCACAAATTTGGCCTTCAGGATTTTAGGCTTCTTCCATGCCTCCAAGAATCACCAAAGTGGTGAAGTTCCAAAGTTTTCTATCTCTCGCTTGGCTTCGATCAATGATTAACAATCGACCAGTTCGATCTGGCAGTCATTAATTACATGACTCTTGATATGACGATCTACATTTTCCTTGATTCAACGATTGTGATTGCTCATGAAATCCAAAAGCGAACAATCACAATTCCATGATCCTTTACAAAGAATATCTGTCTGCATGATGCTCTTGCTTCTGTGCGGTTTTTGCAACGTTATTTCTCATCATATTTTCTTCATACATTTTTCATGGTTGACATTGATGCCAACTAATTTTCCTACACAAAATACCACGTCCAACAGTTCTAGCCCATACCAGTATAGTGTTTCAACATGAAGCTATGATACAAATCTGTAACATACCAAGCCACCCCCAGGGTAGGCACGCTACCTCAAGAACTCTTGTCGAAACTGAAATTTGAATTCTGATTCCATTTAATTATTAAATAAGCATGGAATAAACATGATAGAAACACATGAAATAATAAAGATTCATTCTACATTATAAAGAATTCTCAAACATTCCATGCATAACAATAAACAATAAGCATGCAAGTTATAACATACGAACATTAGAGACAATAATTCATACACAATGAAAATAAATATACAACAAAGAAAACACATGATAGAGAACACTTATCGTAAGAAAAATGTTTCACCAATTGGTTGTAGACCAAGGACATTCCACCCAACCATAGACACTTTTGTTCCAAGTCTCAATAGAAATGTCACCCCTGAGCCAAGGCTATGAATCCACAAGGATGGTTCTAGGGTGTCACTCAACTTCCCAAACCATTCAACACTCAATCTCTCATAGGATTCTCAACACACATAGAAATCCAAGTACACCAACTTTGTTCTATCCATCCTGCACAACCCAAGAGAATAGACCCTCTTCTCTGCACACAGTTGCTCAAGATTTCCACCTCCTTCCAGGGCTCTAGTGCATCTAGTCAGGAATATCTACATTGGGACTCTCAGGATTCCAATTGTGAATAACATTTAGTACATGACAATTCCTCCCAGTCATGAAAGAATCAATTGATGGCTGGAACACACCAGTCACTGCTACAACCAACGAACAATGTCTTCCTCCTCAATAATTCTCCCTTTATGGTCCCATTACAAAAACAAGAATGAATGAGGGAAAATGTGAATAGAATGAAGAGTGTGAACAATGAATATCCTGGATCATCTAGAGTCTTCAATGAATCAATAATCACAACTTAATCATGCATTGGGATGGATGGTTCTTATTCATTTCAGGACTTCGACATTCCAGGACTCCGGGATATTACAACTCTCGATTTATTCAATTCCCCTGGAGTGATACCAGTCGAAGTGGTCATAAAGTGTAGGTGATTGATGCATGTTGGTTAAAACTCCCCACTTAATCTCTCCTCCCACTTCTTGATCCAACGACTAGGAAGGATCCTACCTGATATTGATCTATGGTTGTCAGGACTTCAACAATTCGGGACTCCGGGATATTACAACTCACAATTTTTTCAACTCCCCTAGAGTGATACCTATTGAAATGGTCATAAAGTGATGGTCACCACTTACTATCGATTAACACCTCTGCTTACACCATCCTTCCACTATATTAATCCAACGGATGAGAAAAGTCTCGAAGGGATCTTAGATCGACAGTCTATGTGAATTCGCTACTTTGGCCATTGGAACTTTTGTTGGTAGAGATGTTCAACAGTCTTGGAGTCCATAATATTGGAGATTACACGACATGCTGATATCACCTATGGTGACATGGACCCATGGCATGTGTGCCATGCGTCACTCAAAAATGGAAATGTTGGGGTCCAAAAGGCACCAAACCCATGTGACACGTGTCCCCACACGGCACCCCGACCATGTGGCATAAGACACATGATTCACCAAATGGATGATCCACATTACTCTACTCCATATCTGACGGCCTGTGCGATTTCACGATTACAGCTTTGCACTTCATGGATTTAGCATTTCACAGCTTTAACACTTTGTGGCTTTTCCTAATCTCAAGTAATCACCAAAGTGTGAAGTTTCGGAGTCCTCAAACTTCACTATCCTTGTACTTATGATATAATGGCTCACATTACTCTCGAATTCCTTCCTCGATCTAATGGTTGGTGGAATTTTGCAAATTTGTCCTTCAGGGTTTCTAGGACTCAAACTTCTTTGCATCTGGAGGGTCAATGTTGGATGACAACGATCAACGATGGATATTTCACCTGAAATTTCTATCATATCGGACGACCGAAAATATTTCACAAATTTGGCCTTCAGGATTTTAGGCTTCTTCCATGCCTCCAAGAATCACCAAAGTGGTGAAGTTCCAAAGTTTTCTATCTCTCGCTTGGCTTCGATCAATGATTAACAATCGACCAGTTCGATCTGGCAGTCATTAATTACATGACTCTTGATATGACGATCTACATTTTCCTTGATTCAACGATTGTGATTGCTCATGAAATCCAAAAGCGAACAATCACAATTCCATGATCCTTTACAAAGAATATCTGTCTGCATGATGCTCTTGCTTCTGTGCGGTTTTTGCAACGTTATTTCTCATCATATTTTCTTCATACATTTTTCATGGTTGACATTGATGCCAACTAATTTTCCTACACAAAATACCACGTCCAACAGTTCTAGCCCATACCAGTATAGTGTTTCAACATGAAGCTATGATACAAATCTGTAACATACCAAGCCACCCCCAGGGTAGGCACGCTACCTCAAGAACTCTTGTCGAAACTGAAATTTGAATTCTGATTCCATTTAATTATTAAATAAGCATGGAATAAACATGATAGAAACACATGAAATAATAAAGATTCATTCTACATTATAAAGAATTCTCAAACATTCCATGCATAACAATAAACAATAAGCATGCAAGTTATAACATACGAACATTAGAGACAATAATTCATACACAATGAAAATAAATATACAACAAAGAAAACACATGATAGAGAACACTTATCGTAAGAAAAATGTTTCACCAATTGGTTGTAGACCAAGGACATTCCACCCAACCATAGACACTTTTGTTCCAAGTCTCAATAGAAATGTCACCCCTGAGCCAAGGCTATGAATCCACAAGGATGGTTCTAGGGTGTCACTCAACTTCCCAAACCATTCAACACTCAATCTCTCATAGGATTCTCAACACACATAGAAATCCAAGTACACCAACTTTGTTCTATCCATCCTGCACAACCCAAGAGAATAGACCCTCTTCTCTGCACACAGTTGCTCAAGATTTCCACCTCCTTCCAGGGCTCTAGTGCATCTAGTCAGGAATATCTACATTGGGACTCTCAGGATTCCAATTGTGAATAACATTTAGTACATGACAATTCCTCCCAGTCATGAAAGAATCAATTCATGGCTGGAACACACCAGTCACTGCTACAACCAGCGAACAATGTCTTCCTCCTCAATAATTCTCCCCTTATGGTCCCATTACAACAACAAGAATGAATGAGGGAAAATGTGAATAGAATGAAGAGTGTGAACAATGAATAATGATGATGATAATAATAATAATAATAATAATAATAATAATAATAATAATAATAATAATCTATTTTTAAGGTCACAGCCAAGACAGACACCAAATTGGTGTATGAGACCTCCTCTGCCCACCGATTTTACTGGTAAAGTCTATGGAGGTATACATACCCTACCCCACTATGGATTTGAACTTGTGACCTCTTAGGAGGAAACACATGTTCTTAACCATTAGGCCCACTCAAGATGAATAGGATAAGTGAAGAAAAACCAGAAGAAGAACCAGAACCACCAAACAACCCACAAGATGGGTTTAAATATTCACTTGCAATCAAGAACCACGTGGCCTTCCCCAAGAAGCTCATGTAACTAATTCTATCCATTAAACAATTATGGGTAAATAAAATATGATAAAATGACTTAGCCCCTCAAGCTCCCTCTCTTGTGGAATCATAGCCCCCTATAAATCTTGTCCTTTTCTGTCTTACAGTAAGTGAAGTATTTCATTATTAATAATTCTCAAAACATTACATTTCCTAGGCATATGGCCTATTTTAATTTTTGGGGCACTCTATCCTTTCATAAGTTAATAAAATACATTAATTAATATGGGAGCTCAAAACTGGGGTATTACAATTTCCAATGCCCGAAGGACATACACAAGTCATATAAGATTTACAATCCTGGAAAGTTGTCTTGATCTCTTGGGGTCAAAGAAGGATGGATGGGATTTGTATTATTTGGGACAAGGATCTAGATGGTGGGATATTCCACGTAGTCAATACATAATGAAATGATAAAGTACTTTAATTTCCTTCCTTTTCATTGGTCATGTGGAATTTCATGGTTTAAAACCCCATGGGTTTATTACCTGCAATTCCTTGGAAATTATTCGGAAAGGTTTTCCTTTTCCACATGAAAATAAATGGTTTTCGTGTGTGTATGTGTGTTATCTTATAAATGTAATGGATATCCATCTCATAAATTAGAGAATGGCCAACTGATATGTGATTAAGAAACGACCATCTCTTGCATGCTTTAATTAATTTCCATCTCTTAAGTGATTCATGTAATGAGGGATAAGTTTAATTGGAGTTGATCATAAGAACAAGAAACTTGTGAAACAATTGTGATTTATAATATAATTACTGGTGAAGCTTCATTCATGTTAGTATAGTCACTTGGGAAGAATACATACATATTGATGAGAAGTGCCTTGTAATGAAAATTGCATTCTAAAATTGAGTACATTCTTATGGTGATTTCAAGCAAAGGTGCATTAAGTTTAGTTCATTTTTTTTATCGAAACACTACATAGAAAGTTGATATAATTGTTCATTTTGTGTGGAAATTTAATTCTAGAGATTATGCAATCAATAAACACCATCTCAAGAAGCCAAAGAAGGATGAATCGAATAATCAACCTTGTTCATATTTGACAATAGGGTTTCAATTACACTTTGTAATTGAATTGGATTCTCATTGTTATGCTTATATTTTTACTATCATATAATTTGGTTCCATTAATCATAGAGCTATGAACCATAGTGCATTTGAATATGATATCGGACAAGTGATTGTCCATTACCGACAAGTCGATAGTTATCCATACTAATTGTTTTAATCTTTCATTGACAAAGAGACCTCAATCGAATGTATGTTGGGAAAGAACATGTGAACAATGAATAGGGTATAAAAGTGACCCATGTGATTGGAAACCCATCAAAAGGAGTCAATTAGTAAGCTACATAATTTTATTTGAGAAAGATTATGTTTGTTTATTTTCATAGTGTAGAGCATATAATGTTGTAGAGACGTTTTCACTTGGACCTATAATCTAGAATTAAGGCCTTGGAACCAATTATGAAGGTAGAGAACTCATCACCAAACCAAGAATAGAGACTGAAATTTAATTCAGTAGAGGATCTGTGTTGGTGAAGTGAGTTGTCTATAAGTCCCTCATTTATATATTGATATTCTTATAATTTGTTGTCTCAAACTTTATGCTAACAATATAAATAAATAAAAAATAACATTAATATTCAAATATCATATAAATATCGACTGAACAATAATATTGTGTCACATTGTGACAATAAGAAGTTAACTTCAATATCATCTCATATTGTGACATTAAGAGGTCCACTTCAATGAAATCTCACATTGTGATAGTATGTCTTACTATAATATGATTACAAAGTACAATAGTAAGAGGTTAATAATATGATTTTGACATTATAATTGACTACAATAACAATATGTTCATAATATGGATGCAACATTTCAATTAACTTCAAGATTTTGTCAAAATTACTCATTGTTCTTAAAAAACAAATCAAGTTTGTGTTTGTGTTTATTTTTCAAATTATTTATAACAGTTTACCTTTCCATTTTCATAATTTGTTTATCAAGAATGTGATTTCTTTTTATAATACAATAAAAAAATAATATTGTTTTATTGGATTTTTTTTCCAGTCAAACTCTATTGTTAACAATATTCGAATTAAATATTTACACTAATATATGACTGCTGAAATTTGTATAATGTTTTTTTTATATTTATTTTTTTGCCTAATTTTAGAGATCATATTATATAAGTTAAAATTTCAATTGATTTTTAACATTAAAATGTAATGTTTTATAATTAATTGATTCAAACATTATCTTAACAAATATTCAAAATAAACAATAATACCAATATTTGAATAATCGGTATTAACTTTAATATTATGTCACATTGTAACATTAAGAAGATGATTTCAATATCATCTTAGATTTTGACATTAAGAATTTCACTTCAATCAAATATTACATTGCTTACCATAATATTTTATTAAATTACAACTTTACAAGTATGACAATATTATGTCACATTGAGGAATTAAGTGGTTGACTTAAATTGTATGTCAAACTAAGATATTAAGAGGTTAATAGTATGGTTGTGACCTTATAATTGACTTTAAAAATAGATTCATAATATGGATGTAATGTTTCAATTAACTTCAGAGTTTTGTCACATTGATATCCTAAGAAGTTTACTTCAATACTATGTTTGAGCCTTTAGTCTAGTTAGGTATCCCTTAACCTGGGTGGAGTTTAGTCCCAGCTTGGGGGTGACTCACTGTTGAGAGTGATGAACAGTATAGTCTAAGGCTAGGAGGTTCATGGACGATTTGTACGCAGTTGGTGACAATATTTCCAAGATAAGTATCAATCGTGTGTTAAATTTACATGTTGCATTGTTATTTACGTGCTTATTGCAACATCAATTATGGTTTGTACTATCATTATGTAATAAACTATACATTAAACTATATATTATTGTTTTATATAATTTTAAAATATAATTTATATATCATATAATAAAGCATGTTAATATAAATTTCACTTCAATATTCTATCGCATTGTGTATTTATGGTTGATTTTAATATTCTATGAGTTTTGATAATATGATTTACTTCAATATTATGTCACAACCTAAAAATTTTAAAAATATGGTTGCAACATTTTAATTGATTCTAGTATTTTGTCACAATGTGACATTAAGAGGTTGACTTCAAATTATTATGTCACATTTTGATATTAATAGGTTATCTTCAACAATATTCAAATATTTCAGTGTGTACATTTTCTCAGTTAACCATAAACGTAGTAAACATTTTGAATATGCACTATATTGAAGTTTAGAAACATACCAAATTTTTTATTGAACACTACACCCATAATCGCATGATTCAAATGAAGCTATGAGAGGTAGAAAAGAGTCAACCAATGAAGTGATTAAATATATTAGACATTAATTAAACAATGGAAAAAATTAATAATATTTCTCTGCAATTTTGAATAGAAATAATATTTCTCCGCGGTTTTGAAGGAATACTACTTCTCTGGATTTTTTATATTAATATTTCTCCAAGGTTTGGAACGGACATACTAGTTCTATGTGGTTTTGAAATTATATCTCTGCAGTTTTGAATGGGCATAATGCTTTTTTTTTTTAAGTAGATATTTTATTTCTAAGATTATATATCTAGGGTTTTCAACACCAATAATAATTTTTTATTTTTTTTTGAAGGAGATATTTTATTTCTAAGATTACATCTCTAGGGTTTTGAACATGAAAAATACTTCTCTGTTTATTTATTTATTAGGAGATATTTTATTTATAAGATTATATATCTAGGGTTTTGAACATGAATAATCTATGTAGTTTTTACCTTTTTACCCAGAATAATCTCTGTAGTTTCTCTAGACTTCTCTGTCATTTTCAGAAATTATTTTTGGCTTCTTCAAAGGGTTGAGCATTTGGACATCTTAAATAAGGTGAGCAACTTTTTACTTTGATTCAATTTTAATTTTATGTAAAGAGATTTAAATATATTTTATTTATTTATTTATTTTAAGTTTGAGAAGTAAAAGTTGATTTGAGAGATAAAGTCAATCAATAATAATAATTGTTACATCTTTTTTCTCTTTTTTTCAATATGAGCACTCCACCACCTATTCCAAAAAACTCAGCCTAACAAGGGGAGACCCCCCAAAATCACCCGAGAGATCCTTTACGATTATATGGAATCAATAGAAAAAAGAAAAAAGAAAAAAAAGAGAGATGCCAAAATCCAAATAGAGTTAGAAACATTAGAAAAAAGGAGTGAAGAAAGAGACGTAAAACTCCAAATAGAGCTAGAGGCAACGATTGATAAAAAAATTAAAGATACCATTCAAACTCAAATAGAGGATAGATTCTTAGGGTTCA
>JZKD02S1689860.1:96171-113558 GCA_000966675.3 Picea glauca
TTTGGGTTTCCAGGTGAAAAATCTCTGTGTAATGTTTGTATTTTCCATTGTATCTTTTCTGTTCTTTTCTGAATATCAGTTTGCAGTAGATATTGTACAAGGTTAGAATTTATAATCCCATCCTCCTCGTAGAAACAATCCTCTCCCCCATTGAGAGAATGGCTATGACTAGATACCTAATGTATAAGAACAAGTTAAACAACATGGAAGACAAGAGGCTACCTAAAATTGCTTCAAAATGAATTCATAACCATCATCGACTCAAGCGAGGATAGCATAAAGACGCCTAGTCTTGGCTAAACTATTGGGGAATCATGGAAGAAACCATTTTGCAGAATAAACATACTATTAAAAAAAATGTCAAATCAAAATTTAAGGAAAAAATGTGGTGTGATAAAGTGTTAGAGGAAAAAAGAAAATTAAGGTATTATAAAGATATAATCAACCCTAATCTAGAAGATCAAAATTATCTATTTGTTTTGCCAAGTGTAAAGAAAAAAATAAGCATTGCTAAGATAAGAACAAATTCTCACTAGCTCCATAGTGAAACTAGGTGTTGGTCAATTCCTAAAACGCCATGGGATGAAAGAGTGTGTCACCTTTGTGACACTAAGAAGGTTGAAGATGAAAAGCACTTTCTCTTATATTGTCTAGCCTATACCCATATTAAATCTCATTTTCAAAATATTGATCACACTACCAACCTTCCTAACCTCTTAAATCAACAAAAGTATGGTGATCTTGGAAAGCTTCTTTTAATGCTTTTCGAGCACAGAAACAAAATTCTAAAGAATCACAAGTAATCACTTACCGTCTTAGGTCCGATAGACCAATTAGGTCTTAGTGGACGTTAATCATCATCATCATCATCATCATCATCATATAGGAATGAAAAATGTGAAATAATGAATACTTATAATAAAATGTTAACTCATTAAACATATACATATGGTAAAGATTAGATAAGGTTAAATAAGATAGAAATAAAATTTAAAATAAATAAATAAGAACATAAAATAAATAAATACTCTATAATTTTGTCCATTTTTTTTATTTTTTTATTTTGTATTTATGTTTTTATTTTTTTAATCTTATTTAACCCTATCTAATATTGACCATATATATTCTTAATCACTTATATTGACCATATATATTCTTAACCAATTAAAATATCTAATATTGACCATATATATTCTTAATCACTTAATTAAAATATCTAATATTGACCATATATATTCTTAATCACTTATATTGACCATATATATTCTTAATCACTTAAAATTTTACTTTGATTATTTATTATTTGATTGTTTTGATTCTTACTTACTTGGAAATCTCTTTCAATTTTAATAGATTATTAAGTTTTATAATGACTAATTTATTTGAAGTTTATTTGTTCACTTTCTTTAAGTTTTATTTTCTATTTCATTTTAATTGTTCAGTGCTAAACATGTTGTAACATTTATAAACTCCAACATAATTCAAATCCATAAAATATATTATAAATATTAAAATTAAATTAAATTATTAATCTTTAATATTTTACATATCTTTGTGGTGAATACATATGGTGATGAATATTATTTCTGTGGTGAATTGATGTACTGAATATATCTTTGGGGTGAATATTATCTCTACTGTGGTGAATATTATTTGTGTGGTTCTAATGCAAGAATATTTATTAGGTTATCATTATTTTTGTGGTTCTATTGCATGAATATTCATTAGGTTATCATTATCTTTGTGGTTCTACTACATGAATATTTATTAGGTTATCGGGTTTATGGTGAATCTGGTTTGCAATAAATTTGATTAACGGTAACTATGTTGGTGACTATTGAAACCCTTACGTGAATCAAGTGCACAAGTTTCTTATTTATTTATTTATTTTTCAATATGAATAAATCATCGTTGATACCTTAATATAATAGAGGAAGGCCTAACAACCTATAAAGGATATTATTTAGAGACAGATGGATAATAAACTATTAAGGTTTCATACTCAGCTACACAAAATGAGGATGGATTACAAGAAATAGAAAAAAACAATCAAACGAAGGAAGAAGAGGTGGATGAAAATAACAATCTTAGTGACAAAATTAAAGAGTTAGAATAAAAGCTAATTAACAGTTTGTCCCTAAATAGATTGGAACACAAATTTCATATCAAACCTATCAAAGAGGAAATGAATAAGCTCATAGAGTTAGACAATGAGCATATAAAAAGAGCCTTGAACCTCATAATTTTTCGTATAAATATGACACATTAGCAATAGTCAAGGAGGAATTGAAAAATAAATCAAAAATTGAAACAATTGGCCTGATAGAAGCAAAATGGTTGGGCAAAAAATGGAACATAAAGATAGGTTGATTGGGGTTATGGTAAGCACTAATTCCCATAAATATGACATAATTAGTAAAACTATGAGCTTAAAAGGGTTAACAATATTTATATATGAAGACCTCATTTCAAAAGATCAAGCTAAATTAAGGAAGTTCAAAAGGTAAACGAAGTCAGAAAAGAAGCAAAATGGGAAACAATTAGGAATTTAAAAGATATTATTAGGGACAGAGACCAAAAGGACAATGATAAATAGCAATTTGAGATAATTTGAATCCTCTTTTGGAACTGTCATGGTTTTCTATGGGGTAAAGGGCCTATACTAAGATGGATCTTGAGTGAAATTGATTTTATTCTCTTGGTTGAAACTTGGGAGCATGAAGAATGTAATGTCCCTAATATAAAAGTATTTGTTTTGTGGTCCACATGGAACAAGAAATCCTCCCGTAGAGGGATTGGAGACATAGCATGTTAGAAAAAAATGAACATCTCTCCTCATATCCGGATTCATAAGAAAGATCCTCTCAATCAGTACATCTAGATGGAGATATCCGATATTAACGCTAAGAATATTTATATAGCAATATGTTGTTTCAAACCTATTAACTCTACTTTTTATACAAAAAACAATCTAGATAAGAATTTTTGCTACAAAATCTTAGGGAAAGATATCTAAAATATGGAAAATGATGGTAGTATCTTCTGCTTAGGAGACTTTAATGCTAGAACTAGAACTAATCAAGCTATTATTTTAATCAATAACTCAAACCCTAATATTATTTCGCTAGATGAGGACCTTGTCTTAGCTAATAATTACAAAAGAAACTCTAAGGACCTAATCGAGAATTGTTTTGGTACCGAGTTAATCAAGCTATGTAGTTCTCAAAATTTAATAATTTGCAATGGTCTAAAGAAGTGGAAAAATTCTAATAGGATGACTTGTATCCATGGGTTGGGTAGTAGTGTTGTTGATTATGTAATATGGGATATCCCCATAATCAAATTGTAACATCACCAACCACCAACAGGATGGGAAATTCCACTAACACAACCTTAACTTAGCCTTTAAATCTCTAATACCAATTTGTAACATCCCCAACCTTCCAACAATACTAGGCAATACCACTACTTGGAGCCTTCACTTAGCTCCGATACCAAATTGTAACATCCCCAGCCAACATAAAGACCGGGTAATGCTACCACTGCGGAATACACACACACACACACACACACACACATATAACATGCATTTTAATCAAAATTAAAGACATAACACAGAGTTATTGTTACCATTCAGATTCAAACAAGATTAACAGTAAATCCACATGCAACAAAACACATGATAACATTCAAGCATCAGTAGCACAAACATGCTTAACGTATAAATTAAGCACAAACTGATACTTATCTTTTAGCTGGAGTAAATCCACTAACTACGTGAAGACCTTCCACGAACCTCCCATCCATAGACCACGTTGCTCATCACGTTCAGCAATGGGTCACCCCCGAGCTAGGACTAAGCTCCACCCAGAGAAAGGGAATCATAGACTAGGATGAGGTTACACAATGCAACGAGAAGGATTCTCTCCAGGAGCCTTCTTACGCCCACTACTCATGGACTCTCGTTCCCCACATGCATGTTCCACCCAGGAGTATACACCTTCAAAAGAACAGTCCATTGGTTCCTTCACCTCCCTCTTTGGGTCTCAGCAACATGCCAGATCAAGAATTCTCGGAGCTCCGTAGCTAGTGTTGGACTCTCTCTGAGAGAAAACCACTTCCCAACAGATTCTCTCACCTAGAGAGAGCTGCTCATAGGCCTAACAACCTGCCTCTTCTGCCAAGGGCCTGACAACCCTCTTCTTTAGCACACTCCTTGACTCAGCTCTAGAAATGTGAGGAAAACAACAACGGTTCAACACTCAATCACGCAAGGATGGCAGTAGCAACAACAGATGGGCATGGCACCGTAGGTGGCAATAGCCCACGCTAAGACATGACACAGCTAAGGCGATTACTCGGGTGTCGGGTTTCTCAAAAGACACAGAACGGTTCATGCATTTCAAGTCTTAGGTGTGTAAGTGAATATTGCAAAGGTTGAATACAAAGGCCATGGGATTCATGGGAATACACCAGTTGACTTCACGGTTTTGGTTTTAAAAAATGTGTGAGGGTATATAGAGGGCACTCGCAGAGACTCTACCCAATTCACGGAGGATGGAAAATGGTATGTGAACCCCCAACACAGATGATGATTCAGATTTTAACTACATGCGCCCAGGTCGACACTTGTCTTCCTGGAGTTGCATGCGTTTCCTTTTACACATGTTTCCTCTCCCAGGACTTAGGATAAAAGAACTCAACACTCATCATTTCCACATTAGCCTTCAGGAATTAATAATAAATATTATTCACTTAGAGGTAAGCCCCCTAGCTTAGCCCCTAGGCCCACACACTTAGTATCCTCCCTTACGCAACCTTGTGGAAGCTTAGTCCCCCATCAATCTTTCTTCGTGGTCAGTCTGCACACATCAATGTTTATATTTTATGAATGATCTGCATAGTTACATATACAAAATCAGGCTCTTGGCCTTTAACACTTAGGCTCTCCGGCCTAATAAACACATAAGCCCATCAACTTATCAACACTCGGGTCACCAGCCTACAAAACATGTTTACAATTTATAAATACAACTGGGGCTCATCCTTGGGGATATTACAATCCCCTCCCCTTATTTTTTCACTGTCCTCAATGCAACTCTTTACACAACATCAACAAGATTTCCAAAATCTTCAAAGAGATGTGAGTATTCTGCCCACATAGCATCCTCATGATCCCATGTCATGTCCTCAGAACTGTACCAGGTCCACTGAACCTTTACAAGCCCTATGGCTCGATTCCAGAGTAGTTTTCTCATCTGGTCCAATATGTGCATCGGATGCACTTGCAAGACGCCTTCTTTCTCTACCTGAATCACATTCCAATCAATAACATGATTAGCATCAGTTATATATTTCTTAAGCAATGAAACATGAAAAAAATTATGTACATTCATGGATGCGGGTAATGCAAGAATATATGCAATGTATATATATGTATATACATGCATTTCTAATAACATTATAACCTATATACAAGATACACAACATACAATAAATAGAGAATTGTACTTTATTTTGATTGAGAATACCTATATATCAACATGGTCTAGGCCAAGGTACCAAACCTCAGTAGCACTCCAACCAACGGTCTCTCCTTTCCCACATGCCTGCCCCACCCCAGGAGTGTACACCTTCACTGTCACACGACCCATCAACTTCTACACCTCCCTTTCCTTCGGCGTCAACAATAGGTCGACTCAGGAAGTCTCAGAGCACCGTGGCTCCCAGAGTTCCAACTACCCTCAGATATTTCCAATTAGCATCTTCTCGAGCTACTCTTTGTAGTCAACATTCCACGTTAATCAACATCATCTCATCTGCATTGCCCACATGCAGTTATCATGAGGAAAAATAAATTAATTCATTTAGAAACTCAAACTTAGTTCAAAAGGGAATTCAACTTTTTCCCCAAAACATGAAATTCCATTTCATAATTCTTCTTGGTTGTTGCCATATTAAGATTGCAACCTTCCTTGTGTTTTTCCACAAGCACCAAGCTGTATACCATTTTCATGCAAGGCTTCATCTTGCATATTGACAACAATTGTCAATGTTTCTTGTACATCATAATTCAATTGCAATATGTACAGAACCATATGCAGTGAATTTAGAATTTTCTACATCTAGCAATTCAATCATAATTACCAAACAAATTAATAAAATAGAATAACTCGTCATTCTATGCATATGCATGTTCACAGTAATATATGTAAGTTCATTACTTCTTTTTCTGAACAAGAAAATTTTCTGTAGTCAATGCTCATGTGACTACTTGAATTGCAACTTTCCTGTTGCAATGTCTAAAACCTTCCTGAAATGTCCTCAACTTCATGAGTTAACAACATTTCAGTTGTTAGTAACAATTATTTCCATGCAATAATATATATGCATGTACTTACAAAACACATTCAATCATTGCATTTAGTATACAATTTTGTCACTTACTATGCATGAGTGCAATTCTCAATGCATACTTATTCAGTGCACCTTGCATTGAATTACATAATTCTCTTTATCTCAGTCATGTATCTCACCATCCATAAGTTGGAATTCTGGCCAATGTGTTGACACATTCTCCACACATTTCCTATTGTCTTCCCAATTAATTGGATGCCTTCCTTTTTGACCTGAACACTACACCAAGAATATAATTTTGTGGTGTTCATTAGTGTTAGCAAAAAGGTTGCAGTCCAAGTTTTATTTAAAGGTAGAAAGATTTTAGTACCTGTGTGGCTCATAACCTTTCCATATCCAACCAGGTCATGTTCTCATACATGACTAACTTACTGGCATCCATTCCTACAACAAGTTATTATCTTTTAAATATTTGGTTGTTACCCCACAACCAAATTAACATGACATTCTACTATGTCAGTGTGTGCATTCAGAAGATAAAAATCTTTAAATTAATACAGGCCTCCAGCCTTTACCACATCTAGTGGTAATAATTCAATAATATAATCATGTTATTTTATAAAATAACTCTTGCTGAGTAAATTCTTACCTAAATTTCCTTTCATCAATTATGCAAAAAGAGTAATAAAACTCATACTTGCATGACTTCCATTAATAAATTTTATACTACCTGAAAGTCTGATGGCAGTAGAATCTTTCATGCTTATTTTATCAACCTTATAACCAACACTTCATCTCTTTGTTGTTTCCCTCCTTAAGCAACAACATCACCAACAACACTTGCAAACATGCAAGCATTCTTTCCTCTAACTGATCCAACAAGCCATAACAGACTTGTTGCCAAAGAAATTGTAGCAACTTCTTTCTCCCTATCAATAATTTCCTTGTTGATCCCAGAAGTCTACAATTCTTCCAGGATACCTGAATCTTCTTATGCTCTCACTATGATCACTGTACATGACTATTTCTTCCCTAAGCACTTTTGATGTAGTGCCTCTACCTCAGCGGGGTCTGTTGACCTCCCGATCAAAGGATATTTCCAAATGCTAAGTCGGATTGACTCTTTGGGCCTTTTCTAGACCCCTAATAATCTTACATAGGTCCCCTTTCCTTCTTTAGGTGTAGGTCCTGACAGACCCACAGGCTTATTCCTGCGCACTTCCAAAACTCCAAGTTTCATGCGCTAGCCCCTTTTTCATTAGCCCTTTTATTCATATGAATCTGGGCTATGACCTTATGGAAAACTATGATTGCAGGCATGGGAAAGAGAGGTTTTAGGGAAACCTACTTTTCTCCCTGCAATTCACCTCCAGCTGCCATCCATCACTTTGTTAAAACCGTGGTATAAATTGCGGCCTGCTCTCAGATTTTTAACAACCGAGCAAGTTCTGGCCCCACAATCCATCTCGTTCGTCAACCTCCAATCCTTTTGCGATGATCCGTGATCAACGACTCCTATCTATCCTCCCTTTTCTGCCTTCTTTCCTCCTTCCGCACACAATCCCAGATCTACATGATTTATTGACACGTAGCTCCCTTCCAAATCAATAGCTACGATTGATTCCAGATCTTAAGCCCTTGAGAGTTTCAACTGTCAACTATATTCTTTTCCCCGTATGAAAATCTTCCAGAGTGGAAGATCTATTGACACCTTTCCTCAACAATTGAATGGTTCTGATGAACTCTAGATCTCCGGCCTTCAGGAGTTCTCACGTCTCCACACACACAAATCTCCAGAGTGAATTTCCCCGGAGCGACAAATCTTCTGCCACACGCCCTCTCCAAATCAGCGACCCTAATTCTCTTCAGGACTTTGGCTCTTTTTTACCAAGATCAAATCAACAGTCCTTCAACCTCCTCCTCGATCAACGATCGAGATCTCCTTCGGGACTTTGGCGCTTTCATCCTCTGCTTTCCTCCGGAGTGCTCCATACCTAGAGTTCCATATTTGGTGCCACGCCTCCAATTTTAGATCAACAGCCAAGATTTACTTTGGATGTTTCTCCTCCTCCTTGTCCGCAAACGTTCGAATTTGTGGATCTTATGCCACCTATCCTCCTAGAAGATGGACGGTCTGAAATCACTTCAGGACTTTAGGACTTTGACAAGTCCATTTCTCCTGTGCCCACAAGGGTTAAGTCTCATGTGCTTACCTCTGAGTCCAACGGTTGCTAGTCCTTCGTGCTCAGACCTAATAGATGGGATTCATTCCTCTCCTCTTCCCTTCTTTTGTTCTACTAAACACTAATCTAATGGCCCAGACTCCTCCCCACAACCAATCTGATGGTTTTTGTCGCTCCTCCTCCTGAGATTTTGACTTCTTCCGCCTTGGAAGATTTTGTCAGTGTTCAAAGGATTCGGCCTTTGACCTTTCTCCTGCAATTCTTCTTCTTGGATCTCATCTTCGCTCTCGTAAGCGTTATCTCTTCTGAGATTTAGGACCTAGAATGAGTTTTTATGCCACACACTCCTTGCATTATCTCTTATAATCTTTTCGATTTACTCAGTCTCCTAAGGGTCTCGGCCCTTCTATTTCCTTTCAAAGGAAAACTTTGTGCCCTCCTGGAAACCTTCTTCTCAAAGCACACCTTGCTGAGCGTTTTCTATAGAGTGTTCAACATCTCTGTGAGTATCTTCATATGATACTCTTCTCCCTGAACTCGACAAATATTTCTCTCTGTGCACACTGACACTCACTCAATGCCCACCTGGAAGAGCCCTACAGAGTTCTCAGTGACTCCATCTCTATGAACTCAAAACAAAGTTCTTCCTTTGCGCTCCTTGCACTTCTATTGATGAAGGTTCAACATTATATCTCTTGAGCTTCTGTGAGGTTAACTTACCTCTGTCAATGCACTCCTTATGGGAAATGTGCACTTCTTGCACTCGAAAACTAAAAGAAGAGAAACAATTGAAACTTATTCAATAGTTCACCAGTTTATGCATTCAAATCAATCTGGTATAAGAAAACATTCATATTTCATTTTCTTTTCAAGATCTTCTCTACTTTGTAATCATTTTCGAGCACTAGTCCCTTTCTCTCAGTCCCCAATCCACACAAACATGGTTCGTGACCAAGTGCTAGATCAATAAACGCTTACTCGGGCCTTCCACCTTCGGCTTCAGAAGATTTCCAAGCACCACACAACAATATCTCAAAGTTATGGATTATCGAACTCACAAAGTAGGGAACATTATCAGTCCACGTCTACCTAACATCCGAAAACTAACACTTAATATGGAACCTCAGGTGTCTGAGTTCCAGGTCTTCGGGTCTTCAGGACTTCAGAGCTTTAAAGGATTTTGCATCCACACATCCGAACTGTTAATCTCCAAAAATTCTCAATCACCTTTGGTAACATCATTATGTTACATCACTTAATGTTTTCCAATTGAGGGGGCATGCAATGGTGGTTTGGAGCAACCTGCCTTTCGTCCCACAATTATTCTGACACTGACACATAACCCCTCGATGAAACCGTGGTTTGGATTGTGGGACCACCTTGGAGAATTAACTCTTGTGCAGCTTGGGTCCCCGCAATGCCTCCTGGTCATCGATCTTGGTGTATCGTGACCAATGCCAGTGTGGTTCCTCTAACCTTTAACTACGTTACATAACCTCGTCCCCACTAGCCATGCTCATATATAAATCCACATGGCAGAATACTAGCAGCTGATACGTGGCCCAATCAGATGGGTGTCACATGTCACATTCCATATGGCATTTCAGCCTTCCACAGGTTCAGAACCCACTTATACGTGGCACACAACCCATGTGTCCACGTCAATCCAATTGACATCATCATGACTCAGTAATTCGGCTCTTCGAGAGCTTTCTCCCTTCACTACTGCGTTTGACATTTTAATATTGGCTTGATCCAACAGTCGAGATCTCCTCTCCAGATCTATGATGTAGATCCACTTCAGAGCTTCGGGCTTTGGCCCTTCTCTTGTTTCTGGAATTATACTTTACTGAAGTCGTGAATTTCAAAGGGATTATGGTTTAACTCCTCTAAACCTTCCCCAGATCTGACAGTCATAAGGGATTTCCCTTCCTTCCGAACAGATCCTACGACGCAGAACAAACTCTGTTACTCTGCGGATTTCCAAAGGAAATCATGGCTAATTGCCTCGAAACAATACCAAATCTGATGGTCATGAAGGATTATCCTTCTCCTGAATAGATCCTAAGGTCCAAATTACTCTGCGGCCCAATACCACTTATGTCGTGGTTTTACAATACCGCTATTCGTCCTGAGATTCGTAACATGGCCAAGGTAACTTCTTGGCACTCAGGAAGGTTCTGGGGTTCGAAATAGGTCCTCCAAACACAATTTCCACCTGAAATTTTGGGTCCAATGACCACTTATCCAACCCATCCAGGTTCAACGTTAAAACCTTGGATATGAACTTGAATTTTTTCCATTCTGACAACAACTCTTTTCCGAAACTTTTTCTTCAACTACCACTAACATAGCCCATCCGGGCTTAGTTTTAAAACCATGTCTCTGATACCAATTTGTAACATCCCTAGCCACCAACAGGTTGAGAAATGCCACTAACACAACCTTAACTTAGCCTTTAAAGCTCTGATAGCAATTTTTAACATCCCCGGCATTCCAACAATATCCGGCAATGCCACTACTCGAAGCCTTCACTTAGCTTTGATACCAAACTGTAACATCCATGAACAACATAGACACCGAGTAATGCTACCACTGCGGAATATACATATATGTATATAACATGCATTTTAATCGAAATTAAACACATAACACAGAGTTATTGTTACCATTCAAATTCAAACAAGATTAACAGTAAATCCACATGCAATAGAACACATGATAACATTCAAGCATTAGTACAACAAACATGCATAACGTATAAATTAAGCACAAACTAATACTTATCTTTTAGTTGGAGTAAATCCACCAACTACATGTAGACCTTCCACGAACCTCCCAACCATAGACCACACTACTCATCACGCTCAACAGTGGGTCACCCCCGAGCTGGGACTAAGTGCCACCCAGGGTAAGGGAATCCTAGACTAGGATGAGGTTACATGAAACTGAACAATGCAACCGGAAGGATTCTTTCCAGGAGCCTTCTTACGCCCACTACTCACAGAATCTCATTCCCCACATGCATGTTCCACTTGGGAGTATACACCTTCACAAGAACAATCCATCGGTTGCTTCACCTCCCTCTCTGGGTCTCGACAACAGGTTGGATCAGGAATTCTTAGAGCTTCGTAGCTCATGTTGGACCCTCTTTGGGGGAAAACCACTTCCCAAAAAATTATCTAACCTGCAGAGAGCTGCTCACAGGCTTGACAACCTACCTCTTCTACCACGGGCTTGAAAACCCACTTCTTCAACACACTCCTCGACTCAGCTCCAACCAGGTGAGGACAACAACAAGGGTTCAACACTCATTCACACAGGGATGACAGTAGCAATAGTAGATGGGCATGGCACCGCAAGAAGCAACAGCCCATGATAAGACACGACACAACTAAGGTGATTACTCAGGTGTCGGGTTCCTTAGAAGACACAGAACGGTTCACAAATTTTGGATCTCAGGTGCATGCGTGAATATTGAAAAGGTCAAATACAGAGGCCATAGGATTCACAGGAACACACCAGTCGACTTCAAGATTCTGGTTTTCAGAAATGCATGAGGGTATACAGAGGGCACTCGCGGAGACTCTACCCAGTTCACATAGGATGGAAAATGGTAAGTGAACCCTCGACACAGCTGATGCTTCAGCTTTTAACTTCATGCGCCCAGGTCGACACTTGTCTTCCTGAAGCTGCATGCGTTTCCTTTTGCACATGTTGCATCTCCCGAGACTTAGGATAAAAACACTCAAAACTCAACATGTCCACTTTAGCCTTCAAGAATTAATAATAAATATTATTCCTTTAGAGGTAATCCCCCTAGCTTAGCCCCTAGACCCACACACTTAGCCTCCTCCCTTACCCAACCTTGTGGAAGCTTAATCCCCCATCATTATTTCTTGGTGGTCGGTTTGCACGTAGTGATGTTTATATTTTATTAATGATTTGCATAGTTACATATGCAAAATCAGGCTCTTGGCCTTTAACACTTGGGCTCTCCGGCCTAATAAACACATAAGCCCACCAACTTATCAACACTCGGCTCACCAGCCTACAAAACATGTTTACAATTTACAAATACAACTAGGGATCATCCTTGGGGATATTACAATAGTAAAATTTGATGTTTTATATGACCATGAATTTGACTCTAATCATAGACCTCTAACCCTAACTCTTAACTTTTCCATGCACAAAAACTTTGTAGAGGATCACTATGACAACTAAGAGCACTTACATTTTGACAAAAAAAATTCAATCTCTTATTAAAATACTTAAGCAATGCTTTAAAACACATACTGTATCAGAACAATATTGAAGATTATTACCATAATTTTACAACAACCCTGTCCACTTCAATTAACAATTTCTCTAGATATTGAGGTGCTACGTAGAAATAAAATCAGTACAACCAATCGTTGGTATGATAATGAATGTAAAATTGCTATAAAACCCATTAGGGATGCTTCCAATGCATCTTTAAAATATGATAAGATAAGTACATACACAACCTTAATTAAATGGGGAAAAAAAGGCTATATAAATAGAAAGCAAGAGAATCTTTTGCACTATTTAAAATAGATCCTAAGAAAACATGGAGGAAAATTTTAACTCATAAAACTAAAGAAAAAAATAAGATTTTCTTGAAGGATTGGAATTTCTACCTTAAACATTTGTATGAATCCCCTAACGTCATGGAAAACATGCCAAGAGACTCTACAAATGATGAAGTGTTTTCTATAGACAACATTAAGTTTTGGGTTAAGCCACTCTCAAAAGGAAATTCTAATGACATTGAAGGTTACCAATTTGAAATATTAAAAGTTGAAGGACCTATCCTCATCCCTCACATTATGCTCTTCAATTTAGCTATCCAACAAGGCTTCCCAAAACCTTGGACTCAAAGCCTCATTATACATATTTTTAAATGTGGGGATAAAAGCAAACCCTTTAATTATAGGACCATTATGATTAGCCCCATTTTATATAAGCTATACATAATTATTTTGGAAAACAAGATCGACACATGGATAGAAAGCCATGGAAAAAGGGATAGACATCGGGTTGGTTTAAGAGGATATTATTCCATTGTGGACCACTTTGTTACATTTAGAATCATTGTAGAGGAGTTTCGTGATGATAAAAACCAATCACCTTTGTTGTGTTGTCAATTCTAGAAAATATTTTGACATTGTGCCCAAGACTAACCTCTGGAATAGGTTAGAATAGTTGAAAGTCCCTTTCAAGTTTTAAAATATGTTGCAGTAAGTCTATATGAGAAAAAATTTCCAAGTTTGGGGACACTAAGGGTTGGTCGAAAGAAATTAGCAAGAATAAAGGAGTCAAGCAAGGTTTTCCCCTATCCCCTACTATTTTTGGCATCTATATTGATAAGTTAGAATTTTTTTTGGAGGATGTAGGTTGTGTTGGCCCAATTGTCACTAGTATAGTCATCATCCTCCTTCTTTATGTTGATGATATTGTTCTTATGGTGAAGAGTCCCTATGACCTAGGTAAGCAACTAATAACCCTCAAGGTCTTCTCCTCTAGCATGGGCATGACTGTGAACACTGGAAAAACAAAGGTTATGATAATTAAAACCAAAAGGATCACCTACGATACTTTTGTTTATGAAAACCATAGCTTGGAGGAAGTTCCTTCATATAAGTATCCTGGAATTGCTATCCACCACAAGCTCAATTAGAACTATAACATTGAAAAAAGGATAAGTGGAGGGTGGAAATATTATTATGGGCTCGAAAACAATTGTAAATCATTAGACCTTTGGCTTTGGGACAAAAATAAACTCCTATTTCACACTCTTGTCACTCCAATTATCTTATATGGATGTGAATTTTGGGGTTATAGTATATCTAGAGAATCCTGGAGAAAGATGGAACATATCCAAAATAATATTATAACTTATAATCTCAAAATTAAGGGAAATACACCCTATCAAATCCTCCTCATAGAATTAAGCCTTTCCCCCATTGATAACATTTCTATGACTATATATCTAATGTATAAGAACAAGGTAAACAAGATGGATGACAAAAGGCTCCCTAAACTTGCTTCAAACTCTAGCCAAAACCACCAGTGGCTCAAGGGGGGATTACACAAAGATGTCAAGTCTTGGATAAATAATTGGGGAATACAAGAAGAATCAATCATGCAAAATATCGATAATATTACAAATATTATCACTTCTAAATTTAAGGAGAATATGTGGCGTGAAAAAAGAATTAGTGGATAAAAGGAAATTAAGATCAAAATTACCTCTTAGTTTTTAAAAGTGCAAAGAAGAAAATCAACATTTCTAAAATAAGAACAAACTCTCGCAAGTTACATAGTGAAACTCAGGGTTGGACAACTCCCAAAACACTCTGGGATGAGAGAATCTCACACCTTTGTGACACTAAGCAGGTAGAAGATGAAAAATAATTCCCCTTGGATTTCCCTCCCTATACCCATATTAGATCCCAATTTAAAAACATTTTCTACATTACAAACCTTCCTAACCTCCTAAGTCATCAAAACTATGGTGATCTTGGACTGCTTCTCTGAATGTTTTTTTAGCATAGAAATACAATTTTAAGGAAATTGGAGTAATATGTTACCTTTTTAAAGTCATATAAACCAATTGGTCTCGATGAACATTATCTAGTTATCATCATCATAAATTATAGACTATTAATTATATTATAATAATATAATCAGTTATACATTATTATCTTTAAATAATAATAATATGTTACAAATATGGTTGTTCTCTTTTAATTGATTTTAATATTTTGTTACAATGTAAAGTTGATTTCAATGCATTATATTAAATTAAACCTATATACATTTATATTAACGAAACATTAAAGAAAAAATAATAATAAATATATAATAGATAACATTAATTTAATGATACTTGTATCACCTATACTAACATTATAATATTAAAATTAAATATACTAACATTATAATATCAAAATTAAAGAAACCTTATACCCAAATGGGGTGCCACTTGGAACAAGGTGGGGGACAGTTGGATCAGACTTGCTAAGGGAGTTATTATTCCACGTCGTCACCCCCACAACAATAACTTCCCATGGCTTACACCATGCAAAGAGTTAATTTAGTGCGCCTGACTGAGCTCTCAGATGAGTGATCCAGCGAGGCTTATTGTACCAAGTACTTGCAGAAGTCTTGTCATCCATCAATGGCGATGGGAGAGGCATCTTCGACTACTCACAGAGTTAAAGGCAACCCCTACATGCATTTCTATTTGGTTTTCACCTAGTGTGCTCACCACACAGAGCTCTTCGGCCCTCACGATTTTCCTGGTATCACTGCTTGCACCCTGTGCATCCTCCTAGCTTCAACTCGCCACTCGCATCGCCCCACTACCCCCTCTCACCCCCTCCATCCCCCTGCTTCTCCCATCATTCCCTGAGAGCGTGGGAAGCCCAAGAGGGCCGCCAGAGAAACAAACGCCCTCACTCGAGCCACCAAACTCACTGCCTCTCAACACACTCTTATTTCTCACTTCAGTCATTCCCACAACACCACCCAGAGTACTCAGACTACCCTATGCAAGTCGAAAATGGAGACCCTGTCCTCCTCGATGCACTCTCCGCCACCACCTCTGCATTATATCCATTGCACTATAAAATAAGAGGCACCTCCTCCTCCTTCGCACCTCAGCCTCACCGCTGTGAAAGAGGAGGCGCCACCTCCAACCTTGCATCCTATCCCAAGCTCAGTGAATGTGGCAACGCCACCCTTAGAGGTGTGCCTCCCCACCGCCACCAGCCTTCTTCCCCCCCCTCCCCAAGCTCTCAAGCCAAGCAAGCCTTACTACGGGGATGAGAGTTGTATCGTGGAGGAGGAAATCCCTCCAAGTTGGCAATTGACAGAAGAAGGAAAGGATTCAGCTGCAATGGAAGACAATGGAATGGACAAGGGAGAAGAGGGCTCACACTCTGCCTATCATTTGGCAGAGGAGCATCTTGAGCTCCTCTTCGACATCCGTCAGCGGCAGGATGAACAGGTGCATGGCCAGGGGGTCATCAATCAATGACTCGACATGTTGCTCGAGGCACTCACAGATGCTCCAGCGCAAGCCCGTTGTCCAACATGCAAGCAAAGATTCATCTTGGTATACACCATTCATGGCCATCCAGGTTCTCCCATGGCATGACGCAACTCACCCCAGATCCCAGTTTTTTGTCAATTTCAGTCATAGAGTAGATAGTGTTAAGATAGTTTTCACTCCTTTTTGTTGGGCAATTCTCTCAATAATGGTGTCTCTGAATGAGGTCAGCCCTAGGTTAGAGAGATAGAACAGGGTTCCTGCAGACACTAGCAACCACCTGTTCTAGTTTCTCTCCTATGGCGGAACAAGTGGCTGCGAAGTACTGCAAAGCTATAAACTTGTGATTTAATATAAGATCCCTCTTTTTATTTACAAAAATAAAATAAACTTAATTAAACCTGATTAATAAATAAAATAAACTCTATTATTTTATTATTTATGTTTATTCTTATTTTTAATTTTATTTAATCCTATTTAATATTAACTATATACATTCTTAATCACTTAAAATTTTACTTTAATTGCTCATTATTTGATTGCTTTAATCCTTATTTACTTACAATTTTCTTTAAATTTTACTTGATTATTAAGTTTTTTCACGACAAATTCATCTGTAATCTATTTATTCACTTCATTGATTAATTTTTTTCAAATTCATTTTAATGGTTAACTAAAAATGTTAAAACATTTAAAAACTCTAATATAATTCATTTCTATAAAATATATTATGAAATATTAAAAGATTATTAGAATTATTAACTTTA
>JZKD02S1689860.1:120982-135326 GCA_000966675.3 Picea glauca
TAAGGGGAATCAGAATCTCAAGGATGATTTTAGGGGCTAAATTTCGCTCATGGGCTAATTTTCCATGTTTTTTCCCCAAAAAAGATTCGCCATTCTAAAAATTATTTGCCCAAATTCTATAGGATAAAATTATGTTACCTTAAAAATCGCCAAAATTTTATACAAACTATATAAAATCCTTATAAATTTAAATATTTTTACAAAAACATTGCCAAACATTTATAGTTGGCATATGAGGAATTAGTAAGATTCACCAAGGTTTCTACATTTTAAAATAAATTTCCATCCTTAAAATCATCCCTGAAAGGGGATGTATATGGAACAACAAGAACGATTTGCTCATAATCACAACAGAAGATTTGTTTGCAAACTCAAAAATCATTGTATCGCCTGAAGCATGTTGGGAAAATGGTACAAGATGTTTGATTCCTTCATGGTGAGCCAAATTTTACAAGAAGTGAGTATAACCACCATGTTTATGGTATATTCATTATATTGGCATTATATGTTATTCTGGTTGCAAGCACATGCATGGTTGAGATCAACAGGTTGGCTCAGTTGGTTAGGACATTTGTTATGAATGATCTGTGAGTAGAAAAATAAATCTTGGGCATAGAAATACACAGAGATAGGAAATATGGTAAGCTTGGTTATCACAACATAAGTATGTGGTGACGATACTTAGGAAATTAGTTATAAATAATGTGAAACTAGTAAAATCCCTTTGGCTTTCCATTGTAAGTTCTCTTCAAGTTTATGTCCTAATTGATGAAGAAGAAAAAGGTTATATGTCTTGATTATTATATGCTATTAGGAAGTTTGATGATTGTGATGGAGAAATGGTCAACATTTCACATGCAGTTGGTGTTGTCGGTATACACATGGCAAAACCAAGTCAAGAGCATGGAAATGGGTGCTTCAAACACATAAGCACAAGTATCACCTATAGTGGTTGCAGTGATTTGGTCTGTGTATATGATTTATGATATTTGGACAAGTGCATCGGTTTATCAGACAGGTTATTTATGGAAATAGAATGGTCCAACATGGAGTGAATCGTGCAGGCATGTTCACATAACGGTATTGTCAAATAAGTTGCGGAGTTGTGATGTTGTTTGGCTTCTCTTAGCTTGCAGAAAAGGTGATGAATTAATTAAGTGCATGATATATCAGGTAAATTGTTGTCAAGATCACATGCACATGCATGCAACTATGTTAAGCGAATTTCCTCATGCCTTCACATGCACATGCATGAAACTATGTTAATGTGAATGCATGCAATCTATTTATGAACTATTCATGTAACTATGTTATTTATTCATGATCGGTTTGTGTAACTGAGTGATAGATGTTATATATACGAGCATACCCATAGAGGTAAGAGTGCAATGTGCAGTGAGTGTGTGAGAGCAAGACACAATACTGAGGTGTTGTGTGTATGAGAGGAGAGAATGGTTGTATTCCTAGGTTGGTTGTTGTAATTCTCCCTTGAATACAAGAATATCAATTATCATTTTGGTGGTTTTTTCCCTCATTGGGTTTCCATATAAATAACTCTATCAATTGTGTGATTGTTGTTCTTTTTGGTTTGTTGTTCTCAGTTTTATGCTTTGTAGATGTTCTTTTTTACTTCCACTGTCCAACAGATACAATGCAAAGCAGAGGCATTGTATAAGAGAAGTGGTTCTAATAACCTTGGATAAGCATTTCTCGGTAATCGACCTATTTTGTGGCATAATATGAGAGACATGTGTGTAGAAGAGTCTTGTGAGGAAGAAATAAAAGGATGCACTCGCTATTGAGAATAATACATGCCATCATGGAGGAGTTGTCACCCAAAAAGTATCTGTTATCTTGCTTCCCCCGAGATCGTTGAAAGAAAATCCCTCTCGTGTAGCTACTTTGCCTACATACAGAACTGAAGATTAGCTCGAGCTGGGCTACACTGTCCTCATGAACAACAAGGCTCTGTCTATGGTTGGTATTTTACAAGATTAAATCAACCCAATGGTATCAGTGATAAAGGACAAGAAAGCTCCTTGGACCAAAAGGGTTACTAGGACAATGTGTAGCGTGATGATCGAGTTGCTCTAGTGCGGACTTCATAATTGTGAGTGATGAACAAAACATGGAAGAGAGTGTATGTGATAACTACCATTGATGAGAGGTTGAAAACCAATTGTGTTGATTTCTTGTGGTATGATTGGCATTTGCATGGTAAGAAATTAAATTGTGTCCTTAAATTTTTCTTGGGATTTGTAGAAGAGACATATTGAGCCTATATTGACCTTAGGCAACTCAATATGTGAATGCATTTTTTTATAATTAATTATTCTAACAACGACAAAGTGAAGTAAGGAAGATGAAAATTGAATGGATATCCAAGACCATTAGTAAATCTAGATACTAATGACGAAGACAAAGATACTTGGTAATATGTTGTGATGTAAAACCATTCTTTAGTTTGCTTGGTAAAGGGTGTGGTAGTTGGAAAGGAAGATTTAACTACCAAACTGTTTTCCTAGTGAGCCAACCAACAGTTTGGTTGGGTACCTAGGTGTCTTGGTAGATGGAGGTATGTCCATAGGATGGCCAGTTGCTCAATCTTTATAGTCATGGTACAATGTTTAGTCCAAAGGTATTGTTGATTCTAAGCTCGTATGAGTTCGACAATTCTATAAGCAAATGGAGGAGCATGAACATTTTTTGGTTTCGTAATGGAAGCAAGTTGCATTGTTCTCGCTGGAGAAACCATGATTTGATGTCATACATAAGTTTGAGTTGGAATGATAAGAAGGAAGAACAAATATGTTGTTTTGGATAACAACATAGAGTTTAGTCCAAAGGATTGGTTGATGACAGTGGAAATCGTGTGGAAGCGACATAAGTGAAACGATCGTGGACAAACAAGGCAGATTGTGTCAATTGTGTTGAATAAAACAAATTCATGATCATATGTTAATGTGAGTCACACTTTTGTAACAAGTCTATGATGTAATTGATTCGATGTATTGGTCCTTGAAATGTTTGATCTTGTACCTGGTATCTCCATGGGATGGAGTATGTAATGTATGTATTTTTATTTACGTAACATATAAATGGCGTATCGTTGTAAGACCTAAATACCTGATTAGGCATGCATACCTCTTTGTCATGTATCCCTATTGATTTGTAGTGCAAAAACCTCTTTGATAAAACTCTTTAGCACTTGTAGGAGTGAGCCAATGTCACAGGTTGGTTGAATGCTCAATGAGTGGGTTCTGGGAGGTGCCTAGAAACCATGAATTTTATATTAAGGGGGGATTCATCAAGAGGTTGAATGAACCATGTACATGAAGGAAATCCTAGTAAATCGACGGTTGCAACGGTTAGATGTCCATGCATTCCGATGGATGTTTTTTTCCTTTATGTGGACTTTGACAGTTTGATGGTGCATGATCGAGGTACAAAGATAAAGTACCAGGTTGGACCCGACATAAACTTCTCTAATCAGGAGGTGCTTTGATTCAGTGGAGTGGTGATGATGAAGACCTAACCTGACGAAGATAAAGAAAAATAGTCCTTAAGGGGGAGTGTTGGAATATGTAACTACCACTTGTCTTAAGTGTGATCATATATCTGATTATAATGATTATTGGTCATGATTAGGTAGAGTTGGTCTCTACTTAAAGTATGTTTCCTAGGTTGTAGGAGGTGGTTAGATCTACTTGGATTTGAGAAATTCTCTCCAACTATATGTATCCTAGAATGGTATGATGTTGAGATATTTTCTCAACCAAGTAGATTGTGTGATCAAGATAGTTTGTCTATCTTGAGACAAAGCTTCTTTTATTTATAAATACTGTATTTCATTTTTTAATAAGTATGTCGCTCAATCACAATTTTGATTTGTATAATACTTTATACTCTCACTCTCACTCTCACTCTCACAACGCTAGAGAGATTATTTCCAAAACGTTTATGGAATATGGGCCAAATTCAGATATTTTCTAGTATTCAAAAGAATGCTTTAAAATATAATGATTGTTTACATTATTGTTATCAATCAATCGATGAGTAGGAAGGAAACACACTCGGAATAATCAAGCAACAATGACTTTCTATAATGCTGAATTATAAATTAGTATAATCAAGCAACAATGACTTTCTATAATGATGAATAATAAATTAATATACTCTGTGACAGAAAACAGACTTAATTAGTGACATGCAAAGAATTTTTCAATCTTTAGAAATTCAAATTAGCAGGGTTTGTTAATCCTCTTATAAATTTCCAACAAAACGTCTCATTAAACTTAAATACGAGTACTAGTTACAACGCCGTTTGAAAAAGAAACGAGGAAATCGAAATGAAGGACATGAAATTGCGTCACAAGCTATAGTTAAAATGTTCATACTCAGGCAGCGGAATACGTATTTCGAATTGGAATACTTATCAATTGTAAATGCAGCAGCAACTTATTAAACGGAGAGGCTGACTACGGGCGACTCGCATATCACAATTTATAGGCCTCCAATTGTTGTCTGTCACGGAATTTTAGCTTTCAAGTTCAACGGTGTTCCCAATCTCCCTATAACTCTCCTCTCTGCACCACACCATGTCATGTGAGCACCTTCATTGAGAACTCTTACCCTTCAGTTTCACTTTCATTGTACCTCATTGTAGAAGTGATTTATAGTCGAGGTGGGTGTGTAGGGGTCTTGGAGTGGATCTACTAGGACATATGACTTAGGAAACCTCTAGATTTTTCTCTTTACCCTTATGTAAAAGTGTTGTTCATATACTGTAAAGGTTGTTATGACTATAAAACATACTTATTTTATGCCTAAACATGGATCTCCCTATGTATTTGTTACACTTTGACCTAGGAAATCATCTCCCTGGCATTTTGGGGACTCTTGATATGTATCCATCACTTAAGGTCACTCTACACATTTCATGTGGAGATGTAACTCTCAAGGTATTTTCACAACTCTCTAGGCATTGATCACAACATCCTAGGAAATTAAGGTCCCTTCATCATGCACCTGAAATATACATTCCATGCCGCATCATAGATCTTGGAGTGCTAAACCATTTAACACATTTGAAGGCATGTGTCACACAATTTGATGCGACATCCACCCTGGTTGATGCGTTACTTAAACATTTGGACATTTGTTTGGCACATGTGGATCTTCTTGGGCCTCCCTTGACTTGAGGATACGATCGACATGATTTGAGGAGGATAATGTGCATTCGAGACCTCTAATATGATTGCTAGATTTCCTTTTAGGTGAGTCACCCCCTCTTGGAGCCTCCCATGTGCCATGCATGTGGATCTTCCTCATCTTGAGCATAGTTGTTGGTATATTTGGTGGGTCTATCTTCATTGGAGAGGTTTCTAGAGGATGTTACCTTGTATTATGCATGTTCATTGGGCTCCCTTGACTTCACATTAATCATTTAGGTGGGGCACCTACCTGTCTTGGGGGGGTATTGTACATCTGGCACATCTACTTTTGTATTTTTTGTATTATTTGACTTTGTATTCATAATTAGTTGGACGACAAGTCCATTGTGAAATATCCTAGGCTAGATTTAAGGACATGAAAACATTATTGTAATAAGAGGGTTGTTGAAGTCTCTTTTATATAGGCTCCCCCTCACACTTATAGTTGTTGTTGTTGGCTATTGAAAATGAAAATTTGTTGAACATCTATTTATTGATTCGATTTGGTGTCAACACTTGAAACTCTTCTATCTTGGTTACTATTTGGTGCATAAAGATTGATTGTGAATGCTTGAAGCTCTTCTACAAGCTAACAAGCTTGAGCCATTGAAGGGTGAGGCTACCACTTAGAAGGAAGACATTTTGGAGTAAATACTCTCCTTCAAAATGAGTAAATACCAGAGTATTCACTAATTTTGGAGTAAATACTCTAGTATTCTTGAAGGATTGATCTTCATTGTTTATCTTGATTAGATATGCAACTATTTTACCTTTTTTGGTTCTAATCTCATCATCCTATTCCTTAGATAAAATAAGTGTATTTGAACAAGGTTTTTTTGGTTAACTCTATAAGCTCTAGTTGGGTAAGGTATTTGTTTTGTTCCATCAATCAACTAAAAATTACAAAATACCATTTTTTTTTTTTTTTTTTTTTAGCAAAACAAATTGAGAAAAAACCATTAAAAATCATAAGTTAGATTTTATTTTTTTAAGTCTATCACTAACTTAATTGCTTATTTTATTTTTTAAACTAGCATAGGTTAGAATTTAATCTTAATTTTATAATTTAAAACCTTAAGAGACAAATCAACCCCTTAAAATTATGCATCTAAAGTTCATTTATCATTGTTTGGGTTGTTTTCATTGTTTATGTCAATATGGAAATTGCATAAAAAGATTAAAAAAACCATATTTACCTAAACCTTAAGTCTAAGTTATCCATATAAAGAATATCTATTACTAGACTTAGCATTAATTTCATATAATAAAGGTTTTGTCAAATCTTATCTTCTTTTCTAGTTGTGAAATCATCTTTAAGTTGATATTACTTGCATATATCAAACTTAAACATTTTCTTGATAAATTCGAAGATAATATTGAGAAGCCTTAATAAGATAATCTTGAGAAGCCTTAATGATTCAAGTTCTTTTTATTTTACAATGACTTACTTATTGTGGACTTCATTTAAAGTAATTTGAGTTATTATTTTCATTGTAAATATTAAAACCCTAACTTACAATCCAAGACATTGGGTTGATATCTATCAATTCCCAGATCTGGAATTCTACATAAAGTTACTTATAAAACGTGTTTGGAGATTAAGGATAACCCAAGTCTCACCTTAGAATTTCCCTCAACGAAGCATAATTCTACATAAAGTGACTTATAAAATGTATTTGGAGATTAAGGATAGCCCAAGTCTCACCTTAGAATTTCCCTCAACGAAGCACATAATTGACATGCACTTAAAAATATATCATCTAATGTCATTTGGTGTTGAACAATTACATCTCTTGTGGTAGAGATGTGGTTTCATTCACATAATTGACATGCACTTAAAATCATATCACCTAAGGTAATTGTGTTGAAGAATTACATCTCTTTCATTTAGCTTAGAATAATTTATTTTCCTAGTTGTTGCTTCTAAGTGGTTATTATCGTGGAATGTTAATCAAACTATTGCAACACCAAGTTTTCATTCTTGTATAATTTATAACTCAGATTTGATACTAAAACACACATTTTTAACTCATAAAATTATCTAAGTGGATCATTGTGGTTTATTCTTTTTATCTCGAAGTCTTATCTTAAAGCATTGAATCATATCATTGTGGTTTATTCTCTTTATCTTGAAGTCTTATCTTCAACCATTGAATCATTTGTGTATTTTATGGGATTCATTTAAGTAATTTTTTTCTCTCATTATTTAAATCATAAGTTGAGATTTACTTAAGCTTTCTTAATAATAGATTAGGGATTCCCCCATTAGCCTTTGAGAGTTAGCCAAAAGTGAAAGGGAAAATGTGTTGAGTTAACAATAACACAGCTCATGTCTATTACCCTAAGGTAGCATTTGTGATTGAACTTTCTAGTTGGATAGTTGGATGGTAGTTTAGGCAATAAAATTTTGACACCATTACCAGGGATAAATTCCATCACTTTAATATTTTTGGGGAATTCTTAGTGTGTGAATATTTTGATGAGTGTGTTTGAATGTTATATTAAATATATTTGATCATGACTCCACCTAAAGAAAATCTAACTAAAAAATACATTACAAGAAGTAATGTTCATTATTAAACTAAGATAATAATGACTTGGGGATTGAGTTAATTCAAGACATAGGAAAGTTATTTATGAACTCAATTTCACTTAATCATCAAAGTATATTTTTGACTCCACATATTTGGTATTTGTATGATTGGTATGAAATTATTTAATTTCAATAAATTATCACCTTGTATGTTTCAAGTATGGCTTCTAAAAAGATAACATTCCATGAAAATGTATATATTTTTTTGGATATATCATGTGTTCTAACATATTTACATATTCTCTCTTTTGATATATTTATCCATGTCCCAAAATTTGATGGAAATCCTTGGTTGGATTCAAGGCACTTGGAATATTTGTTGAATTATGTGGTAAACAATGTTATAAATAAAGAGATTTGCTTGTTTTTCCATAGACAATATAGCGATATTTTTACTCAACCATAGTCACAATGGGCACCCCCAAGCACCTTAACCTTGACAGATAGAATAATTCTGGAAGCAGAACAATAGCCAACCAAGGTAGTGCATCTTTCTCCAAGGCTAGCGTAGCAAGAAAAAATAACCAAAGACCAATCGGAAAGTACAAGACATAACCAAGAGAAATTCCAACCAAAATCCAAAATCCAGTTGTAGCAGTTGCAGCTGCACTCCCTCTCCAAACTTGTGCACCACTAGTCTTATGCGATTGTGATAATGAAAGTGACAAATGAGCTCTAGCGCCCTTTATTTATACTTCTCTATCTCAATTGACTGGGCCAACTTCTCTTTTCGGAGGCTAATAACTAAATATTAAATATTCTCTTGACCTGACTTGTCTTCTAGGGTTATTATCCAACATTTTAGGGTTTATCTTGCTTCCCGAAATATTCTAGTCTTGTCAAAGGCTACATGTGGAGGTTAATACCTCCTACAACTACCATAATATCAACACTCCCTCCTATCTAGGGAGGTATTAAAGGAAATGGTCTTGAGAAAAAATAGACCATTCAAGCGGTAGCATCATCATAGCCACACAGGCTATCTCATGATCACATAGATAAACTCATGAGCATCATCACTATCAGTATCATCTAATAGCATCAATTTCATCATCTCTCAAAGCCATACTCCATCTGAGTAATTGGGCATGATGTTGAATAAGTCAGTCACTCCACAAAGTGATACAAGAACCATTCTTCTAATCCAACCATATGTCCTAGAAGAATAAATGTTCCAACATAGGTTGGAATCCACTCCATGGGATACAAAAACTATTATTCTAATCCGGACATACGTCTTAGAAGAATGATTGTCCTAGACCATTTTCCCTCCTACCACTATTGTGAACTCACGAAAAATGTATGTCCATGTTGGCACAGGGGAAGACCTAGGGTTGAACGCTTCAACAACACACCAATAAAACCCTAACTACCAGCCCTTTTGGCAACACCTGCGAAGTAGATGAAGTCTCACCCGAGGTAGAGGCAGGGTTGGTTGCAGGACTCTAGTGTCTGCAACCTTAGCTGGGACACAAATCTGTGATTACAACACCTTAATAGAGCACTTAGCAGTTGTCATTCATTATTACTTAGCCTTTGTCTACAATGCATATAAACCCTAATTACAGTGCAACACAGTATTCAACAAGATTCAACACATTCAAGCACTAAGAACATTAACATAGATCAGAGATAACATCTTATTCACATCACCAAGCACTAAGCTATCATATCAGATACATCTAAACATACACTACTACACTAAGCATAAATCATATGAGCCATAAAACAAACATAATGCCCAAAGCAACCATAACACAAGATATACGTGGTTCACCCCTAGCCCGGGGATACGTCCACCAACTCTTCTTCTCTTTATTGTCTTCTGTCAATCTTATACATGCACAGAACATCAAAAGGTCCTACTCTGCATAAGACAAGAGATCTACACACACCTTTCTAGATCCTCCTTCCCTAAGCTAGGTTACAACACAAAGCATTTACATAGTTTCTTACAGTCACTTGCACTTAGCCTTGCAAGTATCACATAGTATGCACAAAAACATTTACAACTATTACTTTCACTTAGCACATTGGCCTTCACTTGCTCTTAGCACTTAGCATCACACCCTTGTGCACCTACTTACATCACCTAGATTTATATTTATACATTAAAAAATGGGCCTAAACATGGGTAAACCCATGGGTTGACATCCCCATACATGTTACATAAGCCCAAAACCCAAAAATCCCTAAAAAGGGGTCGAGATCCTGCGATCTTCGCTTCGACTTGCGCTTCACCTTCGACATCCTGTCGAAGTTGCAAAATAGGTCAAACCTGACCAAGGATCTCCAAAACTTGTTCAAGGGCCAACATGCCCCCAATACTCACTTGTGACTCGTCCCGAGTCACTCTAATATTGGTAGATTTGCCTCAAAAGCCTTGAGCCTGGCTCGAGCTACTTCAACCTAATGCTTCACCAAGGCTTCCTGCTCGACGAACTCTTGAATAACTTCTTTGTTCACAGGTCCCTCTAAGCGTTGTTCTATTGAAGTGACTACTCATTCTAGCTCTGTTCCTCATCCTTCAATCTCCTCAAAACAATTGGCAAGCTTCGTCCTAGACTGGTTGGAGCCTCTGAGTCACTTCCATGACTTTTTTCTGTATGGTATGGACCTAATGTTGACCAGTGCATTGTTCCTGGGATCTTTTCATTGTTTCAAATGCTAACAGAAGCTTCAACTCTGCCTATACTATCGCTGGTTGCTTCTTTGCTTCCTAGAGTTGTGACTCCAGTGTCTTCAATTCAGGGTCCTTAGTAAGTCACTCATAAGTCTGTGCACTTCTACTGCTAAGCTGTTGACATTCCAAAGCTAATTTTCTGATCCTCTCAATTGCACTCCGGTGTAATATACCCAATCTAAAAATATGCAGAACAAAAATAAAATGCTAGAAATGGTAAAATAACAACAATATAACCAGAACAATCACCACAATAGCACTTAAATGATATAAGAATAACAACAGAAATAACACTTTGATTCTGAAAGCAATGTTCACGGGCTTCTTCAAGGGGGCAACCTCCAGTTGAGAAAAGCTCTATTACAATAATATCCAAGCTAGGGTTCTCATACCCTCGAATCCTATTTATACTAAATATTCTTATCAAAAGAAGCATCTAGAGGAAGATCCTTCTAGAAGCTGAAGCTTTTATTGGGTCTTCTTACATTCGACTTGTTTTATTTTATTGCAAGGCATTATTAATATTGACCTTTATTATATCTGAATATATTGTTCTACCTATGTGCGGGTTAGGACCCTAACATGTCCTCCCCCTTAAAAATAGCCTTGTCCTCAAGGCTTGAGATGAGGAAATTGTTGCAGAATGGTAGCTGGTTCTCAAGTGGCATCTGTTGGAGTTGTATCTTTCCACTGGACTAACACTTCCTAGATGGTTCTCTGACGTAGGCGGCACTCATGCTGGTCCAAAACTGCTTGTGGCTGTAGCCAAATGGATCCTTCTTTGGCTAACTCGAGAAGGTTGGTTTGAATTTGACACTTAGTTCCAATCACCTTATTTAAGCATGAAACATGAAAAAAAGGATGTAGCTTCGAATGACTGGGCAAAGATAACCGATAAGCTACTTGTACCACACACTTGAGAACGGTATAAGGACCATAAAATTTGGGCGCTATCTTCTGACAATGCTCAGCCTTGAGGGAAGCTTGCTTTTAAGTTTGCAGTCGAAAAACACTTGATCCCCTTCTGCAAATTGACGTTCAGAACAACCTTGATCTGCTTGTTGCTTCATACGATTCTGTGCCATGACCAAATTCTCTTTGAGGGTACGAAGAATAGCCTCTCGAACTATAAGTGTTTGGTCAACCRCCTGGAGCTTTGAGACACCAGGTAAGTATGAGAGAACTGAAGGTGGCTTCTGTCCATATACTGCTTCAAAAGGAGTCATSTGTGTAGCTATATGGTATGAAGTGTTGTACCACCATTCAGCTAGGGGTAACCATTGAGCCCACCGATTTTTMTTTTCWGAGGAAAAACACCTCAAATATGTTTCCAAACACTTGTTAAYAACTTCTGTTTGACCATCAGTCTRGTGATGATAAGATGTACTGAGATGAAATYGGGTGCCTTGTAGCTTGAATAGTTCTTKCCAAAAAWTTMTTGTGAAAGTTGGGTCAYGATCAGAAACAATAGAGTGTGGCATGCCATGAAGCTTGAAGACCYGATCCATGAAACTTTGAGCCACCATGGATGTTGTAAATGGGTGTTGAAGATCGCAGAAATGAGCATACTTGGAAAGGAAATCAACAACCACCATGATGACTGATTTATTTCCCRATTTGGGTAAGYCGGTAATAAAATCCATAGAGATATCCTTCCAAATAGCAGGTGGAATCGGAAGCGGTTGTAGTGTGCCTRGAGATTTCATTGTTTCTCCCTTGTTGCGTTGACACACATCACATTCAGTGACAAAATTACGAATGTCATGTTTCATACCATCCCAGAAAAAAGAACATTTGACCCTGTCATAGGTTTTGGTGAACCCGAAGTGCCCTGCTGTGAGTGTAGCATGAAGCTCAGAAAGTACCATGGATTTAATCTTTGATTGTTTACTTAAATACAAATGGCCTTTGTATCGAAGCTCATCATGGAGCCAAGAGTACCCTGGGGAAGATGGAGCATTAGAATGCAATTGTTGGATCAGATGCGAACTTTTGGGATCTTGTATCCATTCCTGGCGAACAACTTGGAGCCAATCTGGTACAATGAAGGAAAGATAAAAAAGGGATCATTCATCTTCATATTTTCGGGAAAGTGCATCGGCAACCACATTGTATTTGAGTTTCTTGTAAATGATCTCATAACCATATCCAAAGAGCTTAGTCACCCATTTTTGTTGCTCCGGGGAGGAAATGCGTTGTTCCAGAAAATACTTGAGGCTTTGATGGTCTGTCTTAATTTGGAAACGTTGCCTCAATAGATAAGGGCGCCACATATCAATGACATGAAGAATAGCCAATATTTCCTTTTCATAGATTGATTTTCCTAGATTTCTTTCAGATAGTTGCTTGCTGGTAAAGGCCAAAGGTTGACCCTCTTGCATAAGGACAACACCAATTTATTTCCTTGAGGCATCACATTCCAACACAAAGGTATTTGTGAAATTAGGAAGGGCCAGGACTGGAGTGGTGCACATGGCCATGTTCAAGGTTTGAAAATCTTGAGCAGCGACTGGAGTCCAAGTGAAAGAGTTCCTTTTTAGGAGAGAAGATAGAGGTGCTGCAATATTTCCATAATTCTTAACAAACTTGCGATAATACCATGTTAAGCCCAGAAATCCACGCAAGCTCTTGAGAGTCTTTGGGTGAGGCCAATATTGCATAGCTTCAATATTTTTAAGATCCACCCTGATGCCATCCTTGCCAACTAGATGACCCAAGTATTCTACTTTTGAGCCGCCAAAAGCACATTTAGACTGTTTCAGGAAAAGTTGGTGCTGAGAGAGTAGATGGAGAACTCGATCCACATGAGCAAGATGGTCTGTCTAGGTTTTTCTATAGATGAGGATATCATCAAAGAAAACTAAGAAAAAATGGCGAAGAAAACGACGGAAGACATGATTCATGAGGCTTTGGAAGGTGGAGGGGGAATTACACAAGCCAAAGGGCATGACCAAAAACTCATAGTGTCCCTCATGAGTTCTAAAGGCAATCTTTGGAATGTTTGCCTCTTTCATACGTATATGGTGGTAGCCCGAATGAAGATCAAGTTTAGCAAAGAATTGGGTGCCACTCAATTCATCCAGGAGCTCATCAATGACAAGTATGGGAAATTTCTCTTTAATGGTAAGTTTGTTGAGGGCATGGAAGTCAGGACACATTCACCAAGAATCTTCTTTCTTCAGGACCATGACCACAAGAGAATATTAGGGGCTTGTACTACGGTGGATAACGCATGCATTAAGGAGTTCCTAGACCATTTTCTCAATTTCATTTTTTTTGAAAAGGGGTGACAATACGAACGAATATTGGGAGGAAGGCTTCCTGGTACAAGGGGAATGGAATGATCATGAAACCCATGGGAAGGAGGGAGTCCTTGGGGCATGGAAAAGACAAATTGATGTTTATAAAGGATGGCTTGGAGGTCTTGTGGCACCGAGGGTGTCTCTGTTGCTTGTATGGCATAGAGTTGGGCAATAACACCAGAATGACCTTTTTTGAACAGCTTTTCCATGCGATGGGAACTAATGATCTTAGGTGAACCAGTGGTGATGCATTGGAACTTATATTGGTGGCCCTCCTGGTCAAATTGCATGGTTAAGTCCTTAAAATCCATGAGAATGGGACCCAAAGTCCTTAGCCAGTCTGCACCCAACACAATGTCACAACTGCCCATGTCGATAAAAAACATATGAGATTTCAGGTGGTAGTCACCAATTTGGAGACACACATTTTCACAATGCCCTCCATGTTTCATGGAACCACCATTGGCAATCATGATTTGGAAATTATTGACGACAGGGATGTAGCAATGAGTTTCTTGGTCAATGTGGCGATGAATAAAATTATGGGTGCTTC
>JZKD02S1689871.1:20195-41897 GCA_000966675.3 Picea glauca
GCATACAGTATCAAAGCCGACATTTGTTTCTACAATTTATTTCTTTTAATCTCCTTCAGGAACACTAATAACAGTTGTTTGACATTTCCTAGACTTAAAGTATTCAGCCAGTCGAGCTGCATCTATGTTTGTATTGCAACCTCCAACAAAACTAGCCCACCCAGTTTCAGCGTTATACAGGAGATTCTAGCCTCTTCCATGTGCTGGCGATCATGTATTTTCTTTGATGCTGCTCCAGAAGATCACTTTCTCCTTGATTGCAGTAGCTTTTCAACATGTCATCTGTCTGCTGTGATAACGGTGGTAGCATCCATCGCACGCTTCTAGTTGTCATGATGAAAGGCTCGGTCTGTTATCTTTGAAGTGTATCTTCATGAGCAATTGAATAGAGACGCTAGCCTAGTATGTATGTTCCTTGAAATAAGAAATTGAGCACTGGATTTACGCGTCCCCTTTTCATTATTGTTTCAAAAGAGTGCCATGTTAATCTATGTTTGATCAATTACATCTACAGCATGTGATCGCAAATTTGAGACCGAAAAACTATTTTTTCTCTATTTGGTCCCGATCTTCAACATAGTGGGCATTGAGTGCCTTTCTTCTTATCACAACGCGGCATCTTGAATTAGTAGAAACCACAATGGTAATATCAAATTTAATACAAAGGAATGGTGATTTGTCATATCCACTAATTCTTCAAAACAAAATAATCATTGACTCCACGTTTTTACATATTAAAATCCCATCCATAGCCACGTTCCCTTTCTTTTTTGCTTCATGATATGGCATGAGTATAATCCTAAAAGAATGTTTAGTAATGATTAAACATTAGAGAGGGATATTAAAACAAAGAAGTAGTATACATGAAACTTTTAATAATTATTTTATCTCCCTTTATTAAAAGCTATGAAAGTAAGGTGAGTCTTGGAACATAAGGAGTTATATGATGGTAAGGTTTCTCATATGATGGTTTTTACAATATTGAGTGGATTGGGAAAAGAAAGGTGCATAAGATATAACTGTGGACTAGAGTGTTTTGAATGTAAAATTGTCAAAGTTAGGAATGTGAGAAATGAAAGAATAGGTTAGTTTAAGTGATGGTAAAGAACGATGAAATTTTTTCCAAGCACTATTGTACCTCGTCGACAATTTGTAATGACTTTTCTTCATTTGAATTAATCTGTATCATAAAATGTGTTGAACGATGATCATGGACATTCATTAACCATTACATATAGTAACTTTTGGAACATTTTTGAATGACGAGGTATATGAAGGCATCTTGCTCAAATGTGTAGCAACAACTCAGCGAGAATGCACAAAACTTTAAGCAAGAAATTGTGAAATGAGAGGGGGAGCTTGGAAATGCTTTGTTGGCTAAATATTGTTGACAAAAATCATCGTCAACAATTTCCAACCAACATATGTGCATTTAAAGTGGCGTGCAAGTTTTAAACTATAACTTATGACTCTTGATTTTCTGCAGGGAAATGGGAAGGGTAATGGTAGGATTGAGGGTGACTCAATGTGGGATAAGGAAAGTCTGATAAGGTTAAGTGGACCAAGTTATACAACAGGGGGAGACACAATGGAGGTCAAGGGATTCATGGATCAAGACTTCGTAGAATAACTCATGGAAAGTGGTAAGTATGAGGGGGTTTGGTCCTATTGTATACCCCAAAGGGTCAACTCTTCGAAACCTGACCAGATGATTACGAGGCTAGAAAATTGTCTTAGATGTGCGTTGGCAGAAAGACCAAAAACATTGAGCGTCCACAACGTGTATGCTGAAGGCATCTAAAAATGAAGGGGATGGAGAAAGGGAAAAAAGGAATATGGGGATAGGACTGACGAATGTGACGAGTGAGGATGCCCCGTGTTGCAAGCGAATGGTATACAAGCAAGGAATCATGACAGAGGAAGGTAACCTAGTTCACCTGCAAGCATGCTGCCCACCAAAACAAATTTGGTCAATCACTTAAAAATATACAAATAACCTACCTTTTAATATCATCAATCATTGCTCCATCACTTATGGCCGTAAGAAAGGGAAAAAATGAAAAAGGAAGAAAAAGTAAAAGCAAGAAAATAAACTGAGTAAAAGTGAAATCAACCCAAAACTAATCGAGCCCTATATATATATATATATATATATTATTTTGTTTATTTATTTATAGAGGAAATAAACCACTAGCTTGGACTCAGGTCAGATTAAATTTAGCATAAAGGAATGTGTCATTTTCTTTGCATGCAGGTCTTATGAGTTCAACAAATTTATGAGTTGAGGAACAACCAAAATGCCAACCATCAGATGTATACAGTGCAGAAATATGATTAATCAAAAGCCAAAAGAAACGACCACCAACCTCCAAGACATGCCAACCAATAGATGCTTTGGACGTAGAAGGTATTGATTAAATTAGATTTAGGTTTTAGGGTTTGTACCTTAAAGGGATGATTCATGAATTCATCAAACGAATTAATATCACCTCTCGGGACCTTTCTATTAGGAACATGATCATCATTCTATAAAGAAGATTCATAACATGGATTAAGAAACATTGGAATGCCCCTATAATAGTCACCATCATAAAAACTATGCCTAGGAGGGACACGCTCGATAGTGCCAAGTTCTTTTTCCTCTTTTGATTGAAACAAAGGATTAGCGAGAATTTTATATAAATCAAGATATTGATTGAACTCATATATATATATATATATCTTTAGAAGAGGATTTGTCGCATGCATCATTAAATTCATACCGGTCTACATCATTTGTCCACTCATTAGCATCATCATCGAATATAGGGATGATTTTAAGGATGGAAATTTATATTAAAATGTAGAAACATGGGCTAATATTACTAGCCCTTAATATGGAAAATGTAAAATGTTTGGCGATATTTTTGTAAAAATATTCAAATTTCTAAAGATTTTATATAGTTTCTCTAACATTTTGGTGATTTTTAAGGTAAAATAATTTTATTCTATGAAATTTGGGCAAATCGTTTTTAGAAAAAATAGAAATTGGTGAATCATTTTTTGGGAAAACCATGGAAAATTAGTGCAATGGAGAAATTTAGCCCCTAAAATCATCTATGAGATTCGAATACTAATGTATCATAAATTGGTTTGACATAATTAACATTGATTTCTTCATTTGCATAATCAAAATTTCCATTGTATGTGTGCAGATAAGAAGCTTGAGATGAAAGGTGATTTTGGGTATGATGTTTAAGAAGGGTGTGAGAGGTGGATTGGTTAGTAAGAATCATGATCCTCTTCATATCCGTGCTCTCGGCCAAGAGAATTCGATTCATTATAATTAGGCCCTGAGAGAGACGGTTCTCGAGAAATAATCCTAGCATGATTTGAAGAATGAGACTTGAGAAAGAGCATGTGATCTTGTAAGATATTAATAACGGGGATTAAAGAAGAAAACTCCTAGTGTGACTCATAAACGCCAAAGGAGTAACCTGTTCTACGATTTTTCTCTTCAAAGTTGAGGCAAGTAGATAGGGCTAGCTCTTGGTTTTGAACATTCTATTCTTCCAACTGCCATCGGTAAAGAGGAGGTAAAAGTTCATAGTAATGCAATAGGGCATCCAAGTTGGTAGGGTGAATGGGAATAGGAATTAAAGTGTACAACTTGATAAATTGAAGATTAAAAGTAAGGATGCTCTCATTCTTCTTCATGTGCAATTTATTAAACCTCTTAAGATGTTCATAAAGACTATCTAAATGTCAAAAGGTAGAGACAAACTAGTAAGAAAGTTCAAACCAAGAAGATATGCATCCATCAGGAAGGTTGGAAAATAAAGAGGCGGCATTTCCTTGAAGGGAATTCATAAACAACCGAATACAACTATCATTATTGTTTACTCTGAGAATGGCACAAGAATTCAAAAATGCACGAAGATGTTCAATCACCCTAACAGTTCCATCGCCATGGAAGATAGGAAAATGATTCTTGAATTTGCAAGGTAAAGGGTTCATCGGATGAGAGAACTTCAAGGGAGTGGGTACAAACCAAGGGGAATTGTTTAGGTCTTGTTCAAACTCAAAGAGGCCATACTTGCGAATGACTTTCCCCGGCTTAGTAGATGAAACCACAAGGTTACAACCATCGAACAGGCTTCCAATTGGTTGAGACATCGAAGTCTAGGGAAAATAAAAATTGAAAGAATTAAAACAAAAACTAGGAATGAACCATTGAATGGTTCTCCCCAGTATGGTTGCCAAAAACATGTTGACGTCGAAATACTAAGAAGTCTCCAACATCAACATTTTCAACCTCTCGTGGGGCTAGACGAGAAGAAGCGAGAATATCACCCTAGGCTTAAATCCCTAGACAAGAATGTGCATTAAACTCTAGGCCAATCTTCTCTTAACCTACAGTTGAAGCATATATCCCTTTGCCTTGTAATTTAACCTTTTAACATTATTTAATTTCATGTGATTTCATGATTTTATGTTATTTACAATTTTCACAACTTCTATGTGGAATTTATACATTTATAGTGACAAAATTAGATTTAATAAAGGAAATGCACCAAAAATGGAAAAACAATGCTTTTGTTTTTATTTTAGCAAAAGGAAAAATAAATAAAGAAAAGTTAACTAAAAGCTAAGGAAGATAATAAACTATGTTAGTTTGTAGAATATAGATAACGTGATATTTAACCTTTTTATTATGTTTTATTATGTGACTAAAACATAATAAATCAAAATAGTAAAAAAACAAAAAGGTTTATATACATCAAACTAGTTAATGAGTGAAACATATTTACATATAAAACATTCATGAATTTGTTCATTTTCCTTTCTAAAGTTAGGATGTAAAAATAATAAAATAAACAAAGTTTTTGTACACTAATTAGATAGTAAATAAAACTTTATGAACATGATTGTTTACAATACATTTAATTTGTCTTTTAAATATTTTATCTGACCCTTTTTTTTTCTGAAATCAGAGTGTTAAATAAATAAGATGAGGAAAACTGAGGATTTTAAAGAAAGATTAGGAGATAGTGCCGAGCAAGGAAGAAATGATTTTCATAAAAACACTTCTCATACAAATTCATAATCTTCAAAATTTGCAAGTCTCTGAGTAGACTAGGGATAGGTATATGGTCTTTAGCCTCCCTAGACACAATGTACAATAGAAAGACCAAGCATTAAAAAGAAAAAGAATTCTGAGCCAAGAAGGAATGGAACCATGGTAGCAAATCAGAATGAGAGAACCTGCATAGTAAAATTGATTAGTGTCAAATCAAATTGAGCCTTATTACAACAAACTAAACAAGTAAATATTTACCTCACGAAGGTGAGCAAACTCATCTTCACTTATCCTCTTCGTTGCTTCGCAATACCACCTGTTGTCGATGATTTCTCCAATTTCTTCTAAAGATGTAATAAAAGAATAAAACGCACAGTCCTCACAGCACTCCTAACATACTACTCTGAAATTTCTGCCAAAAGTTCTCTCTCATAAATTTATTTCTCTAATAATCTCTCCATCAAAAAATTTATGTCCTCCTAAGAATTCTCTCAAATTATCTCCTTTCTAATAGGTCTTACATTGCTCCCTTTGAGGAATTGGGTGGACATTTCTTTTAGTTATCATTTTCATAACTGACTCCAAACAACACAAAACTAATTTTTTTTATCCTTCTCATATCATTCGTGTTCTCCTTTTTAATTGGTTGTTTTACATATGGTTGTATATAATTAATTTTATGTTGATAATTGAAATATGATGGTTATGATTTTTAAAAAACTAGTGAATGGCCCCTTCATGCAACAGATTTGACATAAAATAAGACTTATTATGGGTGGGAGTTTGAAACCCTTCCGAAAATGACACCATGATATTTCCTCTTCTCTGCACAGGCCTGAATGTGATTAGTCATTTGAGAAAACATCATATTTGATGAGCCAACTTCCTCTCCGAGAATCACCAGATTTGGATGTGATTGAAAATAACACTCTAAAGAAACATGTGATGCCTCTTTCCCCATAAGTCGTATGAATAAATTGTAATTCCTGCTGCCAGAGGATCAAGACAGATATTACCAATCAATTGGGAACTGAACTTTCGTACAATATCATAGCCGACATTGGTTTCTACAATTTATTTATTTAATTCGCCTTCAGGAACACTAATAACAGTTATTTGACATTTCCTAGACTTAAATCATTCAGCTAGTCAAGCTGCATCTATGTTTGTATTGCAACCTCCAAATAAACTAGCCCACCCAGTTTCAACATTATAGAGGGGCTTCTAGCCTCTTCCATGTGTTGGATATCACGTATTTTCTTTGATGACTGCTCCAGAAGATCACTTTCTCCTTGATTGCGGTAGCTTTTCAACATGTCATCTGTCACTACCAAAGGGTTATGTGAACATAGACCATACCCTTGTTGTTGTATTCTTCCAAAGAATAAAAAAATCCTTGCTATTACATCGTGGGAACCTGGTGATTAATCTTCCATGCCAAAAACCACTCCAATTGTGGTCACTGTAGGACATATGTTTCCTCGTTTTCAACAATATCTTCAGACCAAATGGTTTCTTAAACGAATTGAATTGGATCTATGTCTTTAGATAAGCTGAAGAGGAATTTATAATGTTCTATACTTTTCATTCTTTTATGTTGTGATAATGGTGGTAGCACCCATCGCACACTTCCAGTTATCATGATGAAAGGCTCTGTCTATTATCTTTGAAGTGTATTTTCATGAGAAATTGAATAGAGATGCTAACCTAGTATGTACGTTCCTTGAAATAAGAAATTGAGCAGTGGATTTACACGTCCCCTTTTCATTACTGTCTCAAAAGAGTGCCATGTTAGTCTATGTTTGATCAATTACATCTACATCATGTGATTGCAAATTTGAGACTGAAAAAATCTCTTTTCTCTATTATGTCCCGATCTTCAAGATAGTTTCCATTGAGTTCCTTTCCTTTTATCACAATGTAGCATCTTGAATTAGTAGAAACCACAATGGTAATATCAAATTTAATACAAAGGAATGGTGATTTGTCATAACCACTAATTCTTCAAAGAAAAATAATCATTGACTCCACCTTTTTATATGTTAAAATCCCATTCATAGCCATGTTCCCTTTCTTTTATACATCCTGATATGGCATGAGGATAATCCTAAAAGAAAGTTTAGTAATGATTAAACATTAGAGAGGGATATTAAAACAAAGAAGTAGTATACATGAAATTTTTAATAATTATTTTCTCTCCCTTTATTAAAAGCTATGAAAGTAAGGTGAGTCTTGTAACATAAGGAGTTATATGATGGTAAGGTATCTCATATCATGGTTTTTACAATATTGAGTGGATTGGGAAAAGAAAGGCACATAAGATATAATTTAGGACTAGACTATTTTTAATGTAAAATTGTCAAAGTTAGGAATGTGAGAAATGAAAGAATAGGTTATTTTAAGTGATGGTAAAGAATCATGAAATTTTTTCCAAGCACTATCGTAACCTCGTTGACAATTTGTAATGACTTTCCTTCATCTGAATTAACTTGTATCATAAAATATGTTGAACGATGATCATGGACATTCATTAACCACTACATATAGTAAATTTTGGAAAATTCTTGAATGATGAGGTATCTGAAGGCATCTTCATCGAATGTGTTGCAACAACTTAGCGAGAGGGCACAAACTGTTAAGAAATAAATTGTGAAATGAGATGGGGAGCCTGGAAATGCTTCGCAATGTAAGCATTGTTGACAAAAATTGTCGTCAACAATTTCCAACCAACATATGCGCTTCACTTATAATGGCGTGCAATATTTAAACAATAACTTATGACTCTTGGTTTTCTGCAGGGAAAGGGGAAGGGAAATGGCAGGACTGAGGGTGACTCAATGTTTGACAAGGAAAGGATGATAGGGTTAGGTGGACCAGGTTATACAACATGGGGAGACACGATAGAGTTCAATGGATTCGTGGATTGGGACTTCATGGAATAACTCATGCAAAGTGGTAAGTATGAGGGGGTTTGGTCCTGTTCTATAACCCCAAGGGACAACTCTTCAAAACATGACAAGATGATTATGAGGCTAGAAAAATGTCATGGATGTGCATTGAGGGAAAGACCCAAAACACTGAGAATCCACACTGTGTATGTTGGAGGCATATGAAACTGAAGGGGATGGAAATAGAAAGAAGGAATATGGGGATAGGACTAACGAATGTGACGAGTGAGAATTCCCCATGTAGCAAGTGAATGGTAGACAAGTGAGGAATCATGACAAAGGAAGGCAACTTAGTTCACTTGCAATCTTGTTGTCAACCAAAAAACATTTGTTCAATCAGTTAAAAATATACAGATAACCTACTTTTAATATCACCAATCATTTCTCTATCACTTATGGCCGTAAGAAAGGGAAAAAACGAAAAAGGAAGCAAAAATAAAAGTAAGAAAAAAAACTAAGTAAAAGAGAAATCAACCCAAAACTAATCTATCCCTTCATGAAAAGTTTTATTATTATTATTATTATTATTATTATATATATAATAATAATAATAATAATAATAATAATAATAAAACTTTTCATGAAAGGATATATTATTTTGTTTATTTATTTATAGAGGAAAGAAAGCACTAGCTTGGACTTCGGTCAAATGAAATTTAGCATAAAGGAATGTGTCATTTACTCTGCATGCAAGTCTTATGAGTTTGAAAAATTGTGTGTGGAGGAACAACCAAAATGCCAACCAACACAGGTATACTCTGCAAAAAATATGATTAATCAATAGCCAAAAGAAATGAACACCAACCTCCAAGACATGCCAACCAACAGATGCTTTTCCTGTAATGATGAAGGTATTGATTAAATTAGATTTAGGGTTTAGGTTTTGTACCTTAAAGGGATGATTCATGAATTCATCAAATGAATCAATATCACCTCTAGGGGCCTTTCTATCAAGAATATGATAGTCATGATGTAAAGAAGATTGATAACATGGATTAAGAAACATTGGAATGCCCCTACAATAGTCACTATCATTAAAATTGCACCTAGGAGGGACACACTCGATAGTTCCAAGTTCTTTATCCTCTTTTGATTGAAACAAAGGATTAGCGATAATTTTATACAAATCAAGACATTGATTGAACTCATATATATCTTCAGAAGAGGATTTACCACATAAATCATTAAATTCATACTGGTATACATCATTTGTCCACTCATTAACATCAACGTCGAATACAAATGTATCGTTAATTGGTTTGGACATAATTAGCATTGATTTATTCATTTGCATAATCAAAATTTCCATTGTATACATGTGGATAAGAAGCTTGAGATGAAAGGTGATTTTGGGTATGAGTTTTAAGAAGGGTGTGAGAGGTGGATTGGTCATTAAGCATCATGATATAATCATGATCCTCTTCATATAAGGCATATTCATCGAATGTGTTGCAGCAACTTAGCGAGAGGGCACAAACTGTTAAGAAATAAATTAAAAAATGAAATGGGGAGCCTGGAAATGCTTTGCAAGGTAAGCATTGTTGACAAAAATTGTCGTCAACAATTTCCAACCAACATATGCACTTCACTTACAATGGCGTGAAATATTTAAACAATAACTTATGACTCTTGGTTTTTTGTAGGGAAAGGGGAAGGGAAATGGCAATACTGAGGGTGACTCGATGTTTGACAAGGAAAGGATGATAGGGTTAGGTGGACCAGTTTATACAACAGGGGGAGACACGATAGAGTTCAATGGATTCATGGATTGGGACTTCATGGAATAACTCATGCAAAGTGGTAAGTATGAGGGGGTTTGGTCATGTTCTATAAACCAAAGGGACAACTCTTCAAAACCTGACAACATGATTACGAGGCTAGAAAAATGTCGTGGATGTGCATTGAGGGAAAGACCCAAAACACTGAGCATCCACAATGTGTATGTTGGAGGCATATGAAAATGAAGGGGATGGAGAAACAGAAAGAAGTAATATGGTGATAGGACTGATGAATGTGATGAGTGAGGATTCCCCATGTAGCAAGTGAATGGTAGACAAGTGAGGAATCATGACAAAGGAAGGCGACTTAGTTCACTTGCAATCCTGTTGTCAACCAAAAAACATTTGGTCAATCAGTTAAAAATATACAGATAACCTACTTTTAATATCACCAATCATTTCTCTATCACTTATGGTCGTAAGAAAGGGAAAAAACGAAAAAGGAAGAAAAAATAAAAGTAAGAAAAAAAACTAAGTAAAAGCGAAATCAACCCAAAGCTAATCTATCCCTTCATGAAAAGTTTTATTATTATTATTATTATTATTATATAATAATAATAATAATAATAATAAAACTTTTCATGAAGGGCTATATTATTTTGTTTATTTATTTACAAAGGAAAGAAACCACTATGGTGGTAGACCTCAGGACTGATACTGAGCTCTTAACCTTGTTACGCCAATCAACTTCCACCCATATTTCAGATCACATTCATGAGTAGAGGCATCAACGACGATTGATCAAAGCCACGACATTGAATCAATTATTAGATGATTGGTTCACAAAGTCTCTTTTCCTACCTATAGATCAAGATGTCTCCATGGGAGGCACCATTACCGTTAGAAAAACAAGACCGTGGAGCAATAAAATAAAACAAATGCCGAAACAAAACGAAGAAGATACACAATAAAATAGAGACACATATTTACGTGGTTCACCCAGTGTGGGCTACATCCACCAGAGAAATTGCCAGGTCCTTCCTTTATTATTATCCAGCATCTGAAGGGATACAACATACACCAAACCTGTTGTAACTTCCTCCTATTTATCTCACAGTATCCTATCTCAGAATACAATATTCTCCATCAATCATAGCCGCAATACATTTCCCTCATAAAAGAGGGTTGCCTTCTAGGGAAAAAAACCCTAACATAATCTCAATCGTTAGATCTGCGACCTTATAATGAATGGTCCAGATTTACAATGAAATTACAATATACATTTACAAGGCAATTTTTTCTTCGAGGGATTCACCCTCGAACCCTCGTTGGGTACCCGCTTTCCCCCAAACCCCTCAGCCGGGGGGATAGCCCCTCGAGACCTCGCAGAGGGGGTACCCCCCCTCTGCACTCCCCCGTGTGGAAGAGTGTACATACTTCTAGGGTGTAAATAATTCATGGGGTATAAACACGGCTGAAAGTAAAAGACCTCTGAATTAGGAAGATAATCAGGCTCCACAACCAAAAATTACCAAGGAACATGCTATCATTCAGGCCCATTATTTAGATTTGGTATATTCTCAATTGGGCACATTATACAAATTGATTCCTAATGCTCCTCGATCGTCAAATTCTCAATACAAACCTACACTTGGACCCCATGTCTATGTTAATATCAGTCCTATAACCAATCGACTAAAGCTACCAACCCTAGCTCATATTTCCATACTATCACTCCAAGTAATCCCTCTTCCAAAACCTCCGAGGTTAATATGGTGCAATCAACTATGCCCAAAAAACCACAACATTCCAGAGGAAAAAGAAGGCTACTAACAATAATAAAAAGAAAATCTATTTTGATCAATCGAGCGCCCAAACCCAAGAAAATAACATTGAGGGTAAAATAAAACGAAAGGATAAATATCCCTACATGATTTTTAAAGAGGAAAATTTCACTAAAGATTGTCCTCATCTCGTTGAAATTCATCAATATCTCAAATGAGGCCCATCCTATTCTACGCCTGCAGTTTTCAAAAATCATCCCCCCCAGCAACAACAACTCATCGTGCAAATGAAAGCACCCCCACCAGGGGGAAACCCATAATTCTCGTAAGTAAAAATCTTGATGGTTAAATCTGTGACCATATTTGATAAATCCAAGAATTATGATTCTCCAGAAAGTGATCCTTTACCCAAGGATACCCCCTCAACTACCCCACCCAATGGCCCTCTCACACTAGAGAATCCAACTATCAAAGCTTCCTTACACCCTCCAAAAAGAGTACTTCCTCGAACTACACATAATACTAATGCTCGGGTAGCCCAAAACTATAGTATAGTATAAGATCTCGCCCAATCCCCTTGTTCCAGCTTGACACTTGAAGTACTGTAGTCCTTTCCTGCACAGTGTAAAGATTTATTATCAACCATTGGTTGAATTGACCCTGTAGAATACAATGTTATCTCCTTCGTAATGAATTGCAATGAATCTCGCCTATGACACCAATTAGCATTACAAATCATTGTTTGGTATCTCAATAATTTTTTTTTCCAAATAGTGTTTGATGAAGGCATTGCAACTTGGTTAATCCCTCACCCATATACTATATAATATTATGGAGACACCATGCCACTCTCACTAATCGAGTTAGCATATTCAGTAATACAATCAATAGGAGAATCTTCTGATTCTTATTCTAGTCTCCTATCGGACGAGGAACTAGATCGGTTTTTCGCTACCTATTGGGATACCTACACTTCAACGTCCCATGAATTTCTCAACATCATCCTTCCTTTAGACGAAGCCATTATGGAAGTCATGACTTTTCAATATAAACCTTGGGAGGATTCTCATCATTGATCCTCCTTCCTGCCCTTTGGAGAGAAGAAATAAACCCAAATACAAATCCTCATTTCGAATGATATTCAAGATCCATCCCTTTTACCTTCCACATCATATCCTATTATGTCTGAGAGAAATTTGGGAAATATTTCCAAAACCATTTCGATCAGTATTTCAGTTAAACCCGGGGTTGGGGAAAACATCCATATAGGCACAAATTGTTCCCCTAAATAAATTGAAGCTAATACTACCCTATTTAAATAATTTTGTGACATATTGACCTATTCCTATGAATATATTCTAGGAATCGACCCATGAATTGTTTTCCATGAAATTAAAAGTTACCCCAGAGCCCATCTAATTCGACAATGGCTCTTCCAAGTTCATCTAAGGAATGTCGCAACTATTAAGGTAGAATTCCAAAAATTATTGAACACTAGTTTTATTTATCCCATGCCCCTAACTGAATGGGTGTCCAACATCGTACCAATTAATAAAAAGAAGGGCACCATCTGAGTATGCATTGATTATAGGGACCTCAACAAGGCAGGTCCTAAAGAAAATTTCCCTACCCCTTTCATCAATCAAATAATCGATGTTTGTGACAAATATGAAGTCTTCTCATTTATGGATGGCTTCTCCAGCTATAATCAAATCTAAATTACTCTGGAGGACCATCACAAAACCGATTTTATCTTCCCATGGGGAACTATCACATACCGAAAGTTAGTTTTTAGTCTTAAAAATGTTGGTGCAACATTCCAACGAGCCATGTATTACGCCTTCCATGACATTAAACATATCGTACAACCTTACCTTGATGATCTCCCTGTTTGGTCTCCTAAAAGGTTCAATCACGTAGATCACCTATGCCAAATATTCATACGTTGTCAATATTACAACATTCGTTTAAATCCACACAAATGTAGTTTTGTCATGGAATCCAGTCGTCTACTTGGATTCATTGTATCTAGGTTTTAGATCCGAGTTGATCCACTTAAAGTCAAGGAAATAATCTAATTTCCCCCTCCCACCTCTGTAATCCAACTTGAAAGTTTGCAAGTGAAAGCAAACTTCCTTAGATTCTTCGTTTCCAATTATACCAAAATCGCCAAAGGTTTCATGCGATTATTAAAAAAGGGTGTACATTTTATTTGGGATGAATGGGACCAATGGTCTTTTGATCATTTGAAGCATGTTCTTACATATACATCATTACTAAAACCCCCAAATTATAATAAAGACTTCATCCTATACTTGGCATCTTTTGGTACTACCATTGGAATGGTATTAGTCCAGAATGACTATCAACACAATGACCATGTTATTTATTACCTCAGTAAGGGCTTAGTTGGTGTCAAGCTTCGATACCCTATGTTGAGAAGTTGGCTCTCACAGTTGTTTACGTTATCCAGCGATTTCGACATTATATTATGCTCTGAACCACCACTATTGTCTTTGACATGAACCTAATGCAATATATTTTGTCACACCAAATATTGGGGGGAAGATACTCTAAATGGATAGTCCTATTACAGGAATTGGATGTTGAATTGTCCACCCCTAAATCCAAAAAATATTTGATTTTCACATAATTAATGATTGATCTTCCTTGATCCTTTGATGAATCTATGGTACAAGATTCATTTACTAACGAATATTTCTTTCTCATCGAATCATCTTATCCTTGTTATGGAGACATATTGATTTATCTCCAAACCCAATGTTATCGGCCCAATCTGTCTAAACATTACTGTCACTGCATACGCCACCAATCCTAAAACTATCTCATCGTTGGTGATACCCTTTACCTTCAAAGAGTGGATATGGTATTACATCGATGTGTCATACATTCTAAATCCAAATGAATCCTAAATGACTGCCACTCTGGAGCATGTGGTGGCAATTTTTCTGGGCTAGCCACTTCCCAAAAGATTTTACGCGCATGTTATTTTTGGCCCACAAATTTTAAATATAGCATTGATATGGTACAAAAATGCCACCCCTGTCAAATATTTTCCAAAAACATGCACACTCACCCTGCTCCTTTACATCCAGTTATTTCATTTGGCCCATTCACCAAATGGGGCATTGATTTCACCACCTGTAAACCTTCTTCTTTTGTCGATCATAATTACATTATTGTGGCCTTTGATTATTTCACAAAATGGGTAGAAGCCATGCCCACCTATTCTAATGACGCCAATATTGTTGCCTTGTTCATATTCAATCATATCATCACATGTTTCGGTGTGCCTAAATCCATCATGATTGACCATGGATCACATTTTTGAAATAGCATGATGACATAATTATCTACTATGTTGTGTTTTAACCAAGAACACTCATCTCCCTATTAACCTAAAGAAAATTGTCAATTTGAGTCCATTAATAAGGTACTCAAAACATTTCTCCATCGAATGATCAGAAAACATAAATCCAATTAGAATTTAATGCTATTCTTGGCCTTATGGGAATATCATACCTTTGCCAAAATGGCCACCGACTTCACCCCATTCCAACTTGTCTAGGGTTTGGTGGTCATTTTACCCATTGAATGTGAAATACCATCCCTCTAGATAGTTTTTGAACTCCTGCCTAACACTTTCATCAAATAAGAGTGACTCATATGTTTATCCCGTCTTGATGAGCAACTTCGCAAAGCTATCATGGCCAATGAGTCTCATCAAAAGTGCATCAAACACCAATACGATAAAAAAATATGCCCTCGAACCTTCTTAAAAGGAGATTTATTTTTGGTCTATGCCCAAGACCACGACAAGTTAGGTGAAAGTAAGTTCGAACCTTTATGGAATGTCCCCTTTATAATTACACGAGTTCTTAAAAAAGGATCCTATAAGCTAGCAGACTATTAAGGAAACCCATTATCAGAGCCTCGCAATGGGATCTAATTGAAAAAGTATTATGCATAATCCTTGTGTTGTCTAGTGATTTTGTACCATATGTATTACAATGTGCTATGGTTTAATTTTTATCCCTTTGTGTGATAGTCTTTGTCGATCCTCTTATCCTTCTTAATGCTTGATTTGTAGATGTTGTTATTTCCCTCACCCTATTTTGGATATGCATATGGAGCTAGTCGCACCTCCCAGAATATCGCTTTCTCTTCTTGAGTAATCATCTCACTCATAAACGATATAGTTATCTCTGGTGGCATCTGTCTTATCCCTGCAATGAACAATGTTGTAGAATAAAATGCTTTTATTGAACTTCTGACCAAAGCATCTTCTTTGGGCATACAATAATTGATAGTACACCTAGATTCCGAGCTCATCATTTCACACCTCAACTCGGCTTATTCTATCCAACATCCTATAATTTTTCAAAAATATTTAAGGTTGCGACTCTTGGAAAGATTACTTCATTTTATCTCTTATAAACATATACCAAGACAATTCAATTCTTTAGTTGACTCACTAGAAAAAATTATTTTGAATTGGCATCTACTTCATTAAAAAGCATCACATTCAACATTCATTGTATAAACCATTATAAACATCATTCATCACATATACATAAGAATAAATAAAAAAGAAATATGTCCATATATATAAAAAGTGTGTCCAAAAACATCCAAAACCAGTATAGCATAACAAAATTGGGCTATCCTCCCATACATCCACAAAATAAATATGCATCAAAATCCATCAAACTTAAGAGAACTAGTCATCACAAGGAGGCTTTTGGTCATTATAGAAAATCATCACTCATGTGACCTTCCACAAAAGGTGCTTGAACGGTTCCCCATACCCACTACATTCCTCTGCATATGTAGAGCTATATCATCCATGTGTAGTACTTGAATGCCAATAGTCAAATGCTCAAGATTTTCCTCGAGATATTCTAATAGCTCTACATCGACTCCTCTACTATGTTGTTCTATTCCAACATCTAGCTACTTGCCTCACCTATTCAAAGGCAACATACCCACTGGAAGTACTACTGCACAAACTAGACATAAAAAAATATTTGTTATGTTACACGCAAAAACATTTATATCTAATAAAAATCACAAAAACATTAAAAATACTAAAAATACTGTAAATTTATCTTTCTTACCAAATTCATCGTTGAAACTTCCCCCTAGGGGAGAGCCATATTAGGATCACCATGATAGTCAACACCATGATACACATAGTCATCCACCGCCACTAACTGGCAACCCTACCATTGGAAAATGTTTGCATCAAACTGAAGATGTGGTCCCCCTCGAGTCTCAACAACATATATGTCCATTTTTTCTTCGTTGGATCCTTGAACCCAACATTTAGCACTACATCCCATGGACATGATGTCATCACCCACTCAAAGAAGAAATATAACAATATGGATCCATAGCCAAATTTTTTATGTCATCCCAAGCTACATTTGGTTAATTCCTCTTTCATATTTTCAAGCACAGTTGCACACCAATTGTACACCATGGAATATAGACTCATCACTGCATAATCCACCCGACTCCTCGAAGCCAAGTGAGGCCCCATACTCCTTGGCATAGGTGTAATGATGAACAAGACAATGTGTAAGGTAAGGTCCATGACCTACCTAATTGGCAGCTTATTGCTTCTCTTATGCATCTCAGGGTGACAATACCACACCACATAATTGTCTACTCGATCAACACCTCCTCTTTTACCACCCACCAGAATCAATGTAGCAGCACGATGAGACAATCATGTTAGGAAGTACATATATTCCATATCTAAGGTCAATATTTTACCACATAGAATGAAGTGTTGTCTGTCCAAATCCCACATATTAACCAAAGTTTGTAGCATAGTAGGTTGGGCCCGCATGTTTTGACACAGGAAAAATTTCAATAACCCACAATTCTGCAAAGCATCCAGAGTAGGAGGATCATCCATAGTCAAATTATCATTCAATTCTTGTTCTCGTTCCCTCCACTCCAACATTGTGTCCACACCTGCCAAAGACACCACAAATTTTTGTTAGAACCCAATCATCAAATCAAATTCATGAAAAAATTTACAAAGATGGCAAAAATCCACTCGGTTTCACCCCTCCTTGGTGGACAAAGTGATCGATCACACCTCTCTTTGTCCCACAGAGTGATCGATCATGACCATATGTCTCTGTATCCATTTGGCTATGTCTTGGGAACAACCATTTGTCGTCCCCTGCACAAAACATAGCGACTAAATAGTTCGTCTTCCCCCCGTAAGAAGGCGAGTTATGACTGCACACTCCCAAAAATTTTGTGGCTTGCCACAACCAAAAAAATGAATGAAATGGAAAAATAAAACATGGTTTTTCTAAGTTTGGATCCAACCTATTACTTGGTGGCTGAAAGTTGCAAGATATTTGGCTCCCCTCTCTACAATCGCTACTCCAAATTTTGGAAAGAAAAGGGATCTCGAAGTCTTTACAAATGTAAATAGGTAAAATGAGGTAAAAACACTCTTTTTACTACATATATGGCTTCATTTTAACCCTGTTCATACTTGAACTAGCCCCTTTTCTTCATTTTTTATACATTTATCCTTTTTATTGCTCTTGGAACCACACACATATGTTTTTTTTTAGGAACACTATCAATATAAACTATGGAACCATTCTACAGAGTCTTCTTTAATCTCTTTTCCAACTCCTTAAAAGATAAAAGATCGTCGAGTATGCTTGTATTTTTACACTCATTTCATGGATTTGAAAAAAGGTCGACTTAGTATACATTTACCCCTTTTTCGGGCCAGATGGACTATTTACGAAAAATGACCTTATCATAGAGGACTTTTTAAGCTCTTTTCAAACTCGTTAAAAAATGAAAATATTGTCAAGTGATCCCGCTGTCTTTCACTCTCGTTAAAATGAATTATAAATTATGTCTGTTGAGCGATAATTTATCTCTTTTTTGGTCTCATTAGACTATTTACAAAAAAGGAACACCCTATCCTTTATGGTTAGGAGATTTCTCCTAGGTATTATTTTATACTTTTTCGGCCCTAGAGACTAGTTTTATGAAAAATTCCCATATGGAGTTTTATTTACAACCTTTCCAGACTCTCTAAACATGAAAAGGCCATCGAGTTTACCTTCCTTGGACTTGTTAAAATTTACATAGAAGGACCCACACATGGGATTGAACCCCTCCTTCCTCAGGTTTGTTAATAATATGTCGAGGGACTCATCGCCAGATGGGCTATATCAATCATTTGTTATCCTCCTCCAGCTCGTAAAACTAGAAGGAGGTACTCATCTATCATGGTGGGGAATTTTTAGAGGGTTTTTCCGTCTTGTTATCTTCATTATTCGGCAGCTATCATCACTTTGAGTCACCCTTGAACAATGCAGCTATTATATCATCCTATACAACAGTCAGATCAACCATTCTCTCTCATTGACCACCATTCCCATCATCAACATCAACATTTTAAACCTCCCACGGGGCTAGGCGAGAAGAAGTGGGAATATCACCCTAGTCTTAAATTCCCAGACAAGAATGTGCATTGAACTCTAGGCCAATTTTCTCCTAACCTACAATCCAAGCATACATCCCTTTGCCTTGTAATTTTACCTTTTAATAATATTTAATTTTTATGTGATTTCATGATTTTTATGTTATTTACAATTTTAACAACTTCTATGTAGAATTTATACATTTGCAGTGACAAAATTAGATTTAATAAAAGAAATGGACCAAAAATGAAAAGGCAATTCTTTTTTTTTTATTTTATCAAAAGGAAAAATAAATAAAGCAAAGCTAAGCAAGCTAATTAACTATATTTATTTAAAAAATATAGATAACATGATATAACCTTGCTAATTAACTATATTTATTTAAAAAATATAGATAACATGATATAACCTTGCTAATTAACTATATTTATTTAAAAAATATAGATAACATGATATAACCTTTTTATATTTTCATTAGGAGTTAGCCTATGACTAAAACATAATAAAATCAAAATAGTAAAAAAGAAAAAAATGGTTATATACATTAAACTAGTTAATGAGTAGAACATATTTACATATAAAGCATTCATGAATTTGTTTATTTTCCTTTTTAAAGTGAGGATGTAAAAATAATAAAATAAAGAAAGTTTATGTACACTAATTAGATAGTAAATAAAAATTTATGAACACAAATGTTTATAATATATTTAATTTGTCTTTTAAAGATTTTATCTAACTCTTTTTTTTTTTTTTAAATCAGAGTGTTAAAGAAATAAGATGAGAAAAACTAAGGATTTTAAAGAAAGATCAAGAGATAGTGTCGAGCAAGAAAAAAATGATTTCCATTAAAATACTTCTCATACAAATTCATAATATTCAAAATCTTCAAAACTCTGCGTAGACTAGAGCCAGGTATATGGTCTTTAGCCTCCCTAGACACAATGTACAATAGAAAGACCAAGCATGAAAAATAAAAAGAAAGTTGAGCCAAGAAAGGATGGAGCCATGGTGGTGAATCACAAGGAGAGAACATGCATAGTAAAACTGATTAGTGCCGAATCAAATCGAGCCTTATTTGAGAAATTGTGAAGCAAGAACTGCAGAGAAAAAGAATAGAGTAGAAATAGTATTCAGTATATTGAGAATGTAAGGAGAAAGTACAATGAGAAGAGTTAATGAAGAAGTCTTGTGAAAAAGGAAAACAAATGAGCTAAATAGGCTCAAGCAAATCAAGAAAAGAAAGTACAGCTGGCCAAGGGAGCTGGTAGTGTACAGCCAGCCTGTTGAGGTTACATTATATTTAACACTCCCTCTTAAACTCAACAGTTACAAACATCATCACTGATTATGCCCAAGTGTTCTCTCTGAAAATCAAAAACAGATTTTCCCAGTGGCTTTGTGAAGATATCTACGAGCTGATCTCGAGAACCACAGAATTGGAGTGCAATGTCACCATTATTGACGAGCTTGAGGATGAAGTGAAAGCGAGTGTCAATGTGTTTGCTTGTCTTGTGAAACACATAATTTTTTGATAGAGCAATTGCTGAGGTATTGTTACAGAAGATAGGACTTGGATCCTTTTCTGTATGTGACATATCTTTCAATATTCTTCTCAACCACACAGCTTGACAAGAAGTTGAGGTAGCAACGACATACTTTGCCTCTGCAGAAGATATTGATACAATTGGCTATTTCTTTGATGCCTGTGAGATCAGGTTCGTGCCCAGGTGAAAAACATGTCCTAAGGTGCTTTTCCTATCATCTAGGTTGCCTACAAAATCACTATCTGTTTAACCAGAAAGTTGATTACTATTAGATTTAGTGTGCCATAAGCCAAAATTGAGAGTTCCTACAATATATCTCAGAATCCATTTCACCATTTTCCAGTGAGAATCTTTGGGAGATTCCATGAATCTGGAAACAAGGCTAGCCGCATACATAATATCAGGCCTAGTTGTTGTAAGATACAACAAACTGCCTACTAAACTTTTGTACAGGGTAGGGTCCATTGTAGGGCCTTCATCTTTCTTGCTCAATTTTGTGCCTAGAGGTATAGGGTTTTCTGTTGGATTGCATTCTTCCATGAAAAATATTTTGATGATGTTTGCTACATAATTTTTCTAACAGAAAAAAATTCCTTTGGTTGATTGATCAACCTCAATCCCCAAAAAATATTTCATGATGCCAAGATCTGTCATCTCAAACTCAGATTGCATGGCATGTTTAAAATTGGTTAATTCAATATTTCCAGTATATATCATGTCATCAACATATAAACATACAATCAAAATTTTACCATGTTGATCAGTTTTGGTGTAAAGAGTTGGCTCATTTTGACTTCTGCTGAAACCACTTTTGATCACATAAGTGTCAATTCTACTATACCAAGCTCTTGGAGCTTGCTTTAATCCATACAAGGATTTCTTCAACCGATATACTTTGGTTGGCTGCTCTTGGACTTCAAATCCAGGTGGTTGATCGACATAAACTTCTTCTTCTAAGAAACCATTTAGGAAGGCTGACTTGACATCCATCTGGTATACTTGCCATTTATGTTGGGCTACTATGGCTAAAAGAGTTCTGATAGTGTCTAACCTTGCTACTAGAGAAAAAGTTTCACCATAGTCAGTACCAGGTTGTTGTGAGAATCCTTTGGCAACAAGTCTTGCCTTGTGTTTTTTGATCTACCCTTTTTCATTG
>JZKD02S1689871.1:41947-59824 GCA_000966675.3 Picea glauca
ACATGACATTAAAGCAAAAAGGTTGTGTTGTTCAAAGTCATCCAACTGCTGATGGATTTCTCTCAAACTTTGAGTTCTCTGATTTTGAATTTCAGAGGATGAGTCTCTGCTTGAAATTGAGTTATCCTGAGAATTTTCAGATCATCCTTGTACCTGCAATCTTGGAAGAACATGTAGAGGTATTTGTTGTCCTGAATTTTCTGTTTATTCAGAACTTGGCAGCAATGGATTTTGACTGTCCAGTTGTTGATTTTCTGATTTATTCCAGAATTGATTTTCTAGAAATTTTACATCTCTGCTGAAAATTAGTTTCTTGGAGATTCGATTGTAAAGCCTGTAGGCTTTAGATGTTTCACTATATCCAGTAAAGATACATTTCTCACTTATATCGTCTAGTTTCTTCCTTAATTCAGAAGGTATGTGAGCATATGCTATGCATCCAAATGTCCTTAGATGTGCAACATTTAGCTTTGTCCCACTACATGCTTCTTGAGGGACTTTCATATTTAGAATTGTGGTTGGACATCTATTCAAGAGATAAATTGAGCATGCTACTGCTTCACCCCAAAAAATATTTGACAAACTTTTCTCTTTGAGAAGTGTTCTTGCCATATTCATTATTGTCTGATATTTCCTTTCAGCCACTCCATTCTATTGTGGAGTATACTTGGCTGTTGTTTGCATGATAATGCCTTGTGATTTGCAGAAATTTGCGAATTCATTGGAGTTGTATTCTCCTCCTCCATCGGACCTGAGTTCTTTTATATATTTTCCACTCCGTTTTTCAGCTTCTTCTTTGAATTCCTTGAATTTTGCAAAAGTTTCAGACTTGTGCCTGAGAAAATAGATCTAGATTTTCCTGTTAAAATCATCAATAAACGTTAGAAAGTAAAATCTACCACCTATTGAATCTGTTTGCATTGGTCCACATAGGTCAGTGTGAACTAGTTCGAGATGTTGTTTGGCCTTATTGGATGACTATGGAAAACTAGTTCTCTTATGTTTTCCAGGTATGCAAGACTCACATGGGGAATTTTGTTCTTTGAAGATGGGAAGAACTTTGACCATGGAGTGATTCTAAAGAAGACTGGGACTCTTAAAGGGTAGATGTCCAAATCTTGTATGCCAAACCATTGTTTCATTTAGGGTGGATGCACTTTGTGCATATGGTTGAATCAGATTTGCAGTTCTGAGTGTAAGGGGAAACATCCTATTATGAGTCATGTGGATTTCATAAATCAATTTTCTACTTGGGATTTTGTCATATATCTTGTAACATGCTCCCTCAAAGAGTACCTTATATCCATGTTCAATGAGCTGTCCTACACTTAACAGATTATGTTTCAGATCTGGAACATGATAGACATTGTTTATGTCTTTCTTTTCATTTTGTTTAGTAAGAATAGGTACAGTTCCTTTGCCTTGAACTTTGACTAAGGAATCATTTCCAAGTGTAATATCAGATGAGATTGAAGAATCAATTCATGAAAGTAAATCTTTGTTACCTATCATGTGATTTCTACATCCACTGTCCAACAACCAGAGATCTTTAGGTTGTTTTTCAGTCTTGTGGCATGAGAGAAACATACCTTTTGAGATTTCTCTTGTATGATTTGACACATGTGCTCTGCCTGAGAGATGATCTTCCTTCTTCTTCCGGCATTCAGATTCATAGTGCCCATATTTTCTATAGTAATAGCATTGTATGTTTGATTTGTCATTTGATCTTCTCCCTCTGCCTCTTTGAGGGTGAAAATTCTGATTCTGGTGTTGTTGTCTATGACCTTGAAAATTTTGATGTTGGCTCTATTGTCTGTTACCTCCATTCAAGTGTTGGTCACTTGTAGTACTCCCTCATCCTTGGTGACCTCTACCTCTTCCTCTGCCTCTCCCTCTGCTGAAGGAGAATTGAGTTTTGAAAGCATTGGCAATTGACTCATCTGTGAGATGTAGCCTGGTCTCATGCGTCACCAGGGAACCAGTCAGTTCATCTATTGAAAAATGTGACAGATCCTTGGATTCAAGGATTGCTATAACAACCATTTCGAATTTCTTCGGTAAACTTCTGAGGAATTTCTCAGCAATGCGTTGATCAGTGATGTCTTCACCAGTCAATCTGATTTGGTTCAAGATTCCCATGAATCTAGTCATAAACTGATCCACATTTTCAGACTCTGTCATTCTTAAAGTCTCGAATTGTGTCCTCAAGGTCTGTAGTTTGACTATTTTGACCCTGTCATTTCCTTGGTAGGGTAATTTAAGGATGTCCTAGGCATGTTTTGAAGTACCATCACCTGTAATTTTTAAGAAAATCGAATCATCCACATCATTTTGAATCCAGAATTTAGCTTTATTTTCTCTGTTCCTCTGAGTTGCCTGAACAATTCTCTTCTGGTTTTTCATGGAGGCAAGGTCTGTTGGATTTGGTTCCACATATCCAAGATCCACTGGATCCCAACATGCCTGTTCTTGCAAGAACAATCTCATTCGAAGAGACCAGAACTCATAGTTCTTTCCAAGAAGAAACAGACCCTGAGTTGGTCCTAAATTGCTATATGTCACCATATTTAAAGAATTTGACAAAATAGAAAAAAAAATTGGAAAAATTTTGTGTTTACCTGTTTCTTGCGCTTAAACCAAGTCTACTAATTTCTTGCAGTGACTTCGGAACTCTACGATTTCAGATTTCAGGAGTTTTTTCTTTGTGAGTTTTGACTTCGCGATTCTGACTTCGGGACTTCGTTATACAATTCCTCCGCACTCTTGTCTCTCCAACTTCCTGTGTGCGAAATGCCGAAGAGATTTTAATGGCCTTGGATTGGCCCTTAGTCTCTGTTCAATGTGACAACGTGCCTAAATGTTAAAGCGCTATCGGTTTTTCATGATTTGGAACTTCCTGTTTCCCGATGTCAAGAGTCCTTGACCCTTCGTCCTTTCGATCTCCGAAATGTCGATTTGCCGAAATGGCTTTAACAACAATTAGCCCCAAGGCTATACCTCCGATCCATGTGACTATCTCCCATATGACCGCAGTCCTATTTCGGGATTTTATGATGCAACGCACCCGACCTCCTATCCTCTGGACTCCCGAAATACCGATACGCGGAATGACGAAATGGCAAAGTGTCCTTCTCCTTTCGGAAAATCTCTTGAAATCCTGGATTGCTAGCATGTGTCTCCTCAAGATGGATGATCCTCCTGCATTTCACGATTTCGCAACTTACGACCCCTGATGACACAAATCCTCTGTCAACTTGAAACCCCGATAGCCGAAATATCGACGGTTTCCTCGATCTCCGCCATGTGTCCCAACGAATGGACAGTTGTGATCTTTTCAGGATTTCGGGACTTTCCTTGTGGAGTGTCCTGACCTTCATCAACAATACCTTTGATATACCGAACTCCGAATGAAATTTTGATGGCACTTGGATCTGCTGCCATGTGTCCCTTTTTATGGACGGTCTAGATGATTTCAAAATTTCGCATATCAAGGTTTGGAGTGCACTCTCCTTTGCACTTCCAACTCTCGATTCTCGATTTCGGGATAGCGTTAGATCGACAACTCACGATCTTTCTTGATCCAACAGTCTAGAATGAATCAGGATTTCACGATTTGCGAATTCTCACAACAGTCTTCTGACCTTTACACCTTGCAATTCAGCGAAATGCCGAGATCTCGCTGCGTGTCCCTTGATGGATGGTCCTAATGATTTCGTGACTTCAAAAGTCAAAATTTCTCCTGTGCGCTCCAGAGGACTAAGCTTCATGCACTTTCTCACAGATCCGACGGTTATCGGTCCTCTGTGCCAAATCTGACAGTTGAAAATCTTCCGTCGTTTCTATGCTCTCCTCGTCCTTGCTGCAGTCGATTTGCGCCTTAGGTCTGTTCATAGGTCCGATATTACGGCTACAACTACTTGTTCTTGACTGCTTTCGCAAGTTTTTTGTTGTTCTTGCATATAGTTTCTTCTGAGGAAAGAAATTTGTGAATCTTTCAAAGATTTGAAAGAATTTCATGAGTTCTTTGAAGCTTACTGTTCTCTGCTACAATCTTTGACGGATTTAAGATATTTCCCGAAATTCTTTAAATATGTTTGCCTCTTGTAGCTCTTCTTAGAGAATCTTTGACGTATCTGAAATTGTTCACGATTCTTTAAACTTTCTTCTTTTGCAGTCTCTGCTTCCTCAATCTTTCAAGCGTATAGCACTCTGCTTCCTCGTGGGAGTTTCCTGCGACGATATTTTGTGCGGATGGCGGACAACTCTCCAAGCCTTGTGAAAAAGATGTGTCACGTGCTCTAGATGTCGATTTAAGCTATGCGTTGTGAGGATCGTGTTGCTCTCCAGCCTATGTGAAGAGGCTTACAGCTGGTGCTCTGATACCATGAGAAATTGTAAAGCAAGAAATGCAGAGAGAAAGAATAGAGCAGAAATAGTATTCAGTATATTGAGAATGTAAGGAGAAAGTACAATGAGAAGAGTTAATGAAGAAGTCCTGTGCAAAAGGAAAATAGCTGAGCTAAATAGGTTCAAGAAAATCAAGAAAAGAAAGTACAGCTGGCCAGGACAGCTGCGAATGTACAGTCAGCCTGTTGAGGTTACATTATATTTAACATTATTAAACAAACTAAACAAGTAAATATTTACCTCATGAAGGCTAGCAAACTCATCCTCACTTATCCTCTTCGCTGCTTCATAAGACCCACTGCTGCCAAAAATTTTATCAATTTCTATTGAAGATGTAAGAAAAGAATGAAATGCATAGTCCTCACAGCACTCCTAGCATACAACTCTGAAATTTCTACCAAAATTTCTCTCTTAGAAATTTATTTCTCTAATAATCTCTCCAGAAATTTTTTGTCCTCCTAATAATTCTCTCAAATTCTCTCCTTTCTAATAGCCCGTGCACTGCTCCCTGTAAGGCATTGGGTGGACAGGTCTTTTAGTTATCAGTTTCATAACTGACTCCAACCCACACAAAACTAATTTGTTTTATCCTTCTCGTATCATTCGTGTTCTCCTTTATAATTGTTTGTTTTACATATGGTTGGATATAATTAATTTTATGCGGATAATCGAAATATGATGGTTATGTTTTTTTAAAAATGGAGAATGGCTTCTTCATACATCAAATTCAACATTCCAGAAGACCTATTCTGAGCGGGATTTTGAACCCCTTCCAACAATGACACCATGATATTTCCTCTTCTCTATACAAGCTTGAATGCGATTAGTCGATTGAGAAAACATAATATTTGATGAGGCAACTTCCTCTCTGAGAATGACCATATTTGGATGTTATTGAAAAGAACACTCTAGAGAAACATGTGATGCCTCTTTCCCAATAAGTCATATTCAAATAAATAGTACTTCTCGCTTCCATAGCATCAAGACAGATATTACCAATCAATTGGGAACTGAACTTGCATACAGTATCAAAGCCAACATTTGTTTCTACAATTTATTTCTTTTAATCTCCTTCAGGAACACTAATAACAGTTGTTTGACATTTCCTAGACTTAAAGTATTCAGCCAGTCGAGCTGCATCTATGTTTTTATTGCAACCTCCAACAAAACTAGCCCACCCAGTTTCAGCGTTATACAGGAGATTCTAGCCTCTTCCATGTGCTAGCGATCATGTATTTTCTTTGATGACTTCTCCAGAAGATCACTTTCTCCTTGATTGCAGTAGCTTTTCAACATGTCATCTGTCTGCTGTGATAACGGTTGTAACATCCATCGCACACTTCTAGTTGTCATGATGAAAGGCTCAGTCTGTTATCTTTGAAGTGTATTTATGTTCTAGTATGTATGTTCCTTGAAATAAGAATTTGAGCACTGGATTTACGCGTCCCCTTTTCATTATCGTCTCAAAAGAGTGCCATGTTAATCTATGTTTGATCAATTATATCTACAACATGTGATCGCAAATTTGAGACTAAAAAACTATCTTTTCTCTATTTGGTCCCGATCTTCAACATAGTGGGCATTGAGTGCCTTTCTTCTTATCACAACGTGGCATCTTGAATTAGTAGAAACCACAATGGTAATATCAAATTTAATACAAAGGAATGGTGATTTGTCATATCCACTAATTCTTCAAAATAAAATAATCATTGACTCCACGTGTTTACATATTAAAATCCCATCCATAGCCATGCTCCCTTTCTTTTTTGCTTCATGATATGGAATGAGTATAATCCTAAAAGAAAGTTTAGTAATGATTAAACATTAGAGAGAGATATTTAAACAAGTAGTATACATGAAATTTTTAATAATTATTTTATCTCCGTTTATTAAAAGCTATGAAGGTAATGTGAGTCTTGGAACATAAGGAGTTATATGATGGTAAGGCATCTCATATAATGCTTTTTACAATATGAAGTGAATTGGGAATAGAGAGAGGCATAAGAGATAACTTGAGATAACTTTGGGCTTGAGTGTTTTGAATGTAAAATTGACAAAGTTAGGAATGTGAGAAATGAGAGAATCGGTTATTGTAAGTGATAATAAAGAACCATGAAATTTTTGTCAAGGACTATCATAACTTTGTTGACAATTTGTAATGACTTTCCTTTATCTGAATTAACATGTATCATAAAATATGTTGACCGATGATCATGACCGTTCATTAACCAATATATATAGTAACTTTTGGAACATTCTTGAATGACGAGGTATATGAAGGCATCTTCCTCAAATGTGTAGCAACAACTCAACGAGAACACACAAAACTTTAAGCAAGAAATTGTGAAATGATAGGGGGAGCCTGGAAACGCTTTGTTGGCTAAATACTGTTAACAAAAACCATCGTCAACAATTTCCAACCAACATATGTGCATTTACAGTGGCGTGCAATCTTTAAACTATAACTTATGACTCTTGATTTTATGCAGGGAAATGGGAAGCGTAAAGGCAAGACTAATGATGACTCGATGTGGGATAAGGAAAGTCTGATAGGGTTAGGTGGACTAAGTTATACAACAGGGGGAGACACAATGGAGGTTAAGGGATTCATGGATCAAGACTTTGTAGAATAAATCATGGAAAGTGGTAAGTATGAGGGGGTTTGGTCCTATTCTATAACCCGAAGGGTCAACTCTTCGAAACCTGACCAGATGATTACAAGGCTAGAAAATTGTCTTGGTTGTACGTTGATGGACAGACCCAAAACATTGAGCGTCCACAATGCGTATGCTGGAGGCATCTGAAAATGAAGGGGATGGATAAAGGGAAAGAAGGAATATGGGGATAAGACTAACGAATGTGACGAGCAAGGATGCCCCACGTTGCAAGTGAATGGTATACAAGCAAGGAATCATGATAGAGGAAGGCAACTTAGTTCACCTGCAAGCCTACTGTCCACCAAAACAAATTTGGTCAATCAGTTAAAAATATACAGATAACCTACCTTTTAATATCACCAATCATTTCTCCATCACTTATGGCCGTAAGAAAGGGAAAAAATGAAAAAGGAAGAAAAAATAAAAGTGATAAAATAAACTGAGTAAAAGTGAAATCAACCCAAAACTAATTAGGCCCTTCTCGAAAACTTTATATATATATATATATATATATATATATATATATATATATATATATAATCTTGTTTATTTATTTATAGAGGAAATAAACCACTAGCTTGGACTTAGGTCAGATTAAATTTAGTGTAAATGAATGTGTCATTATCTTTGCATGCAGGTCTTATGAGTGGAGGAACAACCAAAATGCCAACCATCAGATGTATACGATGCAAAAATATGATTAATCAATAGCCAAAAGAAATGACCACCAACCTCCAAGTAATGCCAACCAACGGATGCTTTGGCCGTAATGATGAAGGTATTGATTAAATTAGATTTAGGTTTTAGGGTTTGTACCTTAAAGGGATGATTCATCAATTCATAAAATGAATTCATATCACCTCTGGGGACCTTTCTATCAATGTAAAGAATATTCATAACATGGATTAAGAAACATTGGAATGCCCCTACAATAGTCACCATCATAAAATTTATGCCTAGGAGGGACACACTCGATAGTGCCAAGTTCTTTTTCCGCTTTTGATTGAAACAAAGGATTAGTGAGAATTTTATATAAATCAAGATATTGATTGAACTCATATATATCTTTAGAAGAGGATTTGTCGCATGCATCATTAAATTCATACTGGTCTACATCATTTTTCCACTCATTAGCATCATCATCGAATATAGGGATGATTTTAAGGATGGAAATTTATATTAATATGTAGAAACATGGGCTAATATTACTAGCCCTTAATATGCAAAATGTAAAAAGTTTGGCGATATTTTTGTAAAAATATTCAAATTTCTAAAGATTTTATATAGTTTCTCTAACATTTTGTCAATTTTTAAGGTAAAATAATTTTATTCTATGGAATTTGGGCGAATCGTTTTTAGAAAAAATGGAAATTGGCGAATCATTTTTTGGGAAAAAACATGGAAAATTAGCACAATGGTGAAATTTAGCCCCTAAAATCATCTATGAGATTCGAATACAAATGTATCATAAATTTGTTTGACATAATTAACATTGATTTCTTCATTTGCATAATCAAAATTTCCATTGTATTCGTGCGGATAAGAAGCTTGAGATGAAAGGTGATTTTGGGTATGATGTTTAAGAAGGGTGTGAGAGGTGGATTGGTCATTAAGAATCATGATATAATCATGATCCTCTTCATATCCATACTCTCGACCAAGATAATTTGATTCATTATAATTAGGCCCTGAGGGAGAGGGTTCTTGAGAAATAATCCTAGCATGATTTGAAGATTGAGACTTGAGAAAGAGCATGCAATTTTGTAAGATCTTAATGACGTGGATTAAAGAAGAAAACTCTTGGTGTGAATCATAAATGCCAAAGGAGTAATCTGTTCTATGGTTTTTCTCTTCAAAGTTGAGGCAAGTAGATAGGGATAGCTCTTGGTTTTGAACATTCTTTTCTTCCAACCATCATCAATAAAGAGGAGGTAGAAGTTCATAGTAATGCAATAGGGCATCCAAGTTGGTAGGTTGAATGGGAATAGGAATTAAAGTGTACAAATTGTTAAACTAAAGATTAAAAGTAAGGATGCTCTCATTCTTCTTCATGTGTAATTTATTAAACCTCTTAAGATGTTCGTAAGGACTATCTAAATTCCGAAAGGTAGAGGCAAACTAGTAAGAAAGTTCAAACCAAGAAGATATGCATCCATCAGGAAGGTTGTAAAATAAAGAGGCGACATTACCTTAAATGGATTTCATAAACAATTGCATACAACTATCATTATTGTTTACTCTGAGAATGGCACAAGCATTCGAAAATGCACGAAGATGTTCAATCACCCTAACAGTTCCATCGCCATGGAAGATAGGCAAATGATTCTTGAATTTTTCGAGGTAAAGGGTTCACCGGATGAGGGAAATTCAAGGGAGTGGGTACAAACCAAGGGGAATTGTTTAGGTCTTTTCAAACTCAAAGAGGCCATACTTGTGAACGAATTTCCATGGGTTAGTAGATGAAACCACAAGGTTACAACCACCGAATAGGCTTCCAATTGGTTGAGACATTGAGGTCTAGGAAAATTAAAAATTGAAAGAATTAAAACAAAAACTAGGAACGAACCATTGAATGGTTCTCCCCAGTATGGTCGCCAAAAACATGTTGACGTCGAAATACTAAGGAGTCTCCAACATCAACATTTTCAACCTCTCGTGGGGCTAGGCGAGAAGAAGCGGGAATATCACCCTAGGCTTAAATCACCATACAAGAATGTGCATTGAACTCTAGGCCAATTTTCTCCTAACCTACAGTTCAAGCATAGATCCCTTTGCCTTGTAATTTAACCTTTTAACATTATTTAATTTGATGCGATTTCATGATTTTTATGTTATTTACAATTTTAACAACTTTTATGTGGAATTTATACATTTGTAGTGACGAAATTAGATTTAATAAAGGAAATGCACCAAAAATGGAAAAGCAATGCTTTTGTTTTTATTTTAGCAAAAGGAAAAATAAATAAAGAAAAGTTAACTAAAATCTAAGGAAGCTAATAAACTATGTTAGTTTGCAGAATATTGATAACATGATATTTAACCTTTTTATTATGTTTTATTATGTGACTAAAACATAATAAAATCAAAATAGTAAAAAAACAAAAAAAGTTTATATACATCAAACCAATTAATGAGTAAAACGTATTTACATATAAAACATTCATGAATTTGTTCATTTTCCTTTGTAAAGTTAAGATGTAAAAATAATAAAATAAACAAAGTTTATGTACACTAATTAGATAGTAAATAAAACTTTATGAACATGACTGTTTACAATACATTTAATTTGTCTTTAAATATTTTATCTAACCCGTTTTTTTTTTTGAAATCAGAGTGTTAAATAAATAAGATGAGGAAAACTGAGGATTTTAAAGAAAGATCAGGAGATAGTGCCGAGCAAGGAAGAAATGATTTTCATTAAAACACTTCTCATACAAATTCATAATCTTCAAAATCTGCAAGTCTATGCATAGACTAGGGCTAGGTATATGGTCTTTAGCCTCCCTACACACAATGTACAATAGAAAGACCAAGCATGAAATATAAAAAGAAAGCTGAGCCAAGAAGGAATGGAGCCATGGTGGCGAATTGCAAGGAGAGAACCTGCATAGTAAAATTGATTAGTGTCGAATCAAATTGAGCCTTATTACAACAAACTAAACAAGTAAATCTTTACCTCATGAAGGCTAGCAAACTCATCCTCACTTATCCTCTTCATTGCTTCGCAAGACCCCCTGTTGTCGACGATTTCGCCAATTTCTGCTAAAGATGTAATAAAAGAATCAAACGCACAGTCCTCACAACACTCCTAACATACTACTTTGAAATTTCTGCCAAAAGTTCTCTCTTGGAAATTTATTTCTCTAATAATCTCTCCTTCAAGAAATTTATGTCCTCCTAAGAATTCTCTCAAATTCTCTCTTTTATAATAGGTCGTGCACTGCTCCCTTTAAGGAATTGGGTGGACATTTCTTTTAGTTATCATTTTCATAACTGACTCCAACCAACACAAAATTATTTTTCTTTATCCTTCTCGTATCATTCGCGTTCTCCTTTTTAATTGGTTGTTTTACATATGGTTGTATATAATTAATTTTATGCCGATAATCGAAATATGATGATTATGATTTTTAAAAAACTAGTGAATGGCCCCTTCATGCAACAGATTCAACATAAAATAAGACCTATTATGGGTGGGATTTCGAAACCCTTCCGAAAATGACACCATAATATTTCCTCTTCTCTGAACAACCTTGAATGAAATTAGTCATTTGAGAAAACATCATATTTGATGAGGCAACTTCCTCTCCGAGAATCACCAGATTTGGATGTGATTGAGAAGAGCACTCTAGAGAAACATGTGATTCCTCTTTCCCCATAAGTCGTATGAATAAATAGTAATTCTCTCTTCTAGAGAATCAAGACAGATATTACCAATCAATTGGGAACTGAACTTGCATACAATATCATAGCCGACATTTGTTTCTACAATTTGATTATTTAATTCACCTTCAAGAACACTAATAACAATTGTTTGACATTTCCTAGAATTAAAGTATTTATCTAGTCGAGTTGCATCTATGTTTGTATTGCAACCTCCAAAAAAACTAGCCCACCCAGTTTCAACGTTATAGAGGAGCTTCTAGCCTCTTCCATGTGTTGGAGATCATGTATTTTCTTTGATGACTACTCCAGAAGATCACTTTCTCCTTGATTGTGGTAGCTTTTCAACATGTCATCTGTCACTACCAAAGGGTTATGTGAACATAGACCATACCCTTGTTGTTGTATACTTCCAAAGCATCAAAAATCCTTGCTATCACATTGTGGGAACCTGGTGATTAATATTCCATGACAAAAACCACTCCAACTGTGGTCATTGCAGGACATATGTTTCCTCATTTTCACCAATATCTTCGGACCAAACGGTTTCTTAAATGAATTGAATTGGATCTATGTCTTTAGAGAAGCTGAAGAGGAGTTTACAATGTTCTATACTTTTCATTCCTGTATGTTGTGATAATGGTGGTAGCACCCATCGCACACTTCCAGTTATCATGATGAAAGGCTCTGTCTATTATCTTTGAAGTGTATTTTCATGAGTGATTGAATAGAGATGCTAACCTAGTATGTATGTTCCTTGAAATAAGAAATTGAGCAGTGGATTTGCACGTCCCCTTTTCATTACTGTCTCAAAATAGTGCCATGTTAGTCTTTGTTTGATCAATTACATATACAACATGTGATCAAAAATTTGAGACTGAAAAACTCTCTTTTCTCTATTATGTCCCGATCTTCAAGATAGTTTCCATTGAGTTTCTTTCTTTTTATCACAATGTAGCATCTTGAATTAGTATAAACCACAATGGTAATATCAAATTTAAGACAAAGGAATGGTGATTTGTCATAATTACTAATTCTTCAAAGAAAAATAATCCTTGACTCCACCTTTTTACATGTTAAAATCCCATTCATAGCCATGTTCCCTTTCTTTTCTGCTTCCTGATATCGCATGAGGATAATCTTAAAAGAAAGTTTAGTAATGATTAAACATTAGAGAGGGATATTAAAACAAAGAAGTAGTATACATGAAACTTTTAATAATTATTTTCTCTCCCTTTATTAAAAGCTATGAAAGTAAGGTGAGTCTTGGAACATAAGGAGTTATATGATGGTAAGGTATCTCATATCATGGTTTTTACAATATTGAGTGGATTGGGAAAAGAGAGGCGCATAAGATATAACTTTGGACTAGAGTGTTTTGAATGTAAAATTGTCAAAGTTAGGAATGTGAGAAATGAAAGAATAGGTTATTTTAAGTGATGGTAAAGAACCATGAAATTTTTTCCAAGCACTATCGTAACCTCACCGACAATTTGTAATGACTTTCCTTCATTTGAATTAATATATATCATAAGATATGTTGAATGATGATCATGGACATTAATTAACCATTACATATAGTAAATTTTGGAAAATTCTTGAATGATGAGGTATCTGAAGGCATCTTCATCGAATGTGTTGCAGCAACTTAGCGAGAGTGCACAAAACGTTAAGAAATAAATTGTGAAATGAGATGGGGAGCCTGGAAATGCTTTGCAAGCTAAGTATTGTTGACAAAAATTGTCATCAACAATTTCCAACCAACATATTCCCTTCACTTACAATGGTGTGCAATATTTAAACAATAACTTATGACTCTTGGTTTTCTACAGGGAAAGGGGAAGGGAAATGGTAGGACTGAGTGATCCAGGTGGATCATCTCAAAATTAGATAAAGTTAAAGTATTAAAAATTCAAATTAAATCTTACAAAGTGGAAGATCTCATCAGCAACTTTCCGGTGACGTTTGTTTCGAGAAAAATAGCCTCCAGATGACGAAGATATCATCAGTTGAAGTTTCGTCAAAGATGGTGAAAAATGGTTAGAAATGGTTAAAAAATGTAATTTGGGGCTATGGGAATTGAACCCAAGACCTTAGGATAAGGCCACCATGACCCTATGGTTGGGAAAAAAGGAGGTGGTTAAGGGCTTATCCCTCAACCTTGCCAACACCAAGGCCCCCTTGGTATTTAAATGTTATTAAACCATGCCATATATCCAAAGTCCATATAATATAACCATATAATATACCATATGTGATAAACGCGCCAACCATATAAATGCGCCAAAACCATATGTTATAATGCCAAAGTTCAACCATAAACTATATGTCATATCATATATCAAAACCATATGTTATAACGCCAAAGTTCAACCATAAACTATATGCCATACCATATATCAAAACCATACCATATCACATATGAGGTGGGAGGAGAAGCCCGCGGGTTTGACCCCGGGACTTCCACCCCCCTAACCACCACATCTACCAATGCGCCACCACCATCACATGTGGCAAGAGGTGGCGCGATAACCTTAAAAAGTGTCGAATTTGATGGGATTTGGGTGGGCGCGTGGCCTATGGCCCACGCCCCTTTTGGTTTGTTTTTCCATTATTTAAATGAGCCATGGGCACAAATCCCGAGGGGGAGTTTTGATGCAGGTAGAGACTGGCACGCATCCCGAGGTGGTTTTGCACACTGGCCGAGGTGGTTTTGCACACAGCCTGAGGTCGATTTGCACGTAAATTGAGGTTGTTTTGCACATAGATCGAGGTGGTTCTAGATTTGCAAGCATCTTGAGGCCATACGGACTGTACAGATCAGAGGCAGATTTTGGGAGTTGTGCCAAGAAGGGCATTCTAAGTCCAGTTCTGAAATATATCAAGTTTATACTCAATCTTCTCAACTTTTCGCAAGGATTACAGATCTAGCTTCAGTTTTTGCATTCAGGCATCCAGACAAAAAAGTGCTCACAGAATCTTTCAGATACACAGAAAGGTATTCATGTTCATACTTAAAAGTCTCAGAATTTCATCTTGCAGATGTTGTTGAAGTCTATTATTGTATATGACCGACATAATTCATAATTAACTTTGTAAGCATTTGAATACTTAATCTATCAACCTTCCCATTTGGAAAGTGGCCCAGAGACGTAGCCAAGGGGGTCTGGTGAACTCCGTTACCAATTCTTGTTCATGGATGGTTTGCTTACATGTTGTTGTGCTCATGTGCTTGATGGATTCTCTTTAAGTTTTCATTACAAAGGTGGTTAACAGTTAAAAATTCACATGCAAATAATGGTTAAAGATCTTGAACTTTAGATCAAGCTAATTGACAGATCAAGTTGGTATCAGAGCAAGGATAACCAATGCATTTTTTAGTTTATGTTAACAAGGTCCAAGCTTCAGTGTCGTGAAGGAGAACTTGAAGAGTTTGATCCAGAGATCGGTTCAAGAAGAGGAAGGATGTCTTCACCAAAAGGAGAAGAAGCAGTTTCTTCTATCCCTTTTGAAGGGGAATTTCTGAAAGCTTTCATGAGAATTCAAACGATGGTAGAGGAGCTCTATCAAGATCGAAAGAAAGGTGAACAAGGTGGACCATCTCATACAAAATATAAAAAATAAGGAGGTGGTGAGGAACCTCCTAAAACCCCACCAACTTCTCCATCCTTTCTTGATGGTTCTATTCCTTCTCCATTTGAAAAACAAAAAACAAAAGTTGATCTTAATATGCCTCATTTAAATCTTGATATTAAGTTTGAATTACCTATGTATAATGGAGAGCTTAATTGTAAAAAATTGGACAATTGGATCCGTCAAATTGAAGTTTATTGTAGGATTCAAAAGTTTCCTTTATTGAAGTTTATTGTAGGATTCAGTTGGCTTCTCTCTGAATTGGAGGGACTTCTCTCATTTGGTGGGAGAGCAGATCTCAAGAGGATCTTTCCACAAAAGGAAAAATCGTTTCCTCTTGGTATGAGTTCATTTCAGCACTTAAAAAGAAATTTTATCTATTAGGGTATATGCAGCAAGCTACGATGGATTGGAAGAATTTGAGGCAAAGCAAGGGACAAAGTGTGCAAGAATTCACTCAAGAATTTCGAAAAAGAGCATTGGTACTTGGTATATCTCTCTACACTTAGGAAACTCTTCTCAAATATATAGGAGGATTGCATAATTATTTACATCATATGATATTGATTTTTAATTTGACTAACCTTGATGAGGTATGTGTTCAAGCAACTCACATTGAGTTAAAAGGGAAGAGTGTTCATGATGTTTCTTCAGTTGAAACCGTCCGGGCAAAAGAAGGCAAGGAAAAGTGGAAAAATAAACATGCAGCTACAATGAAGAAGGGTAATGAGAGACCTACATGCTCGCATTGTCAAAAGAAAGGGCATGAAGAGGAAAAGTGTTGGAAGCTACATCCAAAATTGAAACCGAAGTGGTTTAAGGATCGGAAGGGGAAGTAAACAACCACGGTTATCATTGAGGACCTTGGATCAGATTCCGAGGATGAAACAAAGATAACAATAGTAGGTGTGAAAGGTAAATCTATTGTTGATAATGATTATAACATTGGTTCTTCATGTGCTTCTACTTATAAAGATGATGACAATTCTAAGGATAGAAAGAGGAATGCATTGTTTCATATAAGAGTGATTACAAAACAAACAAAGGTCGACACACTCATAGATAGTGGATCTCAAGYTAATCTTATTTCAGAAGAAGTAGTTAAGMAATTGGGATTAACAACAAAACCACACAAGAAACCTTATCCATTAGGTTGGGTATGAAAAGATAAAAGATTACAAGTAACACAACAATGTGATCTAAAGTTTGCAATTACATCTAAGTTCGTAGATGAGGTTGAATTTGATGTGATCCCACTAGATATTTGTGGAATTGTGTTGGGTAGTCCGTACTTATATGATCGAAAATCAATCTTCTATCGAGAACATAATTAGTATCACTTGTTTAAAGAAGGAATTGAGTACACAGTGCACTCACATTCATTCAAAAATGACAAATCATTGGGCACTACACAACAATTAAAAAGGGTTGTTAATGAAAGTCAGAATTTGGCACTTATGTCTATGCAATGTAAGGAATAAAAGAATCCTAAGCATGAAAAGGAAGTGTCATTTCAATACAATGCACCTATTTTGGTTGATAGTGTTTCTATGGTTAAAAGTCAGCATGGTTTGGGTACAATATCTTTCACATATTCAATGTTTATATTCAGCTTACTACTCATCAATTGTATGTGGTTGGTTTCGAAAATGTTGAATGAAGATGTGATTAAGAATGTGATTAATGTACTTAAAAATGTCATTGCAGTGTTGATTTTTCTATTGTTGAGTCAAATGTACAGGTTCCAAGAAGAATGGATAGGTGATACAGGACAAGTGAGACAAACATGTCCTCACTTATTTTCTAAATGATTTCATACTTTTTGTGGCCAAAAAGTTTTCCAGAGGGAAGGTTTGATCCAGGTTGATCATCTCAAAATTAGATAGAGTTAAATTATTCAAAATGCAAAGTAAAGCTTACAAAGTGGAAGAGCTCGTTAGTAGATTTTCGATGACGTTCGTTTTGGGAAAAACGACCTCCAGATGACGAAGATATCAACAGGTGAAGTTTCGTCAAAGATGGTGAAAAATGGTTAGAAATGGTTAAAAAATGTAATTTGGGGCTATGGGAATTGAACCCAAGACCTTAGGATATATCCACCATGACTCCATGGTTGGGCAAAAAGGAGTTGGTTAAGGGCTTCGCCCTCAACCTTGCCAACACCGACGCCCCCTTCATATTTAAATGTTATTAAACCATGCCATATATCCAAAGTCCATATAATATAACCATATAATATACCTTATGTGATAAATGTGCCAACCATATAAATGCACCAAAACCATATGTTATAATGCCAAAGTTCAACCATAAACTATATGCCATATCATATATCAAAATCATATGTTATAATGCCAAAGTTCAACCATAAACTATATGCCATACCATATATCAAAACCATACCATATCGCATATATGGTCGGAGGAGAAGCCCATGGGTTTGACCCCGAGACTTCTGCCCCCCTAACCACCACATCTACCAATGCGCCACCGCCATGACAGATGGAAAGAGGTGGCACGATAACCTTAAAAAGTGCCAAATTTGATGGGATTTGGGTGGGCATGTGGCCTATGGCCCATGCCCCTTTTGGTTTGTTTTTCCATTATTTAAATGAGACATGGGAATAGATTGTTATAACCCTAAAATGCACCATACAGGTTTACCTGGCATCAGGCCAACTAATGCCTCTTCCTAGCCAAAGCCATGCTGAGTAACTCCTCAAAAACCACTCAAAACAAGCAACCCGCGCCCTAACTTCTCACTGGGCGCGGGCATCCGCTTGTTGTCCTCTTACTG
>JZKD02S1689871.1:59834-97108 GCA_000966675.3 Picea glauca
GTGAGTTGATTCTTCCATTGTTTGCTCGAAAAGGGGTTGAGATTTTGGATAGAAGGTTAAAAGTTCAATCTTAAGGGTCATTTTCTGCGTATAAGTTTAGAGCCCTAGCTTATTAGTCTGTAGGGTAGAATACCCAACAACATAGATCCCAAGGGGGAGTTTTGATGCAAGAAGAGACTGACACGCAACCCGAGGTGGTTTTGCACAGTGATCGAGGTGGTTTTGCATGTAGCCCGAGGTGGATTTGCATGAAAATCGAGGTCGTTTTGCATGTAGATCAAGGTGGTTCTGGATTTGCATGCATCCCAATGTCATATGGACTGTACAAATCAGAGGTAGATTTTGGGAATTGTGCCAAGAAGGGCATTCTGAGTCCAATTCTGAAATATATAGAGTTTATACTCAAAAGTCTCAGTTTTTCATAAGGATTACAGATTGAACTTCAATTTTTGCATTCAGGCATCCAGACAGAAAAGTGCCCATAGAATCTTTCGGATACACAGAAAGGTATTCATGTTCATACTTAAAAGTCTCAGAATTTCATCTTGTAGTTGTTGTTGAAGTCTGTTACTATATATGACAGACAAAATTCAGAATTCACTTTGTAAGCATTTGAATACTTAATCTATCGACCTTCCCATTTGGAAAGTGGCTCGGAGATGTATCCAGGGGGTCTGCTGAACTCTGTTACCTATTCTTTTTCATGGATGGTTTGCTTACATGTTGATGTTCTCATGTGCTTGATGGATGTTCTTTAATTTTGCATTACAAAGGTGGTTAACAGTTAAAAATTCACATGAAAATAATGGTTAAATATCTTTAATTTTAGATCAAGTTAATTTACAGATCAGTGAGGGTGACTCAATGTTTCACAAGGAAATGATGATAGGGTTAGGTGGACCAGGTTATACAATAGGGGGATACATGATGGAGGTCAATGGATTCATGGATTGGGACTTCATGGAATAACTCATGCAAAGTGGTAAGTATGAGGGGGTTTGATCATGTTCTATAACCCGAAGGGACAACTCTTCGAAACCTGAAAAGATGATTACAAGGCTAGAAAAATGTCGTGGATGTGCGTTGAGGGAAAGACCCAAAACACTGAGCATCCACAACATGTATGCTGAAGGCAACTGAAACTGAAGGGGATGGAGAAATGGAAAGAAGGAATATGGCGATAGGACTGATGAATGTGACGAGTGAGGATTCCCCATGTAGCAAGTGAATGGTAGACAAGTGAGGAATCATGACAAAGGAAGGCAACTTAGTTCAATTGCAATCTTGCTGTCAACCAAAAAAATTTTGGTCAATCAATTAAAAATATACAGATAACCTACCTTTTAATATCACCAATCATTTCTCTATCACTTATCACCGTAATAAAGGGAAAAAATAAAAAAGGAAGCGAAAATAAAAGTAAGAGAAAAAACTAAGTAAAAGAGAAATCAACCCAAAACTAATCTATCCCTTCATGAAAAGTTTTATTATTATTATTATTGTTGTTGTTGTTGTTGTTGTTGTTGTTGTTGTTGTTGTTGTTGTTGTTGTTGTTTATTTATTTACAGAGAAAAGAAACCACTAGCTTGGACTCGGGTTGGATGAAATTTAGCATAAAGGAATGTGTCATTTTCTTTGCATGCAGGTCTTATCAGTTCGAAAAATTTATGTGTGGAGGAACAACCAAAATGCCAACCAACAGAGGTATACTGTGCAGAAATATGATTAATCAATAGCCAAAATAAATGAACACTAACCTCCAAGACATGCCAACCAACAGATGCTTTTCCTGTAATGATGAAGGTATTGATTAAATTAGATTTAGGGTTTAGGTCTTGTACCTTAAAGGGATGATTCATGAATTCATCAAATGAATCAATATCACCTCTAGGGACATTTCTATCAGGAAAATGATCTTTATAATGTAAATAAGATTCATAACATGGATTAAGAAACATTGGAATGCCCCTACAATAGTCACTATCATAAAAATTGTGCCTAGGAGGGACAGGCTCGATAGTTCCAAGTTCCTTATCCTCTTTTGATTAAATCAAAGGATTAGCGAGAATTGTATACAAATCAAGATATTGATTGAACTCATATATATCTTCAGAAGAGGATTTTCCGCATAAATAATTAAATTCATACTAGTCTACATCATTTGTCCACTCATTATCATCATCGTCGAAAACAAATGTATCATAAATTGGTTTGACATAATTAGCATTGATTTATTCATTTGTGTAATCAAAATTTCCATTGTATGCATGTAGATAAGAAGCTTGAGATGAAAGGTGATTTTGGGTATGAGTTTTAAGAAGTGTGTGAGAGGTGGATTGGTCATTAAGCATCATGATATAATCATAATCCTCTTCATATTCACACTCTCGACCACGAGAATTTGATTCATTATAACTAGGCCTTGAGAGAGAGGGTTCCCAATAAATACTCCCAGCATGATTTGAAGATTGAAACTCAAGAAAGAGAATGAGATCTTGTAAGCTCTTATTGATGGGGATTAAAGAAGACAACTCCTGGTTTGAATCATAAATGCCAAAGGAGTAAACATTTCTATGGTTTTTCTCTTCGAAGTTGAGTAAGGCAGATAGGGATAGATCTAGGTTTTGAACATTCTTTTCTTCCAACCGCCATCGATAAAGAGGAGGTAGAATTTCACAGTAATGCAATAGGGAAACCAAGTTGGTAGGAAGAATGGGAGTAGGAATTAAATTGTACAACTTGATAAAATGAAGATTAAAAGTAAGTATGCTCTCATTATTCTTCATGCATAATTGATTAAAACTCTTAAGATGTTCGTAAGGACTATGTAAATGCCCAAAGGTATAGGTAAACCAATAAGAAATTTCAAACGAAGAAGATATGCATCCATCAGTAAGGTTCGCAAATAAAGAGGTGACATTGCCTTGAAGGGAATTCATAAACAACAACATACAACTATAATTATTATTTACTCCAAGAATGGTGCAAGCATTTGAAAATGCACGAGATGTTCAATCACCGTAAGAGTTCCATCGCCATGGAAGAGAGGCAAATGATTCTTGAATTTCTGAGGTAGAGGGTTCATTGAGTGAGCGAACTTTAAGGGAGTGGGTGAAAACAAGCGGAAATTGTTTAGGTCTTATTCAAACTCAAAGAGGCCATACTTGAAAACTAATTTCCCCAGGTTAGTAACTGAAACAACAAGGTTACAACCAACAAACAGGCTTCCAATTGGTTGAGACATCGAGGTCTAGGAAAAGTAAAAATTGAAAGAATTAAAACAAAAACTAGGAACGAACCATTGAACGGTTCTCCCCAGTATGGTCGCCAAAAATATATAGATGTCGAAAGACTAAGGAGTCTCCAACATCAACATCTTCAACCTCCCACAAAGCTAGGAGAGAAGAAGTGGGAATATCACCCTAGTCTTAAAGCCCCAGACAAGAATGTGCAATTAACTCTAGGAAAATTTTCTCCTAACCTATAGTCCAAGCATAGATGCTTTTGCCTTGTAATTTAACCTTTTAACAATATTTAATTTTTATTCGATTTCATGATTTTTATGTTATTTACAATTTTAACAACTTCTATGTGGAATTTATACATTTGTAGTGACAAAATTAGATTTAATAAAGGAAATGCACCAAAAATGGAAAGACAATGCTTTTGTTTTTATTTTAGCAAAGGAAAAATAAATAAAGCAAAGTTAACTAAAAACTAAGGAAGCTAATAAACTATGTTAGTTTGAAGAATATAGATAACATGATATAACATTTTTATATTTTTATTAGGATTTAGGATGTGACTAAAACATAATAAAATCAAAATAGTAAAAAAAATGGTTTATATACATTAAAGTAGTTAATGAGTAAAACATATTTACATATAAAACATTCATGAATTTGTTCATTTTCCTTCTTAAAGTTAGGATGTAAAAATAATAAAATAAACAAATTTTATGTACACTAATTAGATAGTAAATAAAACAAACAAATTTTATGTACACTAATTATATAGTAAATAAAACTTTATGAACATGATTGTTTACAATACATTTAATTTGTCTTTTAAATATTTTATCTAACCTTTTTTTTTTTAAATCGGAGTGTTAAATAAATAAGATGAGGAAAACTGAGGATTTTAAATAAAGATCAGGAGACAGTGTCGAGCAAGGAAGAAATTATTTTTATTAAAAGACTTCTCATACAAATTCATAATCTTCAATAACTGCAAGTCTCTGCGGAGACTAGGGCCAGGTATATGGTCTTTAGCCTCCCTAGACACAATGTACAATAGAAAGACCAAGCATGAAAAAGAAAATGAAAATTGAGCCAAGAAGGATAGGAGCCATGGGTGTGAATCGGAAGGAGAGAACCCGCATAGTAAAACTGATTAGCGTCGAATCAAATCAAGATTTATTACAACAAACTAAAAAAGTAAATATTTACTTCATGAAGGCCAACAAACTCATCCTCGCTTATCCTCTTTGTTTCTTTGCAAGACCCCCTACTATCGACGCTTTCATCAATTTCTATTGAAGATGTAAGAAAAGAATGAAATGCATAGTCCTCACAACACTCCTAGCATACTACTCTGAAATTTCTTCCAAAATTTCTCTCTCAAAAATTTATTTTTCTAATAATCTCTCCTTCAGAAAATTTATGTCCTCCTAAGAATTCTCTAAAATTCTCTCCTTTCTAATAGGTCTTGCGTTTCTCCCTTTAAGGCATTGGGTGTGTTAGCACTAGAAGTCACCCCTAGATTGCGACAGAAGTAAGCCCGATACCCATCAGTATTTTATGTCACTGGTTGGTTATAAAAGGGTCAAATGGGCACAATCTGAAGAAAATATTGTCCTAGCTCAGAAAACTGGACTGGTATGCATAATCAGATGAGGTCTTAATTTGAATTCACTCATTAGGTTGTAGTAAGGGTGAGTAGGAGGAAGACTTTAGTGAGAAGGATGTAGATGTAAAGGTCTGTTGTGGACATCTGGTCTTCAAGGAGCCCAAAGAAGAAAAACTCAAACTCAAAATCTTCTTGATTTTAAATCATAAAGAAACTGAAATGAATTATAACAACACTACAATCGAACATCCATCATAATGCAGTCACAATAATTCAAGTGAATCAATCAATCGTGAACTCTTTTAGTATCAGAGGAAAACAAGATGAAGAAAAAAAAATTATTGTTATTAAACGAGAGGTCTCAAATACAGATACATAACCAAAAGCTAGAGGCTTTACTAAAACTTTACAATACGAGAGATTTTCTCTACCATCGACCATAAAAAAGTATCAAAACTGAGTATTTATACTCAAAACAACTTTCGTCCTTCAGACGCATACTCTAGTCATGCATTCAAGGCTTGGTGTCTACATCCTCGTCTGTCAGGTTATACTTCTATTATTTTGCCAGATGCAAGATCAGATGAGTATGGGCTTCATCAGAAAATACATGGCAGGGGAAATTTTGGCTGATAGTCTTCTTTCCATGGCCAGATTTTCATGCTTTCCATTTATGTGGTGAAACAAGGTTTCAACCACCTTCCCCATATTCATTAACTACTTTCATAGGGATCAGGGTGAGACCTGACACCCATGAATGTTCCAGGAAAGCTCAGGACTCCTTTGAGTCAATTTTAGTGCCTCAAGGCCCCATAGATCTTTCTTTGTGACCAACTCGATTACATTGGTTCTTTGGTGCAGATATTTTCCTTGCCCCACATGACTTCAGGCCATGACCTCATGCTTATTTCAAACGTGTCGCGATTTCACGTTTCGTGAACTCGTGTTGCATTCTATACTCAAAACTCTGAGTTGTGAAATCATGACTCTCAGATCAGGTGACACCCGTCCCCTTTGATCGGATGGACTAGATGATATCAACACTTCAGGATATCATGCTTTGTGAATCTTCAAAACTCTTCCCTCTTACTTTCCTAACTCGCGAAATAGTGAAAAGATGATCCAACGGTCCAGCTCTCTTCTTTGATCAACGACTACGATCTTATCATGATTTTGCATTTCATGAGTTCTGATGACTTTTTCCTTGACCGCTCCATCTCGCAAAACCATGAAATACTTATCATGCACCATGTGTCCTTCACAACACCAACAGCTAGGATGGACCTCATGATTTCGAACCTCCAGTGCTAAATATTGTGCAACTACAGGATCTCGATTACCCGCTCACCGTCGATTTGATCTGCCTGATGGATCTCTATTGTTGGAAATTGATCTCGCTCACTCACATGATTTGCTTTATACCATAATTCTTGAAGTGTTGTTCTTGGTGCTCACGACTGCAGCCTGTGAAAAATTTCTTGGATGACTGGTTGAAGGCTCAGGAAAGCAGAGGATCAATGAAAGAGGTAAGAGAGAAGCGCTCAAATTTAGGGAAAACAGAAAGGCTTAGGTTTGATACTCTTTAGGCAAGCCGAAAATGAAAACAGGTCGATAAAATGGGAGAAGGAAAACAGAAGAAAAATACAAGATGAGAGGAAAAACTTACGATCGGGTCTGCAAAAGAGGAGAAATAGGAAAATTTATAGACCTATATAGAAAACAAAGACTCACAAGACCCTGAAAATATTATGTGATAACATTAGGATCCATGGCGGATACATTCCTCCCTGTGAGGATCTAAGAAATCTTTTCGCGACTTCAATATCTTAGTGTTGGGTTGTGGAGTCTCCTATCAAAAACAAAATAAACATAAAATAGAGATGATATTTACAATGGTGGGATGCTGATTGTGGCTTTAAACAAAAAAATCTTTCAGGAAGTGCCCATTTACAGGGCCCCCAAAAACCTCGTCAACCTCCAGATTTTGCAACCTATAAGTATTGTTTAGAGATGCCTCAGAAATTTTGAAAGGGCCAATCCAAAGGGATTCAAATTTACCATGCTTTCCCTTGTCCTATTTAGGCACATCCAATTTGAGTACCAGATCTCCCAACTGGAAATCCTCCTTTCTGCTCTTCCTGTCAAAGGCCTTCTTGATCCTTTGCTAATGGTCATGTTCTCTGTCTGTTCTCTGCTCTCTAGTTTGTTGTGCTTCTATCAGCTGATGAATCCTCCTGTTCATGTCATCAGGCTCTTCTTGGCAGTCTTGGAAGAACTTCACCATAGGCAAGGCGAGTTGAGAAGGAAAAACTGATTCAATCCCATATCCATGCTAGAAAGGAGATATGCCCAGGGACTGCTTTGTTTTCACTCTATCAGCCCACATAGAAAATGTGAGCTTTGAATCGCATGCTTTCTTGTTATCGTCTAGAAGTCTTTTGATGATATTTACCAGGATTTTAATAAAGGATTTTGCTAATCCATTGTCTTGGGGGCAGTAGGGGGTAGAGTGGAACAATGTAATCTTGAACGACTCACAAAACTTGATCAGTGGTTCAGCCTTAAAGGATGCAACATTGTCAATGACGATTCTAGTCGGGAAACCAAACCTTACTATAATATCTTCCAAAAAACCAATGATCACCTTATGAGAATTACTCCTTGTGGGGATATATTCTATCCACTCGGTAAAATAGTTTATGGCCATCGGGATCCATTTTTGTTGAACTCTTGATGCAAGGTGAATTTCCCCAATGAATTCTAGACCCCATTGTTGGAAGGGTGTTGAGGCCACCATGGGCTTTAATGGCAGAGACTTGAGTTGCTTCTTCCTGGACAATTTATGGCAATTGATGCAATCTCTTATTCTTTCAAAAACATTAGTGAATGGAGAAGGATAGTAATACCCTGTGTTCATAATTTTGTAGGCTATGGTTTTCCAGAAATGGTGTCCCTCACATAGGCTACCATGAAAATCAAACATAATCCTTTAGGCCTCTTGTGGGTATAAACATCTCAGAAGCACTCCTAGAGGGTCCTTCCAATACAAGACCTAGTCAATAAGGAAATATCTGATTCCTTTGAGTTTTAAAGCTCTTGCCTTACTCTCTCCCACATCATCAGGGGGCCTTAACTCTTGTAGGAAATATACAATATCTTTGTACTAGGCGTATTCTGCTAATGGAGGTTTGTCCCGGGGACTTTTATCAAACTCTTCAGTCGGCTGGTTTTCTGAGAAAGTGTTGATGAAGTTAACCCATAAATATTTACAATTATATTCATCCAACAACCTGGCTAAACTTTGACCTTTAAATAGCTTGGTAGGTTTTATTTTTATATCAAATTCGAGGATTTTGGCAATCCACTTGCTCCTTCTCCCTTCTATGTCAGGTTGAATGAGAATGTCCTTCATAGAAACTGAAAGGACATACACAATGATTTTTGAATGTATAACATGGAATCTGAAATCTTTGAGAGCCTTCACCAAGGCATATGCTTGCTTCTCCATGATATAATATCTGACCTATACATCTCTTAATGCTCTACTGAAAAAGGAAATAGGTTGTTCCAGCTCTACATCATTCTTTTGTAGTAAAACAGATGCCACTGTGTCAAATGAAGAAAAAGTGAAAATCAAAAAATCCTTGGATTAATTAGGAATGATAAGCCTAGGTTCCTCAGTTACTGTTTTTTTTTATTTCGGTAAAGAATTCTCTGGGTTCAACAATCCATTTTACTTCATTCCCTTTCCTAAGCATGGTGGTGATATGCTTCACCAATTTAGCAAAATTTGAAACAAACCTTCTCAGAAAATTAATTTTGCCCAGGAAAGACTCAATCTCCTTCTTGGACCTAGGAAGTGACAGGGCTTGAATATCTTCCACCCTACTTGGATCGATCTTGACCCCCTCGGCTGATACAATGTGTCCGAACAATTTTCCTTCTTGCATAGAAAATAAAGACTTCCTAGGATTTAGGGAGAGACCAAACCTTCAGCATTTCGAGAAGACCTTTCTCAGATGTTGACAATGTTCTTTATCATATGTGGAGAAGACTTTTATGTCATCCAAATAGATTACCACAAACTTATCTCTTTCTCCCTTGAATGTGATTTCCATTGCTTGTTGGAAGGTTTCTCCCGCATTCATCAATCCAAAGGGCATTTTGGCATACATGAATGTACCCCAAGAAGTGGTGAAGGTTTTCTTTTCTCTATCTTCAGGCAGGACATAGATCTGATTGTAGCCAGAAAATCCGTCAATCATAGAAATCCTAGATGCACTAGTCACCCTCTGCAATATGTGTTCCATCTTATGTAGTGGGTAATTGTCCTTCATAGAGATCGAGTTCAGATTTTTGAAATCAACACAGTGTCTGATTTCTCCATTTTTTTTTCTTACTGGGACCAAGTTGGCTACCCACTTAGAATATCTCAAAGGGACAATGATTTGGGCATATAGTAGCTTCTTTACCTCCTTTTCCATAATAGGCAGCAACATAGGATTTATTGATCTCAATTTCTTCCTAAATGGTTTGGCCTCCTCTCTCAATGGGATCTTATGCTCAATGACAGTTGTGTCGTATGTTTTGAGGTCTTCATAGGTCCAAGAAAACACATCAATGAACTCCTTTAATAAATCATCATACTTGGCCCTATACTCCCTTGACAGGCTGCTTGACAGCTTGACGAATTTCATATCCTCCTCTGAGCCAATATTGCACTCAGTTACCTCAACATCCTTAGTTGGGCATTTGAACTTTATCGACACATCATTCCAATTGAACAATATTTCTAGAGGAACTAGTCCCTTTTCAATGTGGTTGCTAGGAAGTTGAACAATATGGTGATTAGCAATCTTATTCAAAAATAATTCAGGGGAAGGATGGATTTTGGAATCATGCTCCTAATAAATGTGTAATGCAGAGAAATCATCAACCGATTCAAGAAATCTTCTGATTTCAAGATCATCCTCGAACACCTTCCAATGATTGATATTATTAGGTACAAAGGACCTATATTTAATATCGACATCATACCTGAGCTTAGCTGGCAGTGGGACCCTGAATTGGCTTGCTGAGATGGCCAAAGAATCAGTCGTAGAATTTTCCTCTCTTGGAATAAATGAAATGTTGAAGGTTGAGAAGAAGTTGTCGACCAGGTCCCGTACTTCATTTCTGTAATTTTTGAGCCGAGGGTGTTTGGCCTGATAAATATTTCTGATCTGTTGGGAAATCAACTCAACATCTCCAAACACTATTATCTCTTGAATTCCCATTTCTTTCGCAGCCCTCAAACCCAAAACAAGAGCCTCATATTCTACCACATTATTGGTAGTTTCAAACTCTAACTTGTATGACAGGGATATGGCTTCTTGACATGGTGATACAAAATCTAATCCGACACCAGCACCTTTCCTAAAAGAGGCTCCGTCGAAGAACATATTCCACACATAAGTAGTTGGGGGAGGTACTTCATGAGAAGAAATGGGTTTCTTTTTTATTTCGAGAGGAGATTCGGGACTATTAGCAAGCTGTAACAAAATAGACCCCAAATCAGTGTCAAGGGAAAATATAGGATGATTGGTATGGTGTTCTTCATCACTGACAATGTAGGTTGACTGAGCTTCCCTATGTAGTCTTCTATGCTCCCCCCCAAACACTGGAATGGTAGCATATGTGAGGTCCATATGCAAGTTTCCCCTGAGTCATTTTGTCCATGATATTAACAACAACATGTCGAACTTGGGAGGAACATCAGCCACCATGATGTCCATGACCACACTTTTCATGGGTAGTTGAAGTAAGGTCACAACCAAATATTTGATGACACCAATGCATTGCACTCTCCTTGGATCTAAAGAATACAAATCATGATAAGCCTTTGTGATCTCTAGTCCTAGTTCTTCCATGAAAATTTTGGGCATGAGATTATGAGAGCCCCTGAATCCATCAGACAATTATGCAGCACCTTATCATGTATATTCATGGATGTATAGAAAGGAGGGGATGAATCATCTCTATCTTCTATCATAGGACCTAGGAGGAATGTTGGTTGTTCATATTGCAGGTTGATTAAGTCTATGGGATGATTTGGGGGTTCAAGCAACAACAGTTTAGAGAGGTGTCTTTTGAAATCTTCATGCTTGACCAACTCTGAAAGGGGTACAGGGATCCTAATTTTCTGGATTTCATGTTCAAACTTGAAAGAGGAGGGGGGCTTCAAAGTTTCTCTCAATCCTAGGATAGGGTCTTTGGATATCGATGAGGGGTTCTGAGATTTCTTTTCTTTATTGTTGTTTGTTGCATATTTAGCATGATTCTCCACTCTGGGAGCTGGATCAGGAACATCGAACTTCCCTTCTTTCTTCTTAAGCCAGAGGTTGTATTTGTTCAGAACACTATTTTCCTTCTCCCCCTTACTCAGCTCATTTATTTGACTATCTATAAGAGAATCCTCGTATGCAGATTGAGTTAAATTAGGAAAAGGGGAGGTTTCTCCAATACAATTAATTTCAAGGTCAAACTCTTCTTCTTTCCTCTCTTCATCAGCAACTAGGTTATTTTGGATATTGGTTTGGATTTTCTAATCATCCCTATCCCTTTTTCTGGGCTCTCTCGGGATTATTTGAGGGGCATTATTGGGTCTTCTGAAGTTGGGTTTGTTATCATAATTTTGGGTATTCTTATAACCTTGCTTCCCCTCGAATTTCATCTTCTCCATTTCTGCAGACAGGGAATTCACCATCTTGGTCAATTCATCTACTTAAGGATGAGATGCAGAAGAACCATAGGTTGAGGCCTCAAATCTCCCCCTTCCTCTATCTCTGTCATCTTTATTTCTAATTCTGTCAACTGCTAACACATTGGATTCTACTTCCAAGGAAACATCTTGCATAAGAGCCAAGGAGATAACTCTTCTTTCCCTTAACAAGAGGAAGAAATCGGGGTCAAAATAACTAGCATAAGTGATTTTGGCAGAGGATTCTATAGGATTTATTTCCACAGGGATTTTACTATACATTTTTTTGAATCTTTTAGAGAAGTTAGAGACAAATTCTCCCTCCTTTCTCTTTAGGGACGCAAACTCTGTGATATAATACATAAAGTCTCTTTTATCCCCCCGTTGCCTCAAGAAAACATCAGCTAAAGCCTCGATACCATCAATATATCTATGGGTCAATCCCCTAAACCATTTCCTAACTTCACCATCAAGGCTCTTGACAAAGACTCTCATCCAGACATCTTCATTTTCAATGTTCAGATTGTATGCATAACTATAGAAGGCAACAAGGTGTTCTTCAGTGGTCATTTCTTCCTCTCCCATGAACTTAGGCATATAATATAGGTAATCTCCAGTAGGGAGAGCATTCATGGGTTGAGGTAGGACTAGAGGGGCATATCTTCCAACCACTATGGAATCCATTATGTTTATAGGGGGATTGGAATCTTCCATAGGGATAATAGGTGGAGTAGAACTAAGAGGGGAAGGGGTTCTAGCATGAGAGACTAGAAATGAGCTTCCCAGGTGAAAAGGAAACAACAGAGGATTTGAAGAAAAGGTTACAGGGTTTGAGGGAACAAGAGTTTCCCTTTCTATAAAACCAGTAACTCTAACAGGAGGAGGGGTGGTATAGCCCGAAGTGGGAAAATTGTATGTGGTCCTGGGGATAAAACACGATACAACTTTAGGGGAGAGAGGAGTGACAAGGATTCCTCCCTCCAATCCTGAACTAGGAGGGGAAAACTCAATAGGAACACTCCCAAAATTTAAAATTCTAGAAACTCCAACAAAGGGTGTAACAGGAAAATGAGAAATAGCTATTGGAGTTGCCATAGGAAGATGGTGAAAATTATCAGAAATACCTAGTTCAGCAACTGAAGTACCCTCTTGAAGGGTCTTTCTTCTTCTAACAATTTTCTTTGGGTCGACTTTAGGAGTTGCTAGAGGTAATTGTGGAGTATACCTTGTGTGTCTCCCTCTAGAAGCCACATCTGAAATAGTGGAGTCACCAGTGGATTCACATCAATGGAGTCACCATAGTGGAGTCACCAGGTGCACAATTGCAATATTTGATGTACTAAGTTCTGATGCACCTTCAAAACTAGTAAGATTTGTTGTTCTATCCCAAGGAAAATCTTCAATTTTGTCTCCGGCAATGGCGCCAGTAATTTTAGCACCAGAAGTCAACCCTGCATTGTGGTAGACGTAAGCCTGATACCCATCAGTATTTTATGTCACATGTTGGTTATAACAGGGTCAAATGGGCGTAATCTCAAGAAAATATCGTCCTAGATCATAAAACTAGACTGGTATGCATAAGCAGATGAGGTCTTAATTTGACTTCAGTTAGTAGGTTTTAGTAAGGGTGAGTAGGAGGAACACAAAATCTTCTTAAGTTTAAATCATAAAGAAACTGAAATAAATTATAATAGCACTACAATCGAACATCCATCATTATGCAGTCACAATCAGGGATGATTTTAAGGATGGAAATTTATTTTAAAATGTAGAAACCTTGACGAATCTTACTAATCCTTCATATGTCAACTATAAATGTTTGGCAATATTTTTGTAAAAATATTCAAATTTCTAAGTATTTTATATAGTTTTTATAAAATTTTGGAGATTTGTAAGGTAAAATAATTTTATCCTTTAGAATTTGAGCAAATCATTTTTAAAATAGCGAATCTCATTTTTGGAAAAACCATGGAAAATTAGCCCATGAGCGAAATTTAGCCCCTAAAATCATCCCTGGTCACAATAATTCTAGTGAATCAGTCAATCATGAACTCTTTCGGTATCATAAGAAAACAAGATGAAACAAGAAAGATGATTGTTATTAAACGAGAGGTCTCAAATACAGATACATAACCAAAAGCCAGAGGCTTTACTAAAACTTTACAATACGGGATATTTTCTCTACCATCAACCATAACAAAGTATCAAAACTAAGTATTTCTACTCAAAACAACTCTCTCCCTTCAAATGCATACTCTAGTCATGCATTCAAGGCTTGGCATCTGCATTCTCTTCTATCATGGTGTACTTGTATTTCTTTGTCAAACACAAGATTAGATGAGTATGGGATTCATCAGAAAATCCATGGCATGGGAACTTTTGACTGACAATCTACCTTCCATGGCCATATTTTCATGCTTTCCATTTATGTGGTGAAACAAGATTTCAACCACCTTCCCTATATTCATTAACTTCTTTCATAGGGAACAGGGTGAGACCTGACACCCATCAATGTTCCAAGCAAGTGTTGATGGGTCCTAAATCCTTTGACTCAACAGTAAGAACCAAACCCACCATCGAGGCCCAATTAGACTTTGCAACATTTAAAAATGGAATGGTTCTCCAGATCTTGCAATCCGGTCAATTTATTGATGGGTTTTTGTGTTTTCTTGTGAATGCTCTTTTTTCAGTTAGGATTGTTTTATTCTATATTTTCTCTTAGATGGGGCTTATATGAGAGATGAAAACCAATATAAACCAACTTGACAAACAACAGGATTAAGTTTTAACTGCTAGGGAAGAGGCTAAGCTTGGGATAACCCGCTGCTCAATGTGCAGACAATTACTCTATACCATAGGCCTAGTACTAATACATTAACCATGTGAGCATCCAATTAATATCTGAGAAACTAACTATCAGAAAGAAAGTACATATGTAATAAGATAATGGAAAGAAAAATAATTCATCTACCACAACCGTGAATCACATAATAACACAATGATTTATCTTCATCATTAAAGCAAAGAACATAAAGACATTGCACCACATAACTTTACAACATAAATAACTGATCTTACTCATTACTGCATCATTCATGAAACATGATAGGAAGTAGTTCTTCTCCATATCCAATCACATGCATCTAATGAAAATAGCTTGTCTTTGGTCTAGAAGGACTTCTCAATTCATAGCGGTCTCAAAATAATTCTTAACAACCAAAAAGAAAGAGTATTACAACAACCATCAACCCTTTGCTAATTGGTCGGTGTCTTTATTTATAATATAAAGTTTTAAATGAAACTAACGGCTAAGTGCAGTTTAAACAAAACAAAAATCACCATGTGGCATTATCTTCTAACAACTTATTTAATAGTCATCTTGAGATACTTATTGGAAAGGGTGACTTCTCTCGTATTTAGTCCAGCTGACAAACAATTCTTCACAAGTTTGGCCCCATGGAAATCTGTGTTGTTCCATCGAGGCCACATATATTCCCCTGATGTCCATTGCATGCGCTCAGTAATTTACTAAAATGGAGTTCAACTACTATAGCATGGTTCGGGATCTTATTGGATGTTCTGTGAATTATTTCACTTTCCCTAGCCTCACATTGGCTATCTTTGCAAACTCTTCGGTCCATAGCGCATCTTGTGCGACATGCAGTTTCACCATGTCACTCAAGTCGATGATCGGGGGTGTCGAACTCGGGGAGCCCGGTGTGATTCATTATTTTGTTAATGTTATCCCAGTGCTTCTTGCACCTGGTCCATTGTTCTTGGATCTCTCGATGTGGGTCCCGAGTCATATTGGCCCAATACTCGGCTGATCGCTTCATGTGATTAAGACTACTTTTTCCTATCATTTGGATGCCATATTTTTCCTTATCTCGGCCTTGCTGGACTACCTCAATGTACTTGAGTATTTATACCACTTGCTACACCCTTTCATAACATCGCTCCAAATCCTTGCATGTCGCAAGTTCCATGAGAGTGTCCTCCTAGAGCTCAGCTATGTTTTTGGTTAATAGGTGTCATTCCTTCTTGAACTCATTGTAAACTCCTGCAAACTCACCTTTCATATACACAACAGTCTGTGTGCTGCCTTTGTAGTATTCAGAAAGATGGCATAAGTGCTCGAGATCCTTTAGGGCAGTGGCTAGTTCCTTTTCGTCCCTCCTGGATCTATCCAAGGTGGCATCTGAGAGGGATTTTCCTATGCCGATCATTTTAGACTACCAGGCATCTACTATGTTGACCAAGTTCTCCTCTGTAGTAACTAAGATGGAGTGATCTAATGAAATCCTTCTTTTCTTTGCAATCCTTTGAATAATGGCCTTTCTATGTTGATCATAGGAGATCGCATAGATATCCTCTACCTCGTCTACTGGATCTAGTATCTGTTGATTGCCCCATGTTAGCTTATTTCCCAAACTATCAGTGGTGTATATTTGTTCAAGATTGGGCTCTCGAACTTCCTCGCTATGCCTTGTGGGTCTGACTTCTACTTGTCGCTCATCGGGGATTTGAGTATTGGGAAAAATGGAAGTGTCAGGTATAGACTCGTTACTTATTTTCCCGTCAGCTGCAGAACTGTTGATTTCCTTTTGCAGGGATCCTTTCTTTGTCTCCTCCAGTTCAGGCTCATCATTCAAATCCTCTTCGATTTCTGATTCACTGGGTTCCTTTTTGTCGAGGTCGCTTCCAACTTCTGTTTCCTTTTGTGAGACATCCTTATCTTGAAATTTGGGCTCAGGGCCAGAATCTCTCTCTGAACCTTTTTCCTCTTGGACATGCACAGGGGAGTCATGAGATGGTTCCAGGATTTCGTCGTGCTATATATATGTATAAGTTTGTTGAGGGGATTAGGCACTCATGTTTCTATTGACACCCAACCTGTCTCTATTTGATTTTTCTCTACACAGAGGAATTGACTGAAGATGTTGTGGATCCAGTGTTTCCTAACCTGTCAGTGTTCCCAAGGTCTGTGGAATCGGGTCTGCTCAACTCCATTAGACTTCTTTTTCGAGTACCAATTGGAAGCATAGGTGTTATGATAAGGTAAGGATCATCCTGCATCCGTTTCATTAGCAGTTGGATTTACTGGTACAAAATTTCACCCATCCCCTGTGTAGCTTGAACTTCAGGGAAATCCCTGATTTGTACTAGGGATTCCTGATAAACTCTCACCGCCTTGATGCCCTCTTAGGGATCACCTATTTCTTCACCCGATTTAGATGCTACAGTTCCTTCCCAGGCCCTGAGAATTTCTTAAGTTGTCTACTCCAAAGACGTTTCTTTCTCTTCCCAACTCATATCTTTGAACTTGGTTGTTTGAGGATCAACCCTCCTTGATGCCACTTCACTCCAATATTGAGCATTTTTAGTGAAAATTTCATCTTCAAACCGATCATGGGAATAAGGCCAATAGGATGATACCTGCGATACGTGTTGTAGGACCGGGCCCTTGGGATTGTATTTGTGAAATCGTCTAGTTTGGAACCAGAATTCTAGTTGACTTAGCCCTTATTTCTTAGCATGCGAGGTATCTTTGACCATGTAGAAGCCAATATGAAACCCATATGGAATGAAGTCCCGCTTCTTGTATTTTACTAAGGTGGAATTGTATCTTTGCAGGATTTTCTGGTAGCAAATTTCCTCTAATACTAGTCGATCGGGAACATATATGGGTAACAAATGAGGTTCCCCTGTGGTTCCAAAAAACCTAATGTAGGTTTTTCACTCATCTAGATGCCAGTGACCCATTTTTTATATAACCTTTTTTGCTTCTTCTAACAGCCTATGGCACTCTTTCCTGAATAGAAAAAAATAGATGCATGCAATACACTGGTCATAGATAGGAGCATAGAATTTTTTCTACCTGTTATCCCATAAGATGCTGAAGTATACATGGATTGAGAGCTCTAAGGAGTGCTAGTTCAAGTTCATTCTGGAGAAAATGTTCCCGGCGTAGATGATGTTTAAAAAATACAAGGCCATGTGGAAGAAGGGGGTTTCCCCCTCTTTTGGCATATGGGCTTGTCTTATGTAGGTGCTCAGCTATTTGGAGATGATGGCACCCTAATTGAAACCCATGCCTAAAATGGCCACCGTATAAGAGAGGGGCATCCAAGCATCTGAAAAATGGGAGCAATATTTCTCCCCATGCAACTTGGAGAGAAGAGCCATCAATTATATGTATGGTTCCCTTAGATTGTCCGTTGGGTACCAGCCAACAGTCCGGTTCGTGAATTTTTTGTCCTCCCTCCACCATGACACCATGATTTTGCTGGTATCGTGTGATACATAAAAAGTCAAAATGAAATCAGTGCTCATCTTTTCTTCCAACTCCCTGAACTTTTAGTAACTATGAACCTCTGATGGCAAGAAAACCCCAACGCATCCACCATTATCATCATTAATCAAACATTTATGTGCATCAATGTGGTCAATGAGCCACTTTAGGATATCAATGCAAGGAAACACTAGAGTTCATCTTTCCACCATGTGCAGATAATCCCTATGGATATTTGGGAGGACATCATCATCTAGCTTCATTGTATCAATATCATTGTGAGGGGTAAACAATTCTTCCCAACGAGGGAATGTTGTTTTGGCTCCAATGTTTGCCTCTGTGTCTCCAAAAGTCAGGGGTTGAACGAAGGCCTTCTTGGTATTTTTCTTAATGACAGGAACCAATTTGGAGGTGAATTCTAATTGTCTTGCAACTGTTGGGGAGGAGCCCTCTCATTCTTCTAGTTCTTGTGGCTTCGGTGCTCTTGGGGATTTCCTGGTGGAGGGTTTCTTCGGAGGCATTGTTCCTGCAATTAAAGCAGCCTTAAAACATGTGTACAGAGAAGTGTTAGGTTGAGAACATAAAAAGGAAGCGTAAAACACCAAGAGTGGATACATACCTATAATTCTTACTAAGCTAGTTGTCTAATAATCACTGAACTTTGGATGAATTGTCCAGATTGTTAGCCCTACTCCTATGTTCGTTCTAAATTATTTGTCGTGTAGAATAGGATCATACACAATGACTTCAAAATAATATAACTGGAGAGACTCTATGATATGTATCAACCAGTTAATATGAGTAATAAATGCAATTCAAAAATAAACTACCATCGGTTCTCCGCAATTAAATTGTAATTGGTTGACGACAGAGGCACAGAAGCAGATGCATTGTATCGGCAAGCTTTAAATGGTTTCTTTTGATTCATGCACGGATTAGAAACTAATGCACAATCTGCCATTTTACTACCACTTTAAATGTGTCATACCTAATGAATCTGAGGGTTAAAACATCTCATTGCATAGTGTCTTTTTGGAGTGGAGGTCAGGGATCGGTGATCGGGGGAAGGTTTTAGGTGCATAGCTCCTTGGTGGGTTATTGACTTCGTTACCTCTCGTCGTGATCCAGATTTTATGAGAAGAAAAAAATGAATACAAATTATTAATAGGTTCTTAACAAAAAATAATAGAGATACAGTAAAACTGGTTTTCTATTCAATAACGAAATAAGCTGAAAATGTAAAATGTAGCAGAAACAAGCTTGCTAGAATGGTGGCGGCTTATCTCTCAGAAGAGATGTGACGGCAGCGCGCATTCGCAAGAAGAAAGTTACAATGAGGCTCTGAAGTCATTTTTACAATAATAAAGAATGCCAAAAACCCTAGAAATCCAAAAACCTAACCCTAGGAGATGAAACGCCAAAAGTCATGTGGGCCCCATTTGGGTAAGCTAGTACATCAACTTCCTGGGGTCGTAACTTTTGCATACGATCTCCATTTTAGGCGTCTGATAGCCTGTTGGAAAGGTATCATCAAGGAGATTCATTTTGGGGGCTCAATATTCCTTAAGCTATCATTGAGGAGATCTATACCGAAAAACCTTCATTTAGGCCCTCAAAATGGCCCCGGATGTAAAAACTGCTAAAAATAGTAAATTGCCAAAAATGTCAAAAAACTATTTTGAGCCAGTTGGAAAAGGTGGGTGTCCATTGATATCCATATGGATCAACCCTCCCTCCTTAGGAATCAATGGTCTCCATTGCATTGAGGTCCCCCATTAGATGAGGAAATTTCTGCTGAATTTGGCCCCGGGTGAGCCACTTGACTTGGTGTAGGAGTCTGCTTCGTTGACTCGATAAAGCTAGATCCTTTGTTGTCAAGTGCTCTTGATCTGTTTGTCCACAATATGATCATTGGATGCCTATTTTATGAAGTTGGGGTTGAGCTCTGTCAGTGTTAGTTGTTCTGCTACTTCTGACGTGTCCAATAATGGTGGGAAATAAGGGCAAAGGAGATCCACGTTGAACACTAGGTGCAGGCCAAGGAAAGGAGGAATGTTGAGCTCAAAATAATTATCCCCCATGACCTTGGTGATAGTGTATGGTCCATAATGGAGTGGGAAAAGCTTCCGATTGGGTCCTATAAGGCGTTCTTTCTGCAAGTGCAACCAAACTTTATCGTCCACCTGAAACTTATGCGGCACCCGATGTTAATCATGGCGTTGTTTGTACTTGTCATTGGACTTCTATAGGATATCCTAAACCTATTTGTGGATGTGTTGGATCCGATCAATGAACCGGGTGGCTTTATCAGCTTCCGTTGGAGCAGGAGATGAGTCAGTTGAGGTGACCGTAAGGGGAAGTGCAACATCTATGGGACCCAATGGTTGGAATCCCAACCCCAATTGAAAGGGGTTGTGGTCAGTTGAGATATGCAAGGCTTGGTTGTAGCTATGCTGGACATAAATAAGGCTCTCATCCCATGTGCGAGGGTTCTTTGAATTATACATGTGAAGGATATGCACAATCATTCAATTTACACCTCGGTTTGGCCATCTGTCTGGGGGTGGAAGGTCGTGGATTTGGTGAGCTTGGTGTCCAGCAGTGACCAGAGGCTTGACCAGAATGTGCTGAGAAATCGACTATCCTGATCTGAGATAATGGTTTGTGGGATTCCAAAATGTACCCAGACTCGTTCAAAGAAGAGCTTGGCAGTGGCCTCTGCTGTGATGCTCTTCTTGCAAGTAACCAGAATCGTCATCTTAGAAAAGCAATCAACAACCACAAAAACACAATCATTTCCCCACTTGGTGGATGGGAGGCCTGACATGTATTCCATTGAGATGGATTCCCATGACCTGTCAAGAGTAGGAAGAGAGGTGTACCAGCCATGTTTCTTAGTGGTCGGTTTGGCAATAGCACAGGCAGTGCAGGACCTGATATACTTGTCGACCTCCTGTCGAAGTTTTGGCCAGTAGAAATGTTTATGTTGCATTTCCACTGTCTTTTCGATGCCAAAGTGTTCTTCCACCTGACTATAGTAGGATTCCCATATCAGCTTTTCTTCCTCGCTTGATGGAACACAGATATGGCCCAGACGACACAACAACCCATCCTGAAGATGGAAATTGTCGACAACTGCATTTGCACCCAACATTTGGTAGGTGGTGGCAAAGTCAGGATTTGTCTCATAGAGTTGGGGCCATCCAGATCTCTCATGGCCGCAAGATTCTAGCACCATGTTGAGTGTCGCGACTGGCAGTCTGTTGAGGCAATCAGCGACGTGATTGGTGCTTCCTATTTTATACTTGATGTTGAGGTGGAATTGCTGCAAGTATGTGGACCACTTTTGATGGCGGTCATTTAGCATTCTTCCCTATGTCTGCATGAACTGTAGTGCCTTATGATCAGTGTGGATGTTTGTCTCCGTCCCAAGAATGTAATGTCTCCACTGGCGACATGCTTTCACAATGGAGTACATTTCTTTGTCGTAAGTAGGGTACTTACGGATAGTATCTGACAGTGTCTCACTATGATAGGCCACAGGGTGGTTGTGTTGAGTGAGAACGGTGCCCATAGCATAGTATGAAGCATCTGTCTCGATCTCAAAGGGATGTTGTAGGTCTGGTAGTGAAAGTATTGGGGCTGAGCATAAGCACTGCTTCAAATCATCAAACACTTTTTGTTGGGACCGGCCCCACGCAAATTTCTCCTTACCACCACCCCTGTTTATTTGGCTGAGGGCCCATGCAATATGGGAGAAACCCAACATGAACCTATGGTAGAAATTAGCAAGTCCCAAGAAGCTCCAAAGCTCAGTGAGTGTTGTTGGGGCTGGCCAGTCACGGATGACTTGGATCTTGGTTGGATCCACATGTACACCATGCTGATCAATGATGTAGCCCAAGTAATGGACCCTATCCATACCGAAAGAGCATTTTTCCAGGTTGGCGTATAGCTTGTGCTACTGCAGGGTGTGCAGAACTTGGTGAATATGCTGCAAGTGTTCGTCTCAAGTCTTGCTGTAAATTAGAATGTCATCCAAATACACCACTACAAAAGTATTGGTGAATGGTCGCAGGATATCATCCATCATCCTCATGAAGGTGGATGGAGCATTTGTCAAACCAAAGGGCATGACCAACCATTCAAAAAGTCCCTCCTTTGACTTGAAGGCAGTCTTCCATACATCTGTTTGTTCTATCGGGACCTAGTGGTAGCCAGACTTTAGATTAATCTTACTAAATTATTTGGCCCCCGTGATTTGATCAAGGAGGTCATCGATTTGGGGAATCGGGTACCAGTTTCTGACAGTGATTTTATTCAGAGCCTAGTAATCAATACAGAGTCGCCAAGTTCCATCTTTCTTTTGTACCAGCATGATTGGGCTCCCACAAGGTAATGAGCTAGGGCGTATGTGCCCCTTGTGGAGTAGTTCTTGGATCTATCTCTTGATCTCCTCATTCTCTAACAAAGAGCGACGATAGACTGGCCCATTGGGCAGCGATGCACCGGGGGTCAGATCGATGGGGTGCTTGACCTGGCAGTGTAGAGGTACCCCTGTAGGTGAGGAGAAGATATCTGAGTATTCTTCCACAATATTATCTACTTGCTTCTGTTGTATGGAGAGGTAAACCATAGAGACCATGGATGTGGTTGCGATATTTCACTTATTCTGAGAGAAAATCACGAAGAAGACAAACTTCCTTGTCTAAGAGATGACCTTCCTACATTGCTTAGCAGAGATCAATGAAATAGCACTAGGTGGGATTGCCTCGGGTATCCTATACAATTTTATGTTCAAATTAATAATAACACTACGAGGCCTAGACTCATATACAACATGATGTTTCCATAAATAAGATTGGCCCAAAAGAACATCAAAAACTTCAAGAGGAGCAACATCACACAATACCTCGTCTTTGAAGGGATTGATGTCGTATGACAGTTGACACTATTGGCCAACATGAAGATCGCTTCCTTGGTGGAGCCATCCAATGTTGTAGGGTTGTGGGTGCGGTGTTGTTGGCAAGGCTAGCCGCTTGATGACCTCTACTGAGATGAGGTTCTTCTGGCTACCGCTATCAACGATGAAGTGTAGCGCGGTGCCTTTTACCCACATCTGTGAATGGAAAAGGCTATCTCCTTCTTCTGGCTCGTCTGGTTCACCAGGCTAGATCTTGGTGGTAGCAATGGTGGCACTAGGTTCCGTGTCAATGATCCATCTTCCCCTTTCTGGTTCTGTCTTGGAGTCAGAATCTGCATCTGATTCAGAGGCTTTCACTTCAGCCACCAGTGACTGCTTTGAGTGACAATCAGTAGTGTTATGCCAAGGGATCTTATGGAAGTCTCACCACTTCCAGGTATCTTTCTTTATCTTTCCAGTGTCCTTCTTTTCTTGCGGCTTGAACTGGTTGTCTTGATACTGTCCATATTTTCTCTGTCCTTTGTTCGATGGGTTGGGGCCTCCCTTTCCTGGCTTTTGTTGTGAGGGGTTCCCAGGCCCAAATTGCCACATCTTTTGTTTGATCTTCTGCTAGATTTTGATAGCATATCAGTAGTCCGCGCCCAAGGATGAGATGTCTAGAAATTCCATTTTGGTCTAGATGTATCTATGTAGAGCACCGCAATACTTGAGAACTAGATGTCACTCTGAATCTTTGATACTCAACTTGGTGCGCAAGGTATGGAAGATATTTGTGAAATCTGGCACTGCTTGGTCTCTTTCTTGCCGCAGTGTGGTCCATTTTGTATACAGGTCGTCATAACTTCCGATAGGCTAGTATTGTTCCTTAATAGCATCCCTGAAAGATTCCCAAGTGGTCGTGACTAAAAATAATGAGGTTTCCTCTATTTTCTTTTGCTCACAGAAAGTTTCCCACCAATCTTTGACATGGGGAACGGCTTTGAGGAGCACAAAAGTAATCTTTTCTCTATTCGAAAATTTATGAACAAAAACATAACCTTCTAGTAGATTCAACCACTTTTCTACAGTATCTGTGTCTATATGACCTTCAAATATAGGAATATCAAAGTTTATTTGTACCTTGAAAGGGGTGGCGCCTCCGTTCGAAGAAGATGCATCGCCTTTGGTAGTCACCGAAGGATTTGCGCAAAACTATCCATCATCTCGTTCCTCTGTTGCGTGAGGGATTCCTCAATCAATAGTTTGAAAGGATCTCCTATCCTATGATCTTTATTTTCTCCTGCCATGGGATGTCACTTGGGCATGCAAGAGCTTCTGTCCTCAAGAGAAACAAGATCAAGACCCAACTCTTTGTACTCCGACCTCGTTGGGGACATGCATTAATACGACAAGGATCAGACCGCTTTGATACCACTGATCCGGATTTTATGAGTAGAACGAAATGAATACAGATTATTAATAGGTGTTTAACACAAAATAACAAAGATATAGTAAAATGAGTTTTCTATTTAATAGCGAAATAAGCTGACACTGCAAAATGCAGCAGAAACAAGCTTGCTGGAATGGTGGCGGAATATCTCTAAGAAGAGATGTAACTGTAGTGCGCATTCACAAGAAGAAAGTTACAATGAGGCTCTGAAGGCCTTTTTACAATAATAAATAATGCCAAAAACCCTAGACATCCATTTTAGGCGTTTGATAGCCTGTTGGAAAGGTATTGTCGAGGAGATTCATTTTGGGAGCTCAATATGCCTTCATCTATCATTGAGGATATTGGTACCAAAAAAACTTCATTTAGGCCCTCAAAATGGCCCCGGAAGTAAAAACCGCTAAAAATAATAAATTGCCAAAAATGTCAGAAAATTGTTTTGAGCCAGTTGGAAAAGGTGGGTGGCCACCAATATCCATCTAGATCACGTCGCCAAAAACGTTTTGGGAGTCGACAGTTGGTGATACCACTTCTCCCTTGTGCGATGCTTACTTTTTCATTTTCCTGCCGAAGCTGAGCGGATCGGTCTTCGGTGATACCCCTGCCAAAGTTCATTCACAAAAAATAAAGACTTTCGTATACCGACGCTGATGAAGATCGGTGCTATTCTATTTTAAACTTCTCAAATTCTCTTCGTCACCTTTAATATTTACCGATGTCGAACTCCCTAAGTGTGTTGGGGAAAGCTTTAGTTTGCCAATTCCTTAAGCGATTGTTAAGTACCTTTTAATGGTTAAGATGATCCTTTGTTGTATGTTCAAACTCTTTTTCATTTTTTAAAAATTTAAACATGAAACATAAAGGATAAGCGTAGGCATCAGTTTCATATTGAAGGAAAAATAGTCAATGCAAAGGATCGAGTGGTACCCAAAAGTAAAAAATGGACATAGACTTTTAGGGTGTTTTGAGTGCTCAACAAATGGTGATTCATTGGGCGAAGAAGAATCTTTGTTCCTCCTCCAAGGCTCGGCTGATACAGAAACTGATGGAGAATCTTAGCTGGTCTTAAATCAAAACCTCTTAACCTTTGTATATGACATCCTTCGTTTGATGCTTCTGGGTTTGCCTATGGGGTTTTAGCCTCTTTCCTCCTTCATTTCCTTTGACCTTGACTCATGCCTCGATTTTTATTTTTATTTTTTTTAATTGGAAGTATTTTTTTAGGGCTTGGCCATTTACTGCGAGGGTATCAAGTTTCCCCCTCAGACTCTGCAACCGATAAGTTCCTGCACCAATTTTTTCATCTACCTAGAAAGGTCCAAGCCATATAATTTGAAACTTAGAATGTTTCCCTTTAGGTTCATTTGCTCTTTCCCACTTCAGGACTAAGTCTCCTACTTCAAAATTCTTTTCTTTAGCCTTATGCTTATCGATCCATCTTTTCACTATCTGTTGGTGAGCTAGGAATTTTGACTTATCCTTTTCTCTCACTTCTTCCAACATGAGCAGAGTGTTAATCCATTGTTTCATGGATGATGAGGGTTCTTTGTTGGAATCTTGGGCCAGCTGAAGAGACGAAAGATAGAGTCTACTTGGGAGGATGGATTCTTGCCCGTAGATCAAAAAGTATGGGCAATTTCTTATAGCATCTTTGGGTGTGGCTCTATTGGCCCATAGAGCATTATAGAGTAGATTATTCAAATTTCTTTGGTTATCCATAACCGTCTTCTTTAATATCCTTTGCAGGTTTTTATTAGTTGATTCAGCCACTCCATTTTCCTCAGGATAGTACTTTGCAGAGTACTTGATTATGATTCCTTTGTCTAGAGCGAACTCTGTCAACATGGTGGAATAAAAGTAAGATGTGTTATCAAAGACCAGAATAGAAGGGACATTGAACCTCATGATCAACTTTTTTTCTATGAATTGGTCACTACCTTCTCATTTACATGAGTCAAAGGGATGGCCTCTGCCCATTTCTTGAAATAGTTGGTGGTAGTAAGAATGTACTTGTGTAGTTTTGAGGAGCTAGGTGTGATTTCTCCTATGATATGCAACCCCCACTGCTCAAAAGGCCGAGAGACAGTAACATATTGGAGTGGGACTGCCGCTCTTTTCTCCTTTCTAGTGCTTATTTGATAAGTCTTATAGTTGCTAGCGTAAGTATGGGCATATTTGAACAAGGTGGTCCAATAATAGTCGGCTCTCATAATATTATGAGCGGTAGTGTTTCCTGCAAAATGTCCCCCAGTGGGGCCATCATAGAGTTCTTTCAGTACCTTTTCTACGTATTCTCATTCGAGACATCTTAATAGTACCCCATCATAATTGATCCAAAAAAACACTGAATTTATAAGACGATATTGTGCAGATTTTAATCTCAGGTCTCTCCATTCTCTAGGGTTGAGGTTTTCGGGACAAGTTTCGTGATGTAGAAGATAAGTTAAATCTTAATACCAGGAGTCCTATCCTAGGGAGATGTATGTTACTTCACCACACCATAGTTCCATTTCATTCTCCCATTGGAGATATTCATTTACTTGATCCTGGCATTCAGCTGTAAGCTTGCACAACCCTTGTCCTTTTATTAGTGTTGCAGGTTTTATATCTAGATCAAATTCTTGGAGTATCACCATCCATTTCCCCCTTCTTTCCCCCATTTCTTGTTGGGTGAACAAGGACCAGAATACAGGGTGGAACACAATTACTTTAGTGTGATACTTGAGGATGTAAGACCTGAAATGTTTTACTGCCTCATAAACCGTGTAGGCTTGTTTGTCTACATCAGGATAATTGAGATTAGCTCCTTGAAGATTAGTACTCATAAATGACAACGAGGATTTGTTGTTGTCATCATCCTTCTGAGTCAACACTACAACTAGCGATTGATCAGAGGCAAAAGTATAGAGGAAAAAGTATCTATTGAAATCGGGACTTCGCAACACCGAGGCTCGGGAAATGGCAGCCTTGATATTGTTGAAAGTGTCTTTTCACTCATCATCCCACTTAAATTTGGCATCTTCGCAAATCATATTTTGTAAGGGTTTGATGATTTCTGCGAAGTCGGGAGTGAACTTCCTCACAATTTTGATTTGCCCAAAAAAGGACTTCATAGATTTCTTGTTATGGGGTAAGGGAAGTTGAGATATGGCTTTAATCCTTTCTGGATCTATGTGAATCCCTTCTTGAGATATAATGTGACCTAACATCTTACCTTCCTTGACATTGAATATAGTTTTATTATGGTTTAAGGATATACCATATTTGCTACACCTCTCGAAAACCTGAGTTAAGTGTTGGGTGTGCTCTTCTCTGTTCTTTGAATACACTGTTACGTCATCTAGATACACTACCACACATTTATTGATTAGTCCCCAGAAAGATACATTCATAGCTCTATGGAAGGTTTCTCCTACGTTAATTAACCCAAAAGGCATGCGCTTATAAGAGAACGTTCCCCATTTGGTTCAGAAAGTGGTTTTTAAACAATCTTCCTATGAAATAGGGACTTGGTTATAACCTTGAAAATCGTCTAGTAGAGATATGATATCTAAGCCAGACATGATCTGCAGGAGTTGTTCCATCGACGAGAATTGGTAATTGTCCTTTTTTGAAGCCCTGTTGAGGTTCCTAAAATCTATGCATACGTAGATATCCCCTGACTTTTTCCTCACCGGAACAAGGTTCACTACTCAAGTGGAATGTCTAACCTGAAAAATGATCTTGGCATCTAAAATCATCTTTAATTCTTGATACATAACAGGTTCCAGGGATGGGTGATACTTTCGGAGCTTCCGTTGGAAAGGTTTCACTTCCGGTTTTAAAGGGATGGTGTGTTGAATGATGTGGGTATCATACGTTTTCAAATCCGTGTAGGACCATGCGAAGACATCCTGGTATTGTCTGAATAATTTGAGGTAAGATTTCCTCTCTTCCTTAGATATAGTCTTGCCCAGATTCACATTCTTTGGACTCTCTAGGGTTCCAAGATTTATAGTTTCATGCAGGGTACAAGAGCTACCAGTCTTTGCATTTTTGGGTCCCCTAAATCCCTCTTTCAAATCAAACAGATTTTCTAGATTAGCTATCCCTCTTGGGATCATGTGACCCTTTGATTTATCCATAGGTCATCCCATCCGAGGATCTGTTTCTGTGAATAGCTCTTGGAATTATTCATCATCAATAGTGAGATCTTTGAAATTATCTTGGTTAGTTAAGAACTTTATGATTTTTTCATCTCCTTTGAAGACTTTTTGATTGGAAATATTAATAGGTAGCGATGGTTTGTAGAGTAGCTCCATAATGAATCAGGAGGCACCATAATTTTCTAAATCTGACATCCTGGAAGTGGTTGTGGCTAAGGAGTCAGCAAGAATATTCTTTGTTCTAGGGATCACAGTGATATTAAAAGCTTCAAATTGTTCTATTAACCTATGCACCTCCTGCTGACAATTCTTTAGATGAGGAGAATTGCAATGTATAGTATTTCTTACTTGTCTAAAAATAACTTCAAAGTCCCCAAAAACTTTCAATTCTTTGATATCCAAATCTATGGCCTTCCTTAATCCTTGTACCAGAGCTTCATATTCGACAATGTTGTTGGTACATTCAAATTCTAGCCTACAAGACAAGAAATGATGTTTACCAATAGGATCGATGAGTATGCATCCTGCTCCAAACCTTTCTTGAGATTTAGATCCATCAAAATCGAGGGTCCAAATTTGTGAATGAGAATCGCTATTTTCGTTTCCCTTATTAGTTTCTTTCTCCCTGACCTCTTTTTTCACAATATCTAGTGCTGAGTTTTGGCAGAAGAGGGTGTCTCCTGTCGGTATCGGCGATTTCTCTTGGAAAATAAATTCAGAGTTTTGGGTAAGAGGAACATTGGATAGGAGGGGGGGGGTGCATTTCTGAAATAGGATTTGCAAGAATAATTTCTCAGTGTGGGGAAATCTATGGACGATGGCTCATTAGGGGTTTCTAAATAAGTGATTGTATGTTTTAGATATCTCTCCTTGTATATTCTGATCATTTTCTTGTATCCCTTCAGTGGCATCCAAAGGTGTTCCCATTCCATACTGAAGTATCTTGATGTAGGAGCATCTCTCCACGTCAGCTAGCCAACCATCCAGCCACGTCAGTGGATTCAAATTGCGTGTTCAAGAGAGGCGCAACCCTCATTTAAAATTTGAATGAATGTAATTTAATGTTTTAGGATATTGAGTCGTGAGGTCATGTTTTTCATAGGCGTATAAGTAGGTAGGCCTTAAATGTTGAAGGCTGAGATCTAGATCCATATTCTAGACTAGACATCCCATTCAATGTAATTGAATAGGGTAGGTGAGATTGGAGGGAAGAGCTCGAAGAGCCCCCTCATGTAAAAGATCAATTTAGATCTCATTTTGGTAATAGTTGGAGTATGCACAAGAGAGAGAGAGTGTGTGAAAGAGAAGGAGCCGAGACCTTGTTACAGGTTGTGCTCAGGAACACCTTGTAAAAACAGGCATTTGCAATTTAATACAAACAACAATTTTTCCTGTATATTTCCTGTGTTGAATGAATGTATGTGTGTGTTCTATTTATGCTGTGAATGTATGTTGTAGGTTTGCAGTTGTAGGAGTTGTTTTGATTTTCAGGCTTGAGAGGTTCTTTGTGGTTTCATGCCAGGAGGGCATGACAGAACACTACGAGTTCTAAATACCAATGCACAGAAGCATTTATGAACTCTGAGGATTAAAAAAAAACGTGCCAAGTGGGCACAAGAGCTAAAAACATCAACTCGAGGAAGGTCTTTGAGGTTGTTGAACACCTCAGGAGGCAAGGCTATGGAGAAGAACACAGTTGCAGACAGAAACTCTATAAAGCTCTGCCAAGTGGGCATTGAGCCAGTGCAAGGAGTGCACAAGAAAAAGAACTCTGTTGTGAGTTCAAAAGAAGATAGAAGCTCTAAGGAGTTCTGTATAACTCTATCAGGAGGGCATTGAGTCAGTGTGCAGATAGGCACAAGGAGAGAACTCTTTGAGTTCTATAATTAGAAGAAGAATCCATTGAAGGATCTTCATAGGTTTGTTGAACACCCTGAAGGACTCAACAATAGGTTGCTTGAGTAGACAGAGTGCCAGGAGGGCATCATATTCTCCATCTACAGGAGAAAGGAAGAAGGATTTATTTTCTTAGAACTCTGAGTAATAGGAAAGCTCAGAAGAGATAACACCTTTGTTTGCATGAAGACTCTGCAGAGGTGCAGAAGTCGCAAAATCCTTTTGAGGATTCAGAAGGATAAGCTCAGGAGGAGTAGTGTCTTTAAGAATGTGGGCGAGACTCAATCTCATAGAGCTCGCAGGGAAAAGAAACAAAGTTTGAGGTATTTTACATTTGGAATTCTTCCAAGTGTTGGAAGAAAAGCACTAAAGCTCAAGAGGAGCACAACTGTCATCGGATCAAGCCGAAGAGATCTGGACCATTGAAGATTTTTCATCCAGGGAGCAGCAAGAGGAACACAAGAGTTGAAGAGATTCTGAGTTGTTAGATCTCACTCAGAATAGATGACAACCGTCAGATCTATCGATAGGAGCTCAAGGTTTAAACCCTCGTAAGCAGAGTGAAAGTCCCGAAGGAGTATCGTATCCGGAATTTGACATTCAAGAGTTCGAGAGTCCGGAGGACGAGATTCTGGGCCCTCGACATCAGAAATCATGAAAGGGCGAATTAGATCTGATCCATCCATCTACGGGAGGACACCTGTCATGAGATCACCCATATCAGGGATTTGGACATCGAAGGTCAAAGAAGGAAGTCTTTCTACTTTGCGAGTGGCGAAGTCACGAAGGGATCAGGACCGTCCATCTAAGGAGGATAGGTGGCATCGATCGAAGGATAGGCGAAAGTGTCGAAGGGGTCCAGGATTCGAATCTTGTGAACTCAGAAGTTCACAAGGTGAGAGCCCAAAGGTTGGGTGCTCCAAGTCACAAAGTCATGAAATCGCGAGGAGTAAGGACAACCATTGGATACAGGTTGAGGGAGGACTATTGGATCAAATTCTCATCGTGTGTATCACACATTTAGAGGTTCGAAGGTTGAGAGGACCTTTTCTCGACTGCAGAAGTCATGAAGTGCCAAAATCCAGGCACGGAGGAAACACCTGGCAGAACCATAAGGTGGTGCCCACGTGATAGGCAGGTAGACATGTGTCACCTGGAAAAAGGAGTCAACACTTTCTTGACTTCTCGCATCTTGGGGATTCACGGGATAAGAGTTTTAAGACTCTATGCTTCAACCTGCAAGGTTGCGAATAGCGAAAGGTGTCAAGGGAGGAGTCAAACTGGAATTGACTTATCACATCTCGGGAGATTGCAATAGGAGGGCACGAGAGTTCAATCCATGAACTCATGAAGGTGCGAGTTGCGAGAGGCACTGGTATTTAATCCCTAGCCTACAGTTACAAGTGAAGGGTGCTGACAAGGAAAGGAGCCATATGCGTATCACCATCTTGGATATCGGGAGTTGGCAAAGAGGATTCAAGGGTCTTCAACTCACGAACTCATGATATCGCGAGTTGTGACAAGTGACTTTGGGTTATGCCCTTGGTCATAGCGATGTGGTCACTATGGGAGAAAGGATCTCACACCTAGTGCCATTCGCATAGGGGAGTTTCCAAAAGGACCTGTGGATCGATTGAAAAGAGATTCCAGAAAGGAATCAAAAGAGCCGCTTTGGCTCAGGAAATCGATTGAACGATCCTTAAGATCGGGAGGTCACACAGAGACTCTATCGAGGCAGAGGAGGTAGTTTGCATCATATCTGTTTAGATTTTTAGACCAATCTTGACTTAGTAATAGCCCATATGCCTCTGGGATATCTACTATGATAATATTGATAGCTTGCACAAATCTGGGGTGTGTCGATATTATGATCATCACGTCCTTGAGTTATCCTATGACCTTGACCTGGGTCTTGTCTAATTGTATGAAATGTTTATCACTCTTGGGAGGAACGACATTCAATTTCTTGCAAATAGAAAAGGGAATGACATTGGAGGATGCTCTAGAATCTACCAAACAGTTGTCGAGATTTCTACTGAAAATTTCAAACATTAGGAGGAACGGGGGGACAAAAGGTTTTTCCTTTCTATCTCCCGAACAGGTATTCACAGTTTTTTTCCCCACCAGATCTTTGTGAGTCAAACTTATTTTTTGGCCATTTCCCATCGTCAAGTTTTCCGCAGAGTTCAAGGCCTGTAACAAAAAGTCTTTCTACTGAGGGATCCTGCATATATCCATAACTAAAATATTGGCCTTTACATTCTTTAAATCTTCGACCATGTTATAATATAGTTTAGGTGATTCTTGGGTATGAATGTTTATAGGATTTTTACCGAGAGAGAAATATGTTTTCAGGTGGTCGGGATTTAGCTTACTTTGTGAGGCTCGAATGACGTCGATATCTTTGGAGCTGGGTGGGCCCTTACTGGATGTATGTATCACTGAAATTTCCACAGGTTGGTCCCGAGACTCAAATGGATCATCAGAAGGCATGATCAAGTTGGGATCCCATATTAGCATGGTTGTATCTCATGGTGGTTCGACTTCTTCCTGGTTAGAAATATTCATAACCAAACTGCTCAGTTGTTCGGTCGGGGAGACTACGTCTAGAAACCTATTGGCCATCAACTTCATGGCATGTACCCATTGAGGGAAGTCCATTTTGGAGTGGTTTTCATAATTATAAGTACAAAAAGAATCATACATGACATTCCCTAGATCGATATTTAAGTTAGTGGGGCGAGGTTCAATTGCTTTGAAATGCGGGTTTCTTTTAAAGAAAGGTTTATAGGGCCTTTAGCCTTGGTTTCACTCCCCTACATTTCTCTTCATGTCTATGATTTCATTTGATAATTTATTAACCATGCATTTTATATCGTCTATATCACCATTACATTTGTCAGGATTTTGTTCAACCGGTATTCCCAGAGGTCTAGTCAGAAGGAGTTTTCTCCTGGGAGGGGGATGGCTTTCTTTTTTCACTAAAGAGACCTGGACCTCTTTACATCCTTTCATATGGAATTCTATTGTCTTGTCCTCCTCAAAATTTTCTGCCAAGGTTTTCTTAGTGGCTCTTTTTACAAACATAGAAATAGAAGCTGGGAGCGTGTTGGCATAAACCTCGATTTGCAACTCTTGAGTTGGTTTTGCTGCAGGATGGAATTTGTTTAAGATGGTCGTGAACCTCTGGTTGAAATCTTTGACCCTCTCTTTTAGACTCATCGTGGCTACGAACAACTCATCCATCATGGCTCCCCTAGTAGTTTCTTCTACAAATTTATCTAGAAAATATTTATGGAACTTAGTCCAATTGGTTATCGATCCTATTGGACAATTAAAATACCACATGGAAGATGAATTTTAAAACGTGTAGGGGAAACGCCTGCAGACTATGTCTTCATGCTAAACATTCATGAGTCTAATCACGAGAATGAACTTCTTGATATGATCTTCAGGTAAACTCGAAGTTTCGGGGTCGTACTTAGGAAGCAGCTTCTCCGGATGTCGGGGAAGATTATGTACTCATCCAGGGACGACCATGGCATCTCCATCCAACCAGGGCTGATTGTTATGAAGAGGGATTTCTATTTCTTCCTCATGGTTATTATTACCCTCCATATCTTCAGAATCTGACTCGAACTCTTCTTCTTCTGAAAATTCATTTGTCTCAGAGACGTCGGCGGCTGGCATTTAAGGTATCATATCGAGAGGTTCTTGGATTTCGGTAATTGTGAAATCTATTAAGTCGTATGCGGAGTGTACGAAAACCTCACCGGGAGTAATAACCATTGTTTTTCTCTATTTTTTTCTTTGAGGGAGGATGGGAGCCAAGGACAATGCACTGATCTACCAGGCATAGGCTTTAGTGATTCTCCTAAATTGATTCACTTCCTCATGAGGAAGGGTGTAAGGTATTTCAAGGTAAAAAGGTTCTTCCTTAGGCTGGGGTGAGTTATCTGTTTTAGAAATACTCAACATGTGTGGGTTGTCTTGTTAAGGACTAGCCATGCATGTGGCCTGTTATGAACATGTAGGCTGTTTGAAATGATAGATAAAATATATATTCAACCATTCATACTCAGACCCTCCTTCTAGTGCCAATTTTGTTGATGGGTCCTAAATACCTTGACTCAACAGTAGGAACTAAACCCACCACTGAGGCCCAATTATACTCTATAGTGTTTAAAAATGGAATGGTTCTCCAGAACTTGCGATTCAGCCAATTTATCGATGGGTTTTTGTGTTTTCTTGTGAAGGCTCTTCCTTCATTTAGGATTGTTTTCTTCTGTATTTTCTCTTGGATGGGGCTGATATGATAGATTCAAGCCAGTATAAACCAACTTGAAAAACAATGGGATTAGGTTTTAACTACTTAGGAAGAGGCTAAGCTTGGGATAACCCACTGCTCAACGTGTAGACAATTACGATATACCATAGGCCTAGTACTAATACATTAACCATGTCAGCATCCAATTACTACCTGAGAAGCTAACTATCAGAAAGAAATCACATATGTAATAAGATAATGGAAAGAAAAATAATTCATCTACCATAATCATGCATCACATAATAACACAATGATTTATCTTCATCATTAAAGAAAAGAACATCAAGACATTGCACCAGATAACTTGACAACAGAATTAATTTATCATACACATTACTGCATCATTCATGAAATAGGATAGGAAGTAGTGTTGGCATGTTTTTACAGGCAGTGTATGCTTTTCATTGAGGGAAAGTACAACAGCGATGATGGCTTGATTACAGGAAGAATGTGCCAGGTGGGCACCAAAAGTATTTTAGGAAGATGCTGCAGAGCAAGCTCGACAAGATCAGAGTATGCAGCGATGGATCTCATTGAAGATTTCCCGATGAATGTCCGATCTAAGCCCGAGGTCCGACCGATGTTGGATACAAGAGGACTTACATGCTCTTTAATGAGCAAGTTGAAATAAGAAACCCCAAAAAATCACCTCAACAAAGACTCCATTTCGGAGTTTCGTTTATCGGGAGATTGAGAAGTCAAGAGTCGAAACTCTCCAACACAGGAGTCTCAAAATCGCAAAATGCGAAATCTCGAAAGAGGTACATCAACAAATAATTTCACATACCGGGCATAAACTTTGTTTCAGAGTTTTAGGTACCGAGAGATGGAGGTGTTAGAGACTCACATCAAAAGGAGTCTCGAAGTTGTGAAATGCAAAACCCCGAAATCGTGAAATAGGCACATTGCTCGAAGTTTTGGATACTGGGATTTCGCTTACCAGGAGATGGAGATGTCATAGACTCACATCAATAGGAGTCTCGAAGTCATGAAATGTGAAACCCTGAAATTGTGAAATAGGTGCATCACTCAAAATTTTGGATACATAGATTTCGGTTACCAGGATATGGAGATGTCAGAGACTCACATCAACAAGAGTCTCAGAGTCGTGAAATGTAAAACCCCGAAATCGCGAAACAAGTGCATCGCTTAGAGTGTTGGATACCAGGATTTCGATTACCAGGAGATGGAGATGTCAGAGACTCTCATCAACAGGAGTCCCAAAATCGCGAAATGAAAAATGATCTGAGCCATTGGTTCAAGGAGATCATGGACTATCTGATCCAACTCCATTTTGAAGTATTGGATACCAGGATTTTGGATACCGGGAGATGGAAATAACAAAGACTCTCATCATGAAGAGTCCTGAAGTCGTGAAACCAGAAATCATGAAATGAAAAAGAAACCATACCGAAGTTTTGGATACCAAGAGTAAGAGGAGTCAAGAGTGAAGACTCTTCATCACAGGAGTCCAAAAATTGTGAAACCCGAAGTCACGAAATATCAAAGACTCCATACCGAAGTTTCGAATACTGGGAGGAGGAGGAGTCAAGAGTAAAGACTCTTCATTAGAGGAGTCCCAAAATCGCAAAATGTCACAGACAAACTCCATTTCGGAGTTTTAGTTACCATGACATGGAGAGTCAAGAAACTTCACCACAGGAGTATCGAAATGTTGAAGTGCTGAAACGCGAAATTGCAAAATGTAGTTTTTTAAATAAGGCTATGGTCACAGCCATTGGTCACATCGGTGAGAGATAGAGGAAAGAGATAGAACAACCAAGCTCCATTTCAGGGATCGTGACATGGGGTGTCAAGACACTTGATCACACAAATCCGGAAATGTCAAAGAACGGAATGCCGAAATGAATGCAAGACTTAGAGAAGTTAATACAACGGTGGAGATGAAACTAAAGAAGATCAGAGGCCTACTGTAGCACTTCTCAGTGTAACTGCTAGAAACCACTGATGGTTTTTGCGATAGGACTCGAAGAGACTTCAGTGTGGTTTCCATAGAAGCTAAAGGGTCACAAGGAATCTACCAGTAGGAGAAAAGACTGTTTGTGGAGACTATTGACAGCTGGAAGAGCATTGGAGCCATGAACTGCAACATAGAGGTTGAGGTCGAATGCAAAAAAAGATGAAGAATCTCAACTTCCTGTGATGTGAAGCAATTTGATCATGACACCCAGTGATGATGGACAGATGGGATTAACAAACAGAGAAGATAAAGAGTTGTAATGATGAATAGGCATAGCACTCGACATGCAGAGGATGTAGAAGCATGGCGAGAGAGGAGGTACAACAAGGTCAGTGACTACAAGTATGCACAAGAAAGAAGAGATAGGGGTTATTGTTGTCATGTGAGGATCGGAGGTGTGAATAAGGAGAAAAGTGAAGCAGCTGAGATGGATAGAAGACAAAAGGTGCATTGAAATGGAATGGTGCAGAAAGCTCAAGAGGTAGAAGAACAGAAAAGTGCAATGGATATGTGCAGGAAGACAGTGAGGAAGGCAAAGCAATGAAATCTTGAAGAACAATGATGAGATTGGTAAGTTTTTGTTGAACACTATATCACTGTAATAAGTTTCAGTAATTCATATAGATAAACCAGGGTGGTAGGGAGGTGCTAGGGAGGACTGGTGTCCTCAGAGGTTCAAGTGGGTGCTTGAAC